>JANAVB010036615.1:11880018-12267518 GCA_029216955.1 Iris pallida
CATCAAATAATTTAGGAGTAGAGACCTTTTTTTTCTTTAGCTTTATAGAGCTTATGCATATGTAGTTCTTTCTTAGTGTGACGATTTGATGACTTGTGATTAGGCCCTTGTCTTAGGAATGATAGTATAGCCTGGCTTTAAATAATGATTCTTGTAGCTAGTTCTCCTTTGTTGATATTTACTAGTTTTCAGCCTTGATGATTGATTTATTTTTCTTTTCTTTTTCTTTCAGTATAGCACCCATGACCCGAGCCCGTCGCCTGAGAGCAGCTGCAGCTACTGAGAGTCTGCCTCCACCTCCTACTGTTCAGGAGGTAGTTATCCCTCTATCTGATCAGGGGGTGGTGGTACCTCCTGCCATTGAGGAGCTGGTGGTAGCCTCGCCAGAGAGTCTTCCTTCATCTCCTGTCGTTCAGGAAAGAGCTGCGGATTTGCCTGAGACCGAGAGCCCTTCCCTACCCTCTGTACTCCATGCTGTACCACCCGGAGGTTTGCTACTTGACGTAGCCTAGGTGTTTGCTTTTTCCAAGAAAAGTTGTTGGAGTCACAGAGAGTTCATGAGGAGGCCATAAGGGAGAAAATCCAGAGGTTGCTACGTCAGCGGGACTCTGTGCTTCTAGAAGGAGAGCCTAGCTCCAAGAGGGTGAAGAGCAGTACCCAGTCCTATCCAGAGTTTGAGGAGTACCCATTTATCCAGCCGATATCATCATACCCAGCCCAGTCTCCTGTCCAGCAGAGGCCAGCTGAGCCAGAGCCTATCTGTGCCTACTGCAAGAAGTCTGGACACAAGTGGAGCAACTGTAGAAAGAGACTAGGATTGTGCCTAATCTGTGGGTCAGCTGCACACTGGATGCAGCACTGCCCTGATAGATCTGCCCCAACCAGGGCCCTGCTTCCAGGAGGGAGTTCTGGTTCTCAGACCTAGCTGGAGGTGATTTTTGACCTAACCTTAGTTTTCCTTTTGTGAATTTTGATGCATCCCTTGCTTGTATGTTTTGATACCTTGTGATTGCCTGGTACTGTAGCATGGTTGGTATAACTAGATGAGACCCAGGACTGATATTGTATGCCATGACCCCATAGGTTACACTTTCTAACTGTATGTTTTAAGATAGATTTCTGAGACTATGATTGCTGGGGGCTTAACCTAGAAAATGGTGCGACCATCTTAATTTCGAGGACGAAATTTTTATAAGGTGGGTAGGATTATAACACCCAGTTTTCCAGAAGAGGGTAATTTTGAAATTTTGTAATTATAATTATTATTTAATGGTATTTATTTCATATTATAATTTTTAGTAATTTTTAATTATTTTTTAAACTATTTAAATTCATGACTTGAGATTTTAGGTGTTTTGCTAGTGAACCGTAGAGACTGTCTACCCTAGAGCCTAGCCATGTGATTAGGGTATTTAGACATTTTGGGGTTATTTGATTTATTAGAATTTATTTGAATTTATGGGAATTTTTAGGAATTATTTTGGAATTGTTAGATTAGGTTGACTTTGACTAGTCTTGACCCTTGTAGACAAACCTAGGAGCTAACCCTAGTTAGTTGGACTTGGTTAGGTCAAGTGACTCTAGTCTAACCTATCATGACTTAAGTTAGTGGGTTTTGATTCATTAGAAATTGACTTAAGGAATTAGAAATTAAATGGGTTGAGAAATGACTTGTGGTTTCACAAGTCATTTTGTGACTTAACCTAATAGGACTAGCCAACCTAGTTCAAACCCTAACCTAGCCTATCATGGCCAGCCACCACTAGTTAACCTAGGGATTCCCTCACTATAAAACCCCTCCTAAAATCTAGGGCTAGCCTCCCTTCCTTAGGAATTTCATTTCAAGAAGAAAGAGGTGAGTTCCTATCTTTAGAAATTCATTATAAATCCATTTTAGGTCCTTTTTCCCCCAAACTAGTTGCATTAGATCCTAATATCAATGTTCTTGCTGTTGGTATTGATTGTTTGCAGGAAGGAAACAATTTGTGAGATTTTGGTGGTTAAGGAAATCTTTCCATTTGGGGCTTTTTCACCCATAGTTCAAGAATAGGTAATCTCTTCATTTCTCCATGGATTTTCATTTTGTCTTCATCAATAGGAAGCCCTAAGGGTCCCCTAAGAGTCTGGATAGGATTCGTGTCGGGTGTCATGGGTATCGTGTCCGTTCTGGACACGTACCAGTACACTGTCGTAGGTGTTTGATGAAATGCCCCAATGGGCATTTCGTGTGATTTTTGGGGTTTTGTTTGAATAGGAAATTAGATTTGGGTCTCGCTTACACATTTCTGTAGTTTTTGTGGTGTCTTAGTGTCGTGTCTAGGCTGCACGGACACGTGTACACACAGTCGTGCACGCGCGTGCGCGGCACTGTGCGTGCCCTGCTACTCGGGGCTGTTTTCTCCTTGCACACGCCACTTTGGCCATTGAAACTTGACATACACGTTGTGTCCATGACTGACACGAGGCTCCTCGAGTTGTACGAGTCTTTGTGTCGTGTCGGACACGTAATCGTACGTGCATGGGGACTGCACTGTGCGTGTATCAGTGCATATTTTGTTTCCCTATTTTGATTCGGTTTTAAATGTATTAATAGTGATTTTAATTGTTAAATTGATCCTAAAAATGATATATTATCTATGTTAAATTAGATTTACATATTAGAATAGGTTTGATGTGAGTTTTTGGATTCGAATTGTTGGAATATGCCATTGGCTGATACCAGGCTACACAGCACTGATACACTGTTTTCCTTCTAATTCCTAAACCATTTATTCCCAGTTTAAGTATTGATTTGCACTGTTAATTACTTCTACAGGAATGTTAGTTATTTTAATACAATGTTCATTCGAATTTGGCTTTATTGTTTGGGAATAGGATATTGGACATATGGATTCAATTTAAATTGGTTTTTAGGGAAATGGGGAAATGGTTCCTGTCCTTCTTAAAACTGAAATGGATGTTGTTTCATATGTTTTCACTGATTTTTTTTATCCCCACATGACTGTTGAATTATGTTAACACAATATTACATTCATTTAGGCTTTGTGGTTTGAGAATGGGATATTTTGGTATTGAGTTGAGCTTCAAATTGTTAACTGCTATGTTACATTGAACCTTCACTCACTGTTTTGTGATTCACTCCATATTCCTGAGCAGAGGTTCACACACAATGTTTCCCTTCACTAGCTAACAGTCACATATGCTCACTGTTCCTAGATACACACACCCACATGAGAACTCTCTACACACACAAATCTGTAAATTCCTGAGAATGACACTGTGTATATATTGTATTAGGTTGGGACTCATGGAACTGATGCACTGTGGGATTCCTGAGACACATTAACTGAGAACATGTACACACTCTAACCTACCTGTCATACATATTCTGATGGCACTGTATTGAACTTATGATCCAAACCTGGGATTAACCCACAGCCTATATCACTCTTGCACACACTGTCAAACCTGGCTTGCAAACACTGATGCACTCACTGAATTGGAGAGCTTAGCATTCATGCCTACATATCACTGTTAACCTGAGAAGGGTTGCTAATAACTGGGCTCCTGGACTGTTGAACTGAGATATTGAGTTAATTCCTTTATGATGAAAACTGAAACCTGAGATGGTTCTCAGCTTGATTAAATGTCCACTTAAATTGATTCCATTTCCTATTTACACTTAATTGTCATGTACTCTTGAGAATGATGCCTATAGACACACATTGATTGGTTGTTGAAATTTGAGAATTGAATATTGAATCACATGTTAGTCACACTTTGCTACTGAATTTTCCTAACACTGAACCTGAGAACATTTCCCTTCCTGTCACATTACCTGAGAACACTAATTGGTTTCTTTTCCTTTACATTGATTGCTTCTTTTCCTTTTTACTAAAATTGGGTTGAAATAGGAAATCTGAATACTGATTTCCTGTTTTAATTGGACTGTTTCTTTGAACTGTGAAATGATTTTGTTGTGTTAATCTAATACATGAAAACTGAATTGTCAGGTATAATGAAATCTGAGATTGAACTGAGTTTTACTAAGTATAAACCTGTGAATGAAGAGGCCTTGGGATGTTCAAAAACTGAGAATGTTTTCCTGTCATTGATCTGAAAATTTATTGGTTTAAAACCGAATTTGCAATACACTCTAAAACCTGAACTTTTTCCTTTCCTTTTGTTTGTACTGTCAATCAAATTCCAATTCCTTTCCTTTTTGCCATAGCCTTAGTTCCCTGTTAAATGAGATTTTGATAATTGTTTTCCCTTTCTTTTAAATGAATGTTTAAAGCATGATTAACTGTCAATGTATGCTTCTTTGGTCTGTCAACAGAAATTGACATCCTTTGCTCTATGAAACCTGAGAAATGTGGGGTTTTCTTCTATGTGTGAACTGAGACTGTTACACTGTGCTATTCACTGTTTGTCACCCTCACACATCTACACACATGCTCACTGATTTCATACAGTTTTCTCACTACCTCACATCACTCTCACTAATTGACACAAGCTTTCACCCTTGAACACTCTATAGCTCACACCCTCTCATGACACACACACACAAGTCCACATAGCATGTTCACTCTAACACACACCTATTACACAGTCACACACTCACACCCTGACACCATTGCCATGTTCACTCTCTCACTTCACTAGTACACACACACCCATGCACTTGGACATATCTTGTGTCCCCCTCTCTATATACATATTTATATTTGTATGTATTACATATAATGTTGTGTGGTTCACACATGTGGCCTATATGTGATTTTCCTACTAGTTTATATGAATAGTAATATGTGTATTATTAAATATAAGTATAGTCTTGTAGATGTGAGTAGGGTTATATGATATATATATATATATATATATATATATATATATATATATATATATATATATATATATATATATATTAGCCTATGGCCTATGTGAGTGTCTGTGAGTTAGTGTAGAGTCTAGATTAGACTTGATTAGCCTAGTTCAGTCTTGTTTAGCCTAGATTAGTCTTGTTTGACCTAGTTTGGCTTCTAGAGTTGACCAAGAGTTGACTTTGGTCTAGATTGACCTAGAATCATGTAGAATGCATAGTAGGACTTCATTATATCATTTTAGACTTGTGTTGTTCTGATTAGGAGCCAGACACCTCTCCTCGGACAGTACATTTGTCACCCCCAGTTTCCAGAAATAGGGGTATTTTTGTAATTTTCCACTTTAAAAATTATTTTGGAATTATTTAATTATTATTTGTATTATTTTGGGGTTATTTGAATCGGGTTCGAATTTCAACTCTTTCCGACTTGTTTTGACTTGTTTCGGGGACCCGGGGTATTTTGACCTTAGCGGGCCCACACACTAGTTAGCCATGGCCCACATGTTAGATATTTTGGTTAGAGACTAGACTATTATTTTAGTTAATATTTAGTTATAGATTAGTGGTTTCGGTTTGACTAAACTACCCCCGGCTTGACCCTTTCATATTTATTAGCTATTTAAACCTTTGGAGGGCAAACTTGTAATTATCCAAATAGGACAAAACCTACATGCTTGGCCGACCATGACTAGCCCCCCCCCCCTCTCTTTCTTCTTCACTAAGCTACACACTCTCTCTCTTCCAAATTCATTTCTTTCTTTCCAAGCTTTTCCTCCAACCTCTTCTTAGGTATGATTTTATTTCCTCCATTAATTCTCTTTTGCATATAGTTCTTCCACATTAAATGGAGAGGAGAAGATTCTCTTCCATTTGCCCACAACTTTGTAGGTTTTCCATAGAAAAATAGGTTAAGGATTTATTAGGATTTAATCTTTGAGAGTGGTATATATATATACATATATATATATATATATATACATGTGTATTTATGTGTGTATATTTATTTATGTATTAGTGTGTGTTGTGTTGTCTGTAAGTATGCGTGTGTGTGTGAGAGTGTCCAGATATATATATGTGTGTGTGTGTGTATTTGTAAATGGGAAGGAGAATGAGGAAGGAGAATAGGAAATAGGAAGGAGAATAGGAAGGAGAATGGGAAGGAGAATGAGGAAGGAGAATAGAAAATAGGAAGGAGAATGAGAAGAATGGGAAGGAGAATGAGGAAGGAGAATAGAAAATAGGAAGGAGAATGAGAAGAATGGGAAGGAGAATGAGGAAGGAGAATAGGAAATAGGAAGGAGAATAGGAAGGAGAATGGGAAGGAGAATGAGGAAGGAGA
Source organism: Iris pallida (assembly GCA_029216955.1). NCBI lineage: Eukaryota > Viridiplantae > Streptophyta > Magnoliopsida > Asparagales > Iridaceae > Iris > Iris pallida. Next base: position 11,886,243 of record JANAVB010036615.1, read on the forward strand.
ATAGAAAATAGGAAGGAGAATGAGAAGAATGGGAAGGAGAATGAGGAAGGAGAATAGAAAATAGGAAGGAGAATGAGAAGAATGGGAAGGAGAATGAGGAAGGAGAATAGAAAATAGGAAGGAGAATGAGAAGAATGGGAAGGAGAATGAGGAAGGAGAATAGGAAATAGGAAGGAGAATAGGAAGGAGAATGGGAAGGAGAATGAGGAAGGAGAATAGAAAATAGGAAGGAGAATGAGAAGAATGGGAAGGAGAATGAGGAAGGAGAATAGAAAATAGGAAGGAGAATGAGAAGAATGGGAAGGAGAATGAGGAAGGAGAATAGGAAATAGGAAGGAGAATAGGAAGGAGAATGGGAAGGAGAATGAGGAAGGAGAATAGAAAATAGGAAGGAGAATGAGAAGAATGGGAAGGAGAATGAGGAAGGAGAATAGGAAATAGGAAGGAGAATGGGAAGGAGAATGAGGAAGGAGAATAGGAAATAGGAAGGAGAATGGGAAGGAGAATGAGGAGGAGAATAGGAGTTTGAGAATGAATCAGAGTTCGGGTAGTCGGATTGACTTGAAACTTGGGTGGCATGTTGGGTACACCCCACAAATGTCATATTTGAGCCGATTTTGGCTCGGTTGACCCAGAGTTGACTTTTTACCCAAAAGTCAACCGTAAGTCAACACTTTGTCTAGATTTCACCCAATCCAAACTAGAGTTGACCAGTTGACCAAAAGTCAACTGTTGGTCAACATTTGACCAGTTTGACCTAGGGTTGACCAGAGTTGACCAGTTGACCAAAAGTCAACTGTAGGCCAACTCTTGATCCCGTTTGACTTTCTTCGACTTGTTTTGACCCGTGATGCCTGGTATGACCTAGGATTGACTTGGTTAGGCTTAGATTGACTTGATATAACTTGATTTGACCTAGATTGACTTGACAGGACTTAGTGTGACTCAGTGAGACCTAGTTTGACTTGGATTGACTTCTTGTGACCGTGTTTGACCTTAGTTGTCCTAGTGTGACCTAGTTTAGCTTGGTGTAACTTAGTTTGACCTAGTTTTGACTTAGACTTGCATATCATGATTAGATTAGCTTTTCTTTCATTATTAAACCATGTTTTGACTTGTAGTATCTCATCTTTAGGTCTGTGATTACTCTGAGTGTCTGTTCACCTTATCAGCTCAGGACCACAGGCGAGTACATTCTCTGATCTTTTCATGCTTGTTAGGATTTATATTCTTGCTCTAGAATACCTTACATGATGCTGTCACGTCATTATCACGGATTGGTACTATATGGATCTTGTCATGCGATGTTATCCCCCTCGGGGTGCATCAGATACAGTTGTCATGTGCTTTTCACGAACATCTTGTATTTCATGTACACCGCTTTCATGTATACTCTTGTGCAATCTTGTACTCTCATGATCACGTGAGCAAACATGATAAAAACCTCTTGTGCAAGGTAACGTAACTTGACTGGATCCTTGTGTATTGATTGGGGAGGGTGAGTAGGAAATGGTTATGTGATCAAAATCCCATCTTGTACAAATTCTTGTGAAATCTTGTGAAATCTTGTATATGTCCTAAGCCCGTTTATATAACCATATCATGCTCTAAATCACATGTTTCCTACAGTTCTTACTTATCATATATATAGATATTTCCAGTTATCAAATCTCTCTCATTTTTACATATATTCTTTACAGTCCATGTATCTTACTCTATGCATGCTTTACATTTCCCAACATGATATGAACTGCGTGAGATGTATTGTACTCGTTCCGCTCCTGACTGGATATGTTATGAAAATATTACAGATGATGATGGTGACTGTCCTACCTTCTATGGGACACATGAGGGTGACCTTCAGGAGCCTGAGGAGCATCTAGCTCAGTAGAGGGTGCCTAGTCTAGTCTAGTGTTTACAGTTTTTATTTTGTATCGGATTGTTCCGATTGTTAGTTGTGTATAGCTCGGACTTGTGTGGATCTTGAACTTATTTCCTGCTTCATCTATCATATTTTCTCTCGTGCTATCTATCCTAGTTTGTTTATGTGATTGAGACAGTATTGCTATGTCACCTCCATTCGGAGTGTATATACTGTACAGGTACCTTTATCTGTTTAGTGTAGTTTTGTAGACAACCTAGACAGCGTTCTACCGCCGATGCTGCGGCGTAGGCTGGACGTAACCACTTCTCGTGCCCCTAATCAGGGTGCGGGTCGTGACACGTTTTTGTGGTGGCCCATGCAGGTCGATGTCGCAATTAGTGCGATCTCGTAATGGTGCTCGACTTAGAGTGCTAATTACGAGCCTGCGATTAGGACATAGGATCTAGGGTATGATAGGAGTTACTCAATCACATTTTAGGAAAAACTCTGATCTTTTGATTACCATGACAACTCTTCTTGTATTTGAATTCAATTGTCCTCCTTTGATAATGTCCTATCATGTGCCATATTGATCTCTTGGGTTCAATTCGTCTTCAGGATGACAATCACTCGTTCTCCAGCAGCGGATTCTAGCGCAGTTCCAGAGAGGTCAGATCAGGGAGGTCTTCCACCTCCGGCTACGGGACCGACAGTCGAGAGTGCAGCGGCATCAGTTCCTGCCCTTCAGGCAGGAGTAGCAGTGGCAGTTCCCGGAGGTCTTCCACCTCCAGCTGGGGGAGCAGCCCCATCAGTTCTTGCCCTTCCGGTGGGAGCAGCAGCAACAGTACCAGCAGCGACGATCCCTGGAGGTCTTCCACCTTCAGCAGCAGGACCGTCTATGGTCATCCCGGACATTCTTCCACCGCCGCCCCAGTTACCGACAGACACCCAGGGGATGATGGCACTCCTGCAGCAGATATTGCAGACGCAGCAGCGCCAGACAGAGGTGCTGAGACAGACCATGGAGAACTCGCACCAGTTAGCCATAGCAGCAGTGGAGAGGGTTGTACCGGGTACAGTTCAGGATACCCCAGTTCAGTATCAGTGTCAGAGACAGAGGCCAGCAGCACAGTGCCATTTTTGCAGGAGGCCAGGGCACACTGTAGAGGTGTGCAGGAAGAGATCGGGCGCCTGTTTATACTGTGGGGCGTCCGATCACCAGCTGAAGGACTGCCGTTCCCGGGGAGCCCGAGGAGTTCAGGACAGAGCACAGCCGGCCAGAGGACCAGCAGTTCAGCGGAGAGCTCCTCCACTTCAGACGCAGCAGCAGTATTTTCAGCAGCATCCTCTGTTGCAGATTCAGCAGGCACCGGCGCGTGCCCAGCAGCATCAGGGTCAGGGCCAGAGGCAGACCCAGCAGTGTGTTTACTGCGGGAGGACGGGGCACACCAGAGACGTATGTCGGAGGAGGTTAGGCGCTTGCCTATTCTGCGGAGGGACCGACCACCAGCTGAAGGGCTGCCCTGCTCGGGCAGCCAAGGGAGGCCAGGACGGAATGCAGCAGGCTAGAGGAGGCCAGCAGGGGCATGCGTTCGCCATGACAGTTGAGCCCCCTCAGGCAGTAGCAGAGCATATAGCAGGTTCCAATCTTTCGATCTCCTTTCCGCATTTGCCTTCTTATAAACTGTCTTGAAATTCGATTCCATATGTTCCTTGATCGTTTGATAAAATTTTTTCCCTGTGATGTGATATTTTTCTGAGATAAGTCGTATGGGCTAGGTCACCTCGATTATGAGATTTTAGAATCCTCTAGGGTCATGCTAGAAGGCAGAGTGAGGACATATAGTCGGACTATGGACGTATTCCTAGGGTGTGGGAATTTAAGGTTTTCGCTGCCAAGCTAGCGGCAATGCGAAAATTTTAAATACCATAATTCTAGAGGTATGTACCGTAGCTGAGGACTCTGTGATTATCGTAGCCTTGCTCACTGGCATGATGGAGATTCTGAGTATCATGATTATTGGACAGACGCATACGATTATCAAATTGCGTGAATTTTCTGTGTTGCTTCGTTTTAAGTTTTTGGATGATTCTTTTAAGGTGGATAGACTTATATTTGAGAGTAATTTTAAATTTTATAAATTTAGTCATTTAATTCCTGCTTTGATTTTTGAGATTTTAATCATTTTAAATTTTTAAGCCATTATTTGTGATTTTAATGTTTTGCTAGTGAAACCTTAGAGACTGTTTGACCTAGAGCCTAACCATGTGATTAGGATATTTTCAGTATCATTTCTGGCCCAAGGGTATTTTGGTCAATGGACCTCTTTGATTTATTTTTTGATATTTTGTATTGGTGATTGTTGATTTGGCTTTTGATAGGTGAGATTTTGTGATGGTTTCGTGTCCGTGTCGGACACGTAACAGATTTTATTTGTAAGTGTTGTTGTGTCTTAAGAGATTTTATTTTGTTGAAATTTTTTTCTTTGGAAGTATTCGAGATGGATTGTTTTCTGCGTGTGTTTTTCTGTGATTGCTTTGTTTTAATTTCGAGGACGAAATTTTTTTAAGGTGGATAGATTTGTCACCCCCAGTTTCCAGAAATAGGGGTATTTTTGTAATTTTCCACTTTAAAAATTATTTTGGAATTATTTAATTATTATTTGTATTATTTTGGGGTTATTTGAATCGGGTTCGAATTTCAACTCTTTCCGACTTGTTTTGACTTGTTTCGGGGACCCGGGGTATTTTGACCTTAGCGGGCCCACACACTAGTTAGCCATGGCCCACATGTTAGATATTTTGGTTAGAGACTAGACTATTATTTTAGTTAATATTTAGTTATAGATTAGTGGTTTCGGTTTGACTAAACTACCCCCGGCTTGACCCTTTCATATTTATTAGCTATTTAAACCTTTGGAGGGCAAACTTGTAATTATCCAAATAGGACAAAACCTACATGCTTGGCCGACCATGACTAGCCCCCCCCCCCCCTCTCTTTCTTCTTCACTAAGCTACACACTCTCTCTCTTCCAAATTCATTTCTTTCTTTCCAAGCTTTTCCTCCAACCTCTTCTTAGGTATGATTTTATTTCCTCCATTAATTCTCTTTTGCATATAGTTCTTCCACATTAAATGGAGAGGAGAAGATTCTCTTCCATTTGCCCACAACTTTGTAGGTTTTCCATAGAAAAATAGGTTAAGGATTTATTAGGATTTAATCTTTGAGAGTGGTATATATATATATACATATATATATATATATATATATATATATATATATACATGTGTATTTATGTGTGTATATTTATTTATGTATTGGTGTGTGTTGTGTTGTCTGTAAGTATGCGTGTGTGTGTGAGAGTGTCCAGATATATATATGTGTGTGTGTGTGTATTTGTAAATGGGAAGGAGAATGAGGAAGGAGAATAGGAAATAGGAAGGAGAATAGGAAGGAGAATGGGAAGGAGAATGAGGAAGGAGAATAGAAAATAGGAAGGAGAATGAGAAGAATGGGAAGGAGAATGAGGAAGGAGAATAGAAAATAGGAAGGAGAATGAGAAGAATGGGAAGGAGAATGAGGAAGGAGAATAGGAAATAGGAAGGAGAATAGGAAGGAGAATGGGAAGGAGAATGAGGAAGGAGAATAGAAAATAGGAAGGAGAATGAGAAGAATGGGAAGGAGAATGAGGAAGGAGAATAGAAAATAGGAAGGAGAATGAGAAGAATGGGAAGGAGAATGAGGAAGGAGAATAGAAAATAGGAAGGAGAATGAGAAGAATGGGAAGGAGAATGAGGAAGGAGAATAGGAAATAGGAAGGAGAATAGGAAGGAGAATGGGAAGGAGAATGAGGAAGGAGAATAGAAAATAGGAAGGAGAATGAGAAGAATGGGAAGGAGAATGAGGAAGGAGAATAGAAAATAGGAAGGAGAATGAGAAGAATGGGAAGGAGAATGAGGAAGGAGAATAGGAAATAGGAAGGAGAATAGGAAGGAGAATGGGAAGGAGAATGAGGAAGGAGAATAGAAAATAGGAAGGAGAATGAGAAGAATGGGAAGGAGAATGAGGAAGGAGAATAGGAAATAGGAAGGAGAATGGGAAGGAGAATGAGGAAGGAGAATAGGAAATAGGAAGGAGAATGGGAAGGAGAATGAGGAGGAGAATAGGAGTTTGAGAATGAATCAGAGTTCGGGTAGTCGGATTGACTTGAAACTTGGGTGGCATGTTGGGTACACCCCACAAATGTCATATTTGAGCCGATTTTGGCTCGGTTGACCCAGAGTTGACTTTTTACCCAAAAGTCAACCGTAAGTCAACACTTTGTCTAGATTTCACCCAATCCAAACTAGAGTTGACCAGTTGACCAAAAGTCAACTGTTGGTCAACATTTGACCAGTTTGACCTAGGGTTGACCAGAGTTGACCAGTTGACCAAAAGTCAACTGTAGGCCAACTCTTGATCCCGTTTGACTTTCTTCGACTTGTTTTGACCCGTGATGCCTGGTATGACCTAGGATTGACTTGGTTAGGCTTAGATTGACTTGATATAACTTGATTTGACCTAGATTGACTTGACAGGACTTAGTGTGACTCAGTGAGACCTAGTTTGACTTGGATTGACTTCTTGTGACCGTGTTTGACCTTAGTTGTCCTAGTGTGACCTAGTTTAGCTTGGTGTAACTTAGTTTGACCTAGTTTTGACTTAGACTTGCATATCATGATTAGATTAGCTTTTCTTTCATTATTAAACCATGTTTTGACTTGTAGTATCTCATCTTTAGGTCTGTGATTACTCTGAGTGTCTGTTCACCTTATCAGCTCAGGACCACAGGCGAGTACATTCTCTGATCTTTTCATGCTTGTTAGGATTTATATTCTTGCTCTAGAATACCTTACATGATGCTGTCACGTCATTATCACGGATTGGTACTATATGGATCTTGTCATGCGATGTTATCCCCCTCGGGGTGCATCAGATACAGTTGTCATGTGCTTTTCACGAACATCTTGTATTTCATGTACACCGCTTTCATGTATACTCTTGTGCAATCTTGTACTCTCATGATCACGTGAGCAAACATGATAAAAACCTCTTGTGCAAGGTAACGTAACTTGACTGGATCCTTGTGTATTGATTGGGGAGGGTGAGTAGGAAATGGTTATGTGATCAAAATCCCATCTTGTACAAATTCTTGTGAAATCTTGTGAAATCTTGTATATGTCCTAAGCCCGTTTATATAACCATATCATGCTCTAAATCACATGTTTCCTACAGTTCTTACTTATCATATATATAGATATTTCCAGTTATCAAATCTCTCTCATTTTTACATATATTCTTTACAGTCCATGTATCTTACTCTATGCATGCTTTACATTTCCCAACATGATATGAACTGCGTGAGATGTATTGTACTCGTTCCGCTCCTGACTGGATATGTTATGAAAATATTACAGATGATGATGGTGACTGTCCTACCTTCTATGGGACACATGAGGGTGACCTTCAGGAGCCTGAGGAGCATCTAGCTCAGTAGAGGGTGCCTAGTCTAGTCTAGTGTTTACAGTTTTTATTTTGTATCGGATTGTTCCGATTGTTAGTTGTGTATAGCTCGGACTTGTGTGGATCTTGAACTTATTTCCTGCTTCATCTATCATATTTTCTCTCGTGCTATCTATCCTAGTTTGTTTATGTGATTGAGACAGTATTGCTATGTCACCTCCATTCGGAGTGTATATACTGTACAGGTACCTTTATCTGTTTAGTGTAGTTTTGTAGACAACCTAGACAGCGTTCTACCGCCGATGCTGCGGCGTAGGCTGGACGTAACCACTTCTCGTGCCCCTAATCAGGGTGCGGGTCGTGACAACATTTACTTCAGACACTCAGATACAGGCAAGTACATTCTCTGATTATTTCATATCCTGCTTAGAATTATTTCCTGCATTAAATTACTTTACTTGTACTGTCACGTTGGTCACACGGATTAGTACTATACGGATCCCTTCTTGAGATGTTATCCTTAGGGAGCATCTGGTACTCTACGTTCTGTGCATTTCACTTACATAGCGTACCATATGCTTCTTTGGTTCTTTGATTACTTGTGACATATACCCTTATGATCACAGAGTCTCCTAGAATCTCTTATCCTATTTACTGGGTATCCTAGAATCTCCTAGAATCCCCATTTTTGGGACTACTATGTACCACCCTTCGGGGCTATTACATAGAATCATAACATAACATGTTTGGATCCTTGTGTATTGATTGGGGGTACGGGGGAGTAGAAGTAGACATGTGAATACTACCCAAGTAGTGTAGCATCAGAATCTCTTCCGTAGTGTAGCATCAGAATCTCCTATGCCATTTACATATCTATGTTGTACTCTGACTCACTAGTCACATGATAGTTCTCTATTTATAGTAGATATTTCTATTACAGCTTTCTCTCTCTGTTTATATACTGCATTTCTTTCAGTACTTGTATATTACTTTACTGCATGATTATATCTTCTAACCTGCTATGAACTGTTGAGATGTACTGTACTCGCTCTTGTCCTGACTGGACCTGTTAAAAATATTACAGAGGACGAGGAGGAGGCTTGCCTGGACACTTACTACAGGGCAGCCTTAGATGATACCTGCAAGCTGGACCCTCAGGAGGACCCAGCTCTAGCTGAGGATATCACCCCGATTGCCTAGTTTAGATTAGTTAGGCTTATCTTCCTTGTAGTCATGAGACATGTTTAGCTAGACTTACTCTGAGTTGTATATATTCTTTCATTCTGTATCTGAGACATTGTACTGCTGGATATTGATGGGATTATCTTAGACTACTTTTCATCTATTTATTCCTTGAGTTCTATTTCATATCGTGCTATCTCTTCCTTAGTTGTGATTGAGTTTTACTGCTATGTCACCCCCATTCGGGGAGTATAACTGTTTAGATATATATTGTTAGATGTTGTGACCTAGGACAGCGTTCTACCGTCGACACTGCGGCGTAGGCTGGGCGTTGTTACGTTCTCGTACCCTCACAGTGGGTGCGGGTCGTGACAGAAAGATAGTAGAGTCGCCGAATTTTACTTCTCCTCTGTATATAAATCACATTCCCTCGATCGATTGAGCATCAGATCGACCTAGTGGTGGTTTTGAATACGAAAGGAGGGGTTCATCAAAGAACAAAGATTTTCGTAATCAAAAGATCTGTAAGTTCTTCTTCTTATTGTTATTAAACCTTCAATTTTTTTTTACTCTGAATCTAGGTTTATGCTTTTCACTCTTAAAATTTTATCGTTCTTCATTCGAGGAGAGTACCTCTATGTTTGTACTGTATATGATTTTCTTTCTGTATATGATTTTTCTTTCTTGTTTATTTGCCTTACCAGGTACATAAATGTTTTATGCAAATGTAAAGTTGTCATTGTAGTGATGCTACTTAACTTTCATTTACATATATATTATTTACCAGTTATTGATAGTCGATGATATACGTCATATCCAAAATGCTTCCATCATTTATGTGTACTACTAACCTTTCTAATATGCTACAATTCTTAATTTTAGTGTGCGCTCTCAATTTAGAATCTAGTCAAAGCAAAAGTGACGATATGACACCACCATATCTTTTATCCGATGACAGGGAAAGAAAGGCCATTCTTAGAAGTCGCACAGCTGCTAAGAAGGAAATTATATGTTGGGGCAGCTAAGCTACGGTTACTGATGTGCTTGGGGCTTCCTAAGGAGGATATGTAGTAGTTCACAGCAAATGAGATGGAAAGCCATATTCATGTTGTCTCAATGTGTACTATAGCAAGCTTCAAAAGGATGAAACATCTCTCTAACCAATACTCTGTGAGCCTTAAAACTTCCCAGCTTTCTCTATAAAAAAATCCTAGAGGCAGATAAAAAGTGAAGGCCTTCATTGATATACTTATGGACCTATGGTTACTAGCATACAAATCATATTCTAGTGGTCACCTATATGCATTATTTGTTAGGATCGCTTCAACCTTATAGTCGCGTTCTCTCCGACTGGCTGGACATTCAAAAAAGGAAGAAGAAGACTCCTGGGCGAAGGTGGCAGCAGGGTACCATCATCAGGTAACATATTCACAACTTTTCAACAACGGAATATATTTTCTTTTAGGGAAAAATAAAATGATGAGCAGCACTTGATGTATCTACCATCTTTGTTAACTACCATTACCAAATCTTATGTGAGAATATACCCATTTTGCTTATGAATTACTTATATGTGACTTTAACTTGTGAATTTCATTCCCAATCATTAGTTACAAGTTTAGTTGATATAAACACAAGAAAAGATTGTGAACGTAGACCGTGGTACCTTGTACTCCTATCCAGCGAGTTAGTATCAATAACCATTAAGCAAAAGCCTCCAAAAAAATTTCTTTTATAAAGCGTCTTTGAGACCCAAGTGTATACAAGGTAAACGGACCCAAAACTTTATGACACGAGAAAGAAAGATGTTGATCACTGGTTATCGCCGGGAGTAGTGTAGCATTACTGACAATTGATATGTGTACCACCAGAAAAAGTCAACATGGTACCTTCTGTAAAGCTAGCTAAGAGCCACATATGTAACTTGTAGGTATGGGTGAAGTATGTCCAAATGTATGCATGAAAAGAATAATTAGCTAAAACTAATTATTAAATTTTAAAGAAAAATACTTGACAAAGTTACTTACATTATTTTCACCTTTCATTTTCAAAGCACCAGATGTTGTAACTGAACAGTGATATTACTTCAAGTTGAATGGTTTAATTTGCGTTGTACTGATATATTCGAGTATTTATAACTGCAATGATTATAGTTGAGGTGGCTATATGTCAAACATGATATGATACATTGTATTTAGAAGTCCCTAGAGACGAGTAGGCACTACAGATTTCTCTTCAGTGCATTTTACTGCATAAAAGTGACATTGTTGGAGGCCTATTACTGCAATTACTACCCCCCTCCCTTTGTGTGTATCATCACTTTCCAGTTTGGGATGTGTGTGTCAGTTCGACAAAACAAACGTTGCAACATTTGATTTTTGCCTATAAAGTAATATATAAGTTGCACTTGGATATGCCTATATTTTTCCAGGTTCAATCAGCATCCTCATTGTCACAGCCCATACTTTGCCACTAGTTTCTGTGTGTTTACAAGTATTCAAGTCAGAAGTATATACACTCATGCTTAATTAAATAGCATTGGTAGGTATGAAGTTCCATACAGCTAATGAAGCTTTTGGTTTGAACTGTCCTTTTTTTTTCAGGCACTTATCTTCAGTTGAACCCCTTCTTACATTCTAAATTAGGACAAATAGGTTACTCGACTGCTATTATTACTTTTCCTGTAGGAATATAGATTTAAGTAGGGCTATTTAAGTGGGGTTGTCCCCTTTGTGAGGTACATGCTCTAAACTCATAAAAGGAGAATATAGATTTAATTAACCCATTCCTTTCCTTCTCTCAGTACGAAAAAGATATGATATATAATGAATTTTATTGATTTCTTGCTCTTTTAGTCTTGATAACAGGAACAATAATAGAATTATTTTTGAGTACCTCTCAAGTAGAGAGTCCCATTTTGCTTGGAAAAGATTGCAGCAAAGTGATCAATGATGAATATTTTTTTGGTATTTGATTACTCTTAACCTATATCCATTTTTAGTGTTGAAGAATTTTAAATTTTGTTCTTTAGCTCCTTGTGAAATGTTAGGTTCGACATACAGTATTGTGTTCATTATGAGCAAAGTCCTGATTAACATATTCAATTTTTTTTTGTCAATGGGATGCCAGACAATCTCGTATATAGTAGAGCGTGTGGTTGGCACCGATTCCTTTAGTATTGTTTTCCAGGTATTTAGTGTGGTTCTCTAGGAACTTTTAGCTTCCTACTACCTTATGCCACTTATTCACCTAAATTTAACCTTTGATTTTTTTTCTTCTTCTGATTTTCTTTGAATACCATATTTTGCAGGCTAAGTGTTTGGAAACAGGGGAAACAGTTGTTATTAAGGAGGTACTGCAGGATAGGAGATACAAGAACAGGAAGCTCCAGATGATGCAGTTACTCGATCATACTAATGTTGTTCAATTAAAGCACCACTTCTTTTCAACCACCGATAAAGATGAGCTATACCTGAATCTTATACTTGAATATGTTTCTGAGACTGTTTATCGCATGACAAAACACTACACTCGGATGAACCAGCATATGCCTCTCCTATGTGTGACTTTATATGTATCGGTGCCATATCATTTGTACAACAGTTATACCTTCCATATTAACTTAAATGTTTCATACTAACATTGTAATCTAATCTTGTGTGTAGATATGTCGAGCGCTTGCTTACATTTATGGTGTTTTAGGGGTATGTCATCGTGACATCAAACCGCAAAATCTCTTGGTAAGGGGTACTTCATGCTTCTTCTGTTTCTTTGGGTTTTAAGTCTGAGGTCATTTTATATTATAATTTATGAAATGCAAAAAACTTTGACAATAGACTGGGGTACCAGCATTCTGGAATTGTTCACAGTGATTAGTGTAATGAGGTATCCATCTTGTTTCTTAGCTCTGATACATATTATTATCTATTCTTCAATTGAGGTGCTACTACCAGTTTCCAGAGATATGTAGCTAATAATACCTCATTTGTTAGGTCCAATTCATGGTTCTCTGATGTCTCAGACACACAGATGCACACATGGATGCACACATGAACAAATACATCTTTTATGCTACAAGGGTGATAGAAGCATGCTACCCTTTTATGCTACAAGGGTGATAAAAGCATGCTATTTATTTATTTATCAATTTGCCCTGATACAATTTTGTTTCATGTGTTTAGTTGTTTTTGTACTACCACATATGGGCATATTTTGAGAAATTGAAAAGAGAATGTAGTGCTGGGGATTTAGATGAGAAACATCAAAATATCCAGGTTCATGAGATGTCAATAGTCATCAATATCCTCCATCAAGATCAAATGAAATATGAAACATCACTCGAATGGTTCTTTTGCTCAAGATCCGATAGTTACATATATATACATCATTATATTACATTTATTAAACCTTGTTTTATCTTTTGCAGGGTACATGTGTTGTGGACACAGGTCTTTATGTGACTAAGTTGAAGCTAAAGTGTGGGATATTTTCATGTGGATAGTTTTGATGTAGCTACAGTGTACTCTATATTGGATACTCTATATATTTTGAGAAGATGTATATGGCCTGAGAAATATAGAATGATAACTAAAGTACTCTATTTTGAGACAATGGAATGTAGCTAGATAAAGTACTCTATATCTGTGAGATGTTGATGTACCCTATTTTGAGACAATAAAATGGAGATTAATGGTACTTTATATTACATTTCAATATTTTGTTGTGAATATGGTTCAAAGTGGTTGTTTTCGAATTGAATTGAGCAATGTTTGGAATGTATAACATGCAGTATAGAGCGTTATAAATGTGATACAATGACCATTCATAACGCTTTCAAAATGTCCTGACTTCTAAACCATATTAACTATTCATAACGGTTTTACATAACTATCCACAACGCTTTGAAAATAAAACGTAGCAGAAATTCAACCTATTAATGACGTTTTCGGAAGAATTATCTATAACGCTTTGAAAAATATTTATAACATCCGATTTCATAACGCTTGGATTAAGAAAAAAAAAGCATCATGGTTCTTAATTAATGACGGTTTTTAGCCGTCATTAAAAGGTATTTTTGTTGTAGTGAGCTATATGTTAAGGTATCATAGGCTATGCACCTATAGCTAGGGTGAGCTATTTTACTTTATGATGTAACCTAGATACAAGAGGTATAGATCCATTTACCTTAGATTAGACTCTAATAACTAAGAAAAGCTAATTGGACTAGTTAGACTTAAGATTAGCTAGGCTTAACCTAAGAATTTACCCAATAGGCCCAATATGGACTTATTGACCAAGAGTTGACTTTGTGGGACCTAATTTGACATGGCATGACCTTGTTTGACTTAGATTGACTTAGATTTACCTAGTGTAACTTAGTTTGGCTTGGTGTGAGTTAGTATGACCAAGTTGGATTCCTAGTTTGACCAATCTGGACTTGTTGACCTAGTTTGACCTAGCCAGTTGACCAGGTTTGACTTAGAGTTGACTTTGGTCTAGATTGACTTAGAAATCATATAGATTGTATCATACACTTCAATTACCTTATTTCTGAATACATCATAACCTGTTTTACTCTAAATAGGACTCTGTGACACCAGTTCGAACATTTATTCATATCAGTCATTCAGGGTGACAGGCGAGTACATTCTCTGATCATTTCATACTTGTTAGGATTTATATTCTTGCTCTAGATTACTTTACATGATGCTGTCACGTTATTATCACGGATTGGTACTATATGGATCTTGTCATGCGATGTTATCCCCCTTGGGGTGCATCAGATACAGTTGTCATGTGCTTTTCACGAACATCTTGTATTTCATGTACACCGCTATTTATGTATACTCTTGGGCAATCTTGTACTCTCATGATCACGTGAGCAAACATGATAAAAATCTCTTGTACAAGGTAACGTAACTTGACTGGATCCTTGTGTATTGATTGGGGAGGGTGAGTAGGAAATGGTTATGTGATCAAAATCCCATCTTGTGAAATCTTGTGAAATTATGTATATGTCCATTGTACACTCATGTATGATGGAGTTACCCTTGCATTGTCCTAACCCGTTTATATAACCATCTCATGCTCTAAATCACAGGTTACTTACAATTCCTACTTATCATGTATATAGATATTTTCAGTTATCAAATCTCTCTCGTTTTCATATATATATTTCTTTACAGTCCATGTATCTTACTCTTTTACATGCTTTATATTTTCCAACATGATATGAACTGCGTGAGATGTATTGTGCTCGTTCCTGTCCTGACTGGACCTGTTGAAAATATTACAGATGATGATGGGGACTGCCACTACCAAATTACAGTACTTTAGCGACGGCCATTTAGCGACGGAAATTTTCCGTCGCTATCACCGTCGGATCCCCGACGGATTTGTGACGGAATACCGATGGAAAGCAGTGGACAATTTTTTTTATTTTTTTATGTCCATATCCGTCGCTATGCCGTCGATAGGTAGTCGGCCATGTAGCGACGATTTTATATCCGTCGCTAGAACGTCACATATTTTGGCGACAAAAGCCTAAAATATTGGCGCGAGATTTACTGACGACTTAGCGACGGAATAATCCGTCGCTACTCGCGCGAGATTTACTGACGCATTAGCGACGGAATAATCCATCGCTACTCCGTCGCTAAATTTACGTTCCAGACTTAAATTGAAACGACGGGGAGAACTTTTTCATTCCCCCCAAATTTCACTCTCCCTCCTCTCTCTCTCTCTCTCCCGCGGTGATCGATCGGCGACCCCCACTCCTCTCTCTCTCCCAAAGATAATCCCCTCTCCCTCTCCCTCTCTCTCTCTCTCTCTCTCTCTTTCTCGCTCTCTCTCTCTCTCTCGCGCGCCGCGCGCGGTGGTCGTGGGTGCAGCGGGCCGGGGGCGTCGGGGGCTGTGGGGGCGGCGTCGACTGCGGGGGGCGGCGGGTGGCGGCGGTGGCGGGAGGTGTGGAGGGGGCGGTGGGAGGGGCGGGAAGCGTTGGAGGGATGGGGGCGCGCGGGGGCTGGCCGCGGGGTGCGGGGGGTTGCGAGGGGGGCTGGCCGTGCGCGAGGGGCGGGGGGTGTGGAGGGGGCGGTGGGATCGAGGGGGCGGGCAGCGTTGGGGGGAAAGATGGGGGCGGGGGCTGGCCGCGGGGTGCGGGAGGGGGTATGTGTGGAGGGGGGCTGGCCGGACACACACACACACGGACACACACACACACGGACACACGGACACACAAACACACACACACACACAGACACACACACACACACGGACACACACGGACACAGACACACGGATACACACACACAGACATATATATATATATATATATATATATATATATATATATAGGCATAATTTTAAGATGCTTAATTAGTTTACCTTATATATATAAGGTAAACTAATTATGGTAAACTAATTATGCCTATATATATCTATATATAGGCATAATTAGTTTACCTTATTTTAGAGTATGACTACGTAGCTAGTGTGTAGAGTAGTATATGGTTACTAGATCCTAGTGTAGAGTAGTATGTAGAGGAGTATGGCTACTAGTGATATATAGATATGTAGGTCCATGTGTATCTGTATCGGACTATCGCTATCGGTATCGAACTATCGCTATCGGTATCGGACTATCGCTATCAGTATCGACCGTATATACTTAGTATCGGGCGTAGCGGATTAGTATCGATCAGTATATAGGTTTGGGTTAAGATCAAGGTTCAAAGTATCGGTATCAGAATAGTAGGCCGAATAGGAGGCCGAGATAGTCGAATGTGAAGAAGGGAAGAAGGGAGGATCAGATGGGTTCAGAGCCATGGTGGAGGAGGAGAAGTAACATGAGAGCAGTTTCCGCCGTAACATCTCCTGGCTCTGCTGGCAACTGAAGTCCAGATGCTACAAAGGACGATCCTATATACTGATACTAATCTGATACTCTCTGATATTAAGTACATCCGGCTTACTAGCTAGCGGATCCACCAGTTACATGATTATATACTAATTATGTTAGATTGTGATACTAAGTAGTCTCGTCATAGGCCTAGCGTGTTATCCACAAGTTTAGTTTTTCTTACGATATGAGTATCGGTATCGGGCTATTAATTCTTATGTTTAGTTTGTCTTACGATACAGATATTCACATCAAATCGAGCATGAATCGTTACTTTGTTGATCGTACATGGATGTACAAACGACAACACGAGAGCAGAATTGGTGTGAGTGACGATTTTCAGGCAGGTGTGGAAGTATTTCTTAAGTATGCCATGAGCAAAACTCAGTACATGGACGATAACAAAATCAAGTGTCCATGTGTTAATTGTCACAATAGACGTTTCGAAGAAGTGATGACTGTGAGAGATCATTTGACCCGTAAGGGTTTCGTACGTGATTACGGCCTGTGGTCATCGCAAGGTGAATTATATTCAGAAAGACAGGCTGCAGAAGCTGGTACTTATGCTTTTGATGATAATGCTGCAACGGATGTCCTCGAAGACGACGGATGCTCTGTGGATTATGGAGACATGCAGAACCTTGCACGAGATATGGTGTATGCTGCGGCAGGGCCTAATTTTGATCCGGAGGATCCTAATCCCGAGGCAAAGGAGTTCTATGATATGTTTAAGGACGCAGATACTCCTCTATATCCTGGTTGTGAGACTCATTCCGCACTGTCAGTGACGATGCGGTTGTTGAACATAAAGTCTGATTTTAACTTGCCACAAGCTTGCTATGATCGGATCACACAATTAACTAATGTGGTGTTACCGAAGGAATCAAAAGAGCTCCCAAGAAACTTCTACAAGTCAAAGATGATGGTCCGACAACTGGGACTGGGGTACGAGAAGATAGATTGCTGTCGCAACGGATACATGTTGTATTACAAAGAGAATTGCGTATTAGAAAGTTGTTGGTTCTGTAATGCGGATCGTTACAAGACAGTACAGGGAAAAGGAAAGTTAACTAGAAAACGACGTCCTTACAAGTATATGCATTACTTGTCGATCACGAAGCGCTTACAGAGGATGTATATGTCTATGAATACAGCAGAACACATGACGTGGCACAGTGAAGATCGCATAAAGGACGAAGGAGAATTGTCACATCCTTCGGATGGGGAGGCGTGGAAATATTTTGATTTGTGTCATCCAGATTTTGCTGCAGAGCCTAGAAATATACGCCTGGCGCTATGTTCTGATGGCTTCGCCCCTTTCGGACAGTCGGGATCTCAATACTCATGCTGGCCGGTCATTCTTACCCCTTACAATCTGCCACCATGGATGTGTATGAAGACTCCTTATATGTTCTTGACAGCTATCATACCCGGTCCCAAAAATCCGACAAAGAACATCGATATATATTTACAGCCGTTGGTGGATGAGCTGAAACAGTTGTGGGAGATCGGCGTCACGACCTATGATATTTCCAGAAAACAAAACTTTCAGATGAGAGCTTCACTCATGTGGACAATCAATAATTTTCCAGCATACGGTATGCTGTCGGGATGGAGTACGCACGGCAACATGTCTTGTCCGATATGTATGAAAAATAGTAAAGCGTTCCGCCTTAGACATGGAGGAAAAACTTCTTTCTTTGACTGTCACCGTCAATTTCTGCCAACGAGACATCCTTGGCGAAAGAACGAGGACGCGTTCAGATATGGAAAACAAGAATTTTCTGAACCTCCTGCCAGATTGTCGGGATACGATATTTGGGAAGATGTAAAGGAATTGCCCACCGCAATGGAAGATCCATCGAACAATCGTGTCGAGGGGTTCGGACAAAGCCATAACTGGACCAAACGGAGTATCTTCTGGGACTTGCCTTATTGGAAAGATAATCTTATTAGGCATAATCTTGATGTCATGCATATCGAAAAGAATGTGTTCGATAATGTCTTCAATACCGTTATGGATATTAAAGGAAAGACGAAGGACAATCCAAAAGCAAGACAAGACATGGCCGAGATATGCAAACGTCATAATCTAAACTTGATACAAAGGGGAGCTGGTGGACAAGTAACTAAGCCGATAGCGCCATACGCATTGAGCAAGGAAGATAGATTAATAATCTGCAAGTGGATATCTACTTTAAGATTTCCCGACGGCTATGTGTCGAATTTATCTAGATGCGTTGATCTCAATGAACGCAAGCTAACAGGAATGAAGAGTCACGACTGCCACGTGTTTATGGAAAGATTACTGCCCATTACGTTGAGAGAGTTGTTGCCTTCTGCTGTATGGGTTCCGTTGGCCGAGCTGTCTACATTCTTCAGAGATATCTGTTCAACTAAGCTCACGGTGCAACATATGATACAACTTGAGGAGAAGATTGTCTTAACAATTTGCAAGTTAGAGAAAATATTTCCACCGGGTTTCTTCGACAGTATGGAGCATCTACCGATTCATCTAGCATACGAAGCCCGTGTCGGTGCATCTGTTCATTATCGATGGATGTACCCCTTTGAAAGGTAAATAAAAATCGATATAATTTAAGTGGATTTTACAATTCATTGTTAATTCTCAAGATAATTTGTCTCTCTAGGTATCTACATCATCTAAAGAAGAAAGTTGGCAACAAGGCTCATATAGAGGCTTCGATATGCGAAGCATATCTTATCGAGGAGGTGTCAAACTTTTGCTCCATTTATTTCGATACTCATGTTGAGACAAATCGAAATAGACCTCAAAGGAATGACGAAGACGTTGAGGAAGGAGGTATATTCAATTTAAGGGGCAAGCCTATTGGGGCTAGTAAGAAACGGTGGTTGAGTGACGATGAGTATGATGCCGCTCACTGATATGTCTTGTTAAATTGTGACATACAAGAAGTGAGAGATTTGGAGAAGTAAGTGACTACACCTCGTTATAATCTCTAATTTGGTGAGGTGAGTGACTACACTAATTTTTATTCTCTCTAACAGTGTATTTAGAGATGAAGTCAAAATAAGGACACCCGATATTACCGATGAGGGACTTCAAAGAGAGGTTGATTTTACCTTTCCGTCATGGTTTCGAGATTACGTAAGTAACTGAGATAATATGTTATGCGGCTACCATTTAAATATATATATGCCACTAATACATTTAAAGTTTACAGGTTTTATTAGCTGAACCAAGTACACTCACAAATGAGAGCATCTGTTATTTGTCATTGGGACCGAAGAAGCATGCAAAGACTTGGCCCGGCTATGTCGTTAATGGCTTCAAGTTTAAGACAACTCAACATCCTATAAATGCAGAATTTCTCAATGACGACTTCAGTACAAAGCATTCTGGTGTTTGCATAAGAGGCACAATCTATGACGACGAGCCGGACTTTGACTATTATGGAGTGCTTCGGGATATTGTAGAATTACAATATAGTGCCCCATTTGATATGCATATTGTTATGTTCAAATGTGAGTGGTTCGATACGACACCAAATATCGGTTGGAGAATCGATAAACAATTTGGATTCGTCGATATAAATCATCGCAGGAGGTATAGAGGGTCCGACACGTTTGCGATAGCAAGTCAGGCTGTTCAAGTCTACTATACAAGCTACCCAAGGCGTCGTAGAGATCGCTTTGACTGGTGGGCAGTATGCAAGATTAAATCTAGAAATACATTCAACGTTGGAGACCCAGCATACCAAGAGGACCAGATCGAAAAGCCCCAATATTTGGGACAACAGTCTTGTGACATGGATGTTGATTTAGAGGTTGATATACCTCTTGCTGATGAAAATAGAGGGGAGGAAGAGGTTGATATACAAGACTTAGATGTCAACCAGGGGAGAAAGAGGCGTCTTGTCCCAAGTATTGAGACTGAAGAAGAAGAAGAAGAAGAAGAAGAACTTTATGAGGATGAGGATGAGGATGAGGATACAGATGAATTCGACGATGAGGATGATGATGATGATGAGGCCGAGGCCGAGGAAGAGGACGATGACGATGATTAAATATCGCTATATTTCAGTTGTATCTTGAAGCACCCAATATCTAGTGGAACACAAGATGCCCTTTCATCAAAAGTTACAAGAATTGTACTTTGTTGTATTGGTGCATGATTTTATCAAATTTTGTGTATCTAGCTTTTATTCGTACTTCACTTCTGATTGTAATATTTATTTCAGTTTGGGATATTTGCGTATTATTGTATGAGTTTCTTTTTGCAGATGGCACTCCTAGGCCTACTCGTCTGGGCGGCACTCATCGCCCTGCTGCTGGTATGGATATGTTTAGGTTTATATTCATTTATAAATCTATGTTGTCGGTATTTTGTTTATGTGTTCTATTTACAGGGCATGGTTGCGAGCACCCGTACTGGTGGTGCTGGCCGTGGTCGTGGCGGTGGCGGCGGCGGCGGCGGTGGTGGTGGTGGTCGTGGGCGTGGGCGTGGGCGTGGGCGTGGTGGTAGCGGTCGTGGTCGCCAGCCGTATTCCCCGGATGTGACCTCCGAGCCCGACTTGGAGAGCCCGATCACAGGCTCTTCCCGCCGTCATTCTTCCTCGGTGCCACCGACATCGTCGTCGAGGCCTGTGACTCTATCCGCTAGCGGATCCGTTCCGCCACCGGATGTACCAGCGGATGCAGCAGCAGATGCAGCAGGGGGCCCAGCAGTTACTGCAGGGTGGGCCTCGGAGTACCCCGGGATTCAGTTTCATCCTGATACCGGGGAGTACATTCGCGGACCCGCGGATCCCCCGACGCCACCAGAGAGGCTGGTGGGCGAGTTCCGACGAGAGCTATGGCCCGCTGGTGAATCGTAAGTAAATTTAAGTTAATTTATTAAATTTGTTTCATTTATTCAAGTTAATAATCCAGTCGTTGCTTCTTTATAGGTTTTTCCCGTGGGATGCTGTCCGGATTCTAGGACGCATTATCCGGGATAACTACCATGGCCCCTACATCAATTTTTCTGAGGTGCCTCAGGACATGAAGTACGTCTGGCTCGACGAGATGAGGGTATAAATCCGTCGGTGAATTATTAATTATTCTTTAAATCATTAAATTTTTTATTACGTGATATTTGAATTTGTATGTCAGAGGACGTTCTGGTGGCCCCCCCATCGCGAGGAGGCGATCCGCAGGACCTACAAAGCCGCCGCCGGGAAGAAGATACGGGATGCGGTGTACGACCTTCGTACGGCGCATACGAGAAAGGACTGGATCCGGGCGGAGTACTATGAGCAGATGTTAGAGAAGATGGATACTCCGCAGTTCAAGCTGAAATCGGAGAAAGCTAAGGCTAATCGACAGGGCGCGGGTCTGCATACGGGGGGATCAAGGCCCCACGCATCGACGCGTGCAGATTTGGTGAGATAGCACAAATTCAAATTCATTCTATTATTTAATTTTGTACTGTTAATATACGAAGTTAATTAAATTCTACGTATGCAGGTCCGACAGGCGGTGAAGCAGGAGAAAGAGGCGGAGACGGTCACCGCTCACGATGTATTCGTGCATACGCACAAGAGGCAGAAGGACGGAAGCTTCGTCGACGCGAGGGCCGAGGAGACTGATGTAAGTACTTACGTTTATGAGATTTATGTTAGAAATATAATTATTGTTAAGTTAATTAGATAAACTTAGGATTCAGACTATAACTTAGGAAAACATAGGATTTATATTATAACTTAGGAAAACTTATAGTACAAACGCATTCATTGGATAGGCTGCGTATCGTGAGGCACTTAGTCGGCTTGAGATCGAGCCCCCTTCCGAGAATGTCGGCGAAACGACGCCCACCCAGACGCACTCTTCTATGGCCGCTCGCTACGACGACGTGTTCGTAGAATCCGTCGGCGGCGTTAGGAAAGGGCGCGTCTACGGCTTAGGTTCCATGGCGCCCTCGTTGCAGCCGTCCCCGAGATATCCACCGCCTCCGCCTCCCCCAGCGCCCCCGGTTGACGATGTGAGGGCGCAGCTTGCGACTCTGACCTCCGCGGTGTCAGATTTGCGGGCGATAGTGTTGGGGCGCTATCCGTCTGCTCCCGGTCCGTCTACTGCTGTTGCCGGTGCTTCGGATCGACCTGGTCCTTCTTCCCCCGGACGGCTTTCGTTTAACCACTCTGCGGACGTCCGCATCGTATCGGATAACACCATCTTGACGTTCCTTGACATGTTGTCGCCACAGCAGCTACGCGCGCTTCCAGACCATGTCTTGTCCCAAGTGCCGGTACACACGGTGGAGGAGTACATACGCAAAGCGGATGCGGCGGCACGAGCACGAGACGATCCGACGGACGGGGTTTGATTTTGTTTATGTTGTTGGTTTTGCAGATATTTGGATACATTGTATGATCGGATATTTTTTTTATGTTTGGATAATTTAATGTTGGATATTGGATGTATTGTGTTGGTAATATTTTGTTGGATATTGGATACGTTGGATATTGGTGTCGGATATGGATATTTTGCATATGGATATATGGTGTTCGATATTGGCTACGTTGGATATTCGTGTTGGATATGGATATATGGTGTTGTATATGGATATTTGGCATGTTTGATATTGTGTTGGATGTGTTGTATAAACAGGAAAGAGTCTGTTTGCAGTATTTTTTTTTCAAAAATTAGAAGTTAGCGACGGACAGGCGACCCCTCAGCGACGGATAGCCCGTCGCTAACTGGAGAAACTGAGGTTAGCGACGGATTGGCGACGTAAAAACCGTCGCTAACTGGAGAATTTTACATTGAGCGACGGTTTAGCGACGGAATATCCGTCGACCTGGTTCTGTTTGATATCAATAAATTTTGCAGTTAGCGACGGATTGGCTACTAACTTACGGCGGACTGGCGACAAAGTCCCGACGGATTATCCGTCGCTAACTGTAGGAATTCAATTTTTCGACGGATTGGCGACGGAATACCCGTCGCTACCTGGAGAATTTTACCTTGAGCGACTGTTTAGCGACGGAATGTCCGTCGACCTGGTTCTGTTTTGATGTCCATAAATTTTGCAGTTAGCGACGGATTGGGGACTAACTTACGGCGGACTGGCGACAAAGTCCCGACGGAATATCCGTCGCTACCTGGAGAATTTTCAGTTAGCGACGGTTTAGCGACGGAATATCCGTCGACATGGTTCTGTTTGATGTCCATAAATTTTGAAGTTAGCGACGGATGTTTTGTCGCTAATACGACGCTAATCCGTCGTACACCTCGGCGGATTAGCGACGGCATAACGACGACCTGCCGTATGGAAAAATCTCTGATACACTTTTACCGACAAATTTACGACGGATTAGCGACGGATATTGCGTATCAGAAAATCACTGATACGGTTTTGCCGACTCTTTAGCGACGGAGGTTTCCGTCGCTAACCCTATATCCTGATACATGTTTCGACGAAAGCTAGTCGGTAATCCGTCGCTATATATATTTAAATACGCCGACGGTATTCCGTCGCTAAGTCGTCGCTGAGCGACGGAGTAGCGACGAATATGTTTTAGCGACGAGGTTATTCCCGACGGCTGTTTTACCAAATTATCCGTCGGTAATCCGTCGGTATTTATTTTTGGCGACGATTTACCGACGGATATGGCCGTCGGTAAATCCATGTATTTTGGTAGTGTGCCCTACCTTCTATGGGGCACATGAGGGTGACATTCAGGAGCCTGAGGAGCACCTAGCTCAGTAGAGGGTGCCTACTTTAGTCTAGTATTTATAGCTTTATGTTTGTATCTGATTGTTCCGATTGATTAGTTGAGACTTAGTTTTATTCAGGACTTGTATTTATTTGTGTTGAACATCTATTTTGTGTGGTATGATAACTCTATTTATATTCAGTTTCTTCCTTTTATCTGATTCCATATCGTGCTCTATCTTCCCTAGACTTGTGATTGAGATATAGAGTTGAGATGTTATATTATACCCCCGTACGGAGATGACATGTTTATATATCTTGTTGTTAGATGTTAGATGTTATAGATGACCTATACAGTGTTCTACTGCCGACACTGCGACGTAGGCTGGACGTACCCACATTCTCGTGCCCCTAAACAGGGTGCGGGTCGTGACACCAAACCACCCCTATTATATGATCGTTTTATGACCGTTTTGGGAAGTATTTTGGTCATTTTGTCAAAAATGACAAAAAAAACCTTTACAACAATTTGGAGGTTTTGGGGTAATTTGGCTTCAAAAAATCCTATAAATAGGCCATTATTCTTATTTTCAAACACAAACCATTCTAACAATCCAAAAAAAAAATTCAAGCTCACAAGAAGATTTTAAGAAGTTTTGCAAGCAATTCCGGCGCTCTACAACATTCCGATCAAGCTTCCAACCCCGATCCATTTTTTTTTCTTTCTTTCCTTCCTCTTTCTAATTGTTTTTTTTATTATTTTACATTTACAAAATAGTTTTCTTTCCTCCCTCTTCCTCTTTTTTGAGAAAAAATAATTTTCGGTTTATTTTATTTTTGGTATCCTCCCTCTCTTCTAAATTATTTTTATTTGTCTTTTTTAAAATGACCGGACAAGGTTCAAACC
This sequence comes from Iris pallida, assembly GCA_029216955.1. Taxonomy (NCBI): domain Eukaryota; kingdom Viridiplantae; phylum Streptophyta; class Magnoliopsida; order Asparagales; family Iridaceae; genus Iris; species Iris pallida. Next base: position 11,911,274 of record JANAVB010036615.1, read on the forward strand.
AAGCAACTGACGCTGCCGGACATACTATGAATATTATAATACTTTTTTTGAGGAAAATTCTATTCCTGAGGATTTGATTGGTTCACCTCCAGAAGTTGCTAGCACTACCAAAAATGTTGTAAAGAGGAAGAAAAAAAATCAAAGTATTGAATTTTTTTTGTTATTCTTAATGAAACTAATCCTGATGGCTCACTTGTTTTAGATCAGAAAGGAGAACCAGTTTCGTACGCGACACAATGCATGAAATGTTCCAACATATAAAAATGGAAGAGGGGAGGTGGCACGGGTACCATATCATGACACCAAGAAACCTGCTACGGCCCGGTCTCAATTCCGGAGACCCAAACTCAGATAAGTTTTAGAGATGTCGCGGGTTCTTCAATGACTACGTTTTCCTATTCAGCTGCTCGTCATAAAACTGAATTGACTAAATATATCATTGTTGATGAACTTCCATTCACTTCGGGTGAAAGGGAATCTTTATTTGATTATGCCACAACTTTTTTAAATCCATATTTTAGTAAAGTTACTAGAGGCGCTGCTAGAAAAGAGACGAAAAGATTTTTTACTGAAATGAAAGTTGTTTTAAAAGAAAGTTTGTCGTATGTTAGTAAAATAGCTATTATTTATGATGTTTGGACAAGTAAGCAAAATTATGCTTATATTTGTATCATGGCACACTACATAGATTCACAATGGATGTTGCAAAAACGCATCATCTGTCTAAAAACTTTAAAATTTTCACACAAGGTTTCTGTAATTGCATGCGCTATTTCAAAACACGTGCATGACTTTGAGATTCACCATAAAATATTATATGTATCTTTTGATAATGCTAGTAATAATAATTCTGCTATATCTTCATTGTCTTTATTATTTCAGCCCATTTTAGAAGGTAGATTATTGTATGTTAGGTATGCTTGCCACATTATTAACTTAGTTGTAAAAGAATGTCTCAAATTTTTTAGTACACATTTAGAGACTCTTAGACATTGTTTACACAGCTTGAACACATCTCCAAGTAGGCAACAAGCTTTTAAAGTCACATGTGCACATTTTAGTATTCATTTTAGAAGATTTGTTAAGGATGTACCACATAGATGGAACTCGACATATTTAATGTTGAAATTCACAATTTCTTTTAAGGATGCTATTACATATTCTTGTAATATGGATCACAATTTTGAATATCGAGTAACTGAAGATGATTGGATAGTTGTTTCTTCTATTTGTGAATTTTTAGAAACTTTTTACAATGCTACATGTACTCTTTCTGGTGTTTATTATCTCATTTTTCGTTTAGCTTTACGGAAACTTTGTAACATATCTTACTTATTTTCTAAATATAGAAATGTTCCTAATTTTGAATATATTGTAAAATGAATGGAAGCTAAATTCAATAATTATTGGGGTGATGTACGTACCTCTTTTAAATAGTTTGGCTTCCATTTTTGATCCTACGATCAATTTAGGCACGTAGATGTTTTGTTAGATGACTATGCAGAAAATATGGATGTTGATGTTACTGACTTGAAAGTAGAACTGAATGTAGTGTTGGAAAGATTAGTAATACTTTATCAAGGCAAAGTTGTGTCGACCCGACCAACTCAAGTGGGTACTAGTAGTAGCTCTGGCTTGGTCGACCACGCAAGTCGTATACTGAAAAGGAAGAAACAAAAACACTCTTCCCAACCCACTTAATAGTTGTCTTTATATCTAAGTTCTTATGAAGAAGAAGATGAGTCTTCAAATCACTTCACCATTTTAGAATGGTGGAAAAATACGACAAAAGATTTCATGTACTTTTTACCATAGTACGTGATCTACTAATGGTCCCAGTGTCCACGGTAGCATCGGAGTCTTGTTTTAATGCAGATCAAAAATTTTGAGCATAAAGAGGAGCCGGTTGAAGCCAGATATCTTGAAAGCTTGTGTATGTGTTCAAGATTGAATTTTGGCACAAAAAAGTACCCAAAACAAAAGAGATGAAGATGCTGATATCAACGAGTTGGACTTTGAATCGCTTATAATGGGTGAAGCTTCTGGAACCGAGAAAGAAGAATGACTCAAAGGTATGAATTAGTAAACTTACAAAACAAAAGAAAAAAAAAACTTAAAAACAAAAAACCACAAAAAAAAACAAAACAAAAGAAAGAAAGAAAACTTACAAAAGAAAAGAAAAACTTAAAACAAAGAAAACAAACAAACAAACAAACAAAATTAGAACAAAAAAACTTAAAACAAAAACAAAACAACCAAAAAAAACACAAATTTAAAACAAAACAAAAAAAAAACTTTAAAAATAACAAAAATAACAAAAATAACAAAAAAAAAACATAAACTTGGAATAAATTTTTTAAACTCCGCCTGTGACAAGCAAAGCTTGCATTGCCGGTCCCAAGTCCGGATGAAAGAGGAGGAAAAAAACAAAACAAATTTTTTTTAAACATAAAATTAAAACTTAGAAAGAAACAAAGAAACTAAAATAAAATAAAAATAAAATAGAACAAAATAACAAAATAAACTTAAAATAAAATAACATAAAACAAAAGAACATAAAATTTAAAACAAAAACAAAAAAACTTTAAATCAAATAAAATAACAAAAAAATTAAAATTAAAATTAAAATAAAATTGGTGGACCGGCCCGGCCCAACCCTACCCAAGCCGGGTCATTGGGCCGGACTGGGCTCCAATCCACCAAACCGGGCCGGGCAAGGCCCGGCCCGCTTCTGCCTCCGGTCCGGGCTGGGCCCAGACCAAGCCCAGTTCAGTCCAATTTTCTGGGCCACGGTTCGGCCCGAACCGGCACTATTAACACCTTGACTTATTATCAACAATGGCATGGTATACCTACTCCTTTTTTTTTCATTGCATTTGTTGAAAAATATGCCTACTGAAAGTTGGATAAACTTTTATTATTATTTTTTATTATTATTATTTTTGGGATAAACTGATGGTAATGAAAACATAAAACAACTATTTAGGATTGGTATATATGCTAGTTAAACCCACAGGCACTAAAATTTGCACCAATATAGCTCCATATATATAACATTGGGTTCATGAGAGCAGTTGGCTATTGCAGAGTTTGTTCAAAAGATACAACTGGTTTGGTCGCCAAACTCCAATGTGCTATAGCAAACACCATTTCTAATGACGGCTCATCTCCCTGTATATAAATTGTTAAAATTTGTCCCCTTCGATACAAATATATCAAATTTTATCCTTGTGTACGAATTTTTATATAATTCCTTTCCTATGCGAAAATACTATTTATCATCCAAATTTTTTTTGACAATACTATCATCCATAACATGGCGATGATATGACGTTGACGTGACAATAATTTTAGTGTTAGAAAATATTGATCACAATTGAGAATCTCACAAAAAAGAAGATTTCATAATATAATTCAAAGATAAAATTATAATATCACAAATTATTTTATAGAAGAATATGTTATCTGTAATACTAAAATTATTATCACATTTACTTAGCGTCACATTTTAGTGTTAGAGAATCGGTTACAGATAAAATTTTTATGACAAATTCAAAAATTAAATTAAAATATCATAAACAAAATATTTGGAATAACAAATATATTATATGTAATACTAATATCTTTGACACATCATCGCCGCGTTACCGCACATTATCGTTATGTTATGAAAAAAAAAACTTGAAAAATGAATAATTTTTTTGGTGTCATATTTGTTCCCCCGTACAATCCGTACGGGTACTTGAAACTTTGAAAGAACGTCGTTAGGACTCGATTTTTGATATTTTTGCAAGTTCATTCTACATGGAAACTCTGTTAATTGTGAATAATGCCGTAGAATGCTTTGGATTGTAACTTTCTACCCGGATGCAAATTATGGATTCTTTTTAATATTTTTTTTTTTCGACGGTACTACGTTCGAAATTTTTTATGCACACTATATTGTATCTCAAGTATACAAAATAGTCCTGTGTTCCACGTGGCTACGAATAAATCTATCTTAACTTCAATGTTAACCTTAATCTTAACCAGAGCCGGTCGAGAATTATGTGAGCCTAGGACCGGATTTGAAAGTGGGACTTTGAAGGGATAAATGAAAAAATATTCAATTTTCCTATACAAATTTTATGATTTTTTGTGGTACTAGTTTTATTATGCAATTTAACAAATAAAATAAAAAAAGCAACTAGTTAAGTAACATTACTAACATTTTTTTTCTTCTAATGGTCAAACAAGTCAAATTAAAACACAGAAAATTTCATCTGGAGGGACGAAGTTCTGAATATTTGCGTGAAAGAGAAGAAGTTATGAAAATTTACATATAAAGGAAACTGGCGCCAGTTGTACTGGCGCCTAACAAAAAAAATTTAAAAAGAGACTGGCACCAGTGCAACTGACGCCGCGATATTTTTTTTTTAAGTCTGGCGCCAGTTCTACTGGAGCCAGGCAAAAAAAAAAAAAATGGCGCCAATGGAACTGGCGCCGAGTACCGGGAGGGAAGGGGGGGGGGGGGGGGGGGGGGGGGGGGGGGGCGGTTGGGAAGGGAGGGAGCCAGGAGGGGCTGTTCGTTTGTTTTTTTTTTTTTTTTTTTCCTTCTTCTTTTCCTTCTTTCTTTTGTCCTTTTGTGTGGGGGGAGGGGCTGTTAGTTTTTCTTTTTCTTTTTGTCATTTTCTTCACTTTTTCTTTTCCTTTTTCTTTTGGTTACTTTTTTCAATGTCAAGTCATTTCATCTTGTCTCTTCCTCTGGCATTTTCTCTCCTTCTCTGGCACCAGTAACATTGGCGCCAATTTTTAAATATAATATTTAACGTTCGGATTGTAACGGTCAGATTGCAGTGTTCCTTTTTCGACCGTTGGATAATTTTCTTTAAATATAGGATGGCATAGCCTTCACTTACAACAAATCAGACACTATCACTCGTTTCTAACTATTTAGTTCTCTCAACCAGAAGCTCACACTCCAAAGTTTGAACAAGTTTTCATTCTAAAGCTCCCACTAAAGCAGAAACTCCCACTCAAGCAGAAGCTCCCACACAACCAGAAACTCCCACTCTTTAGTTCTCTCAACCAGAAGCTGTATTCAAAATAATGCATTCTGCAATGGATCAAAGTTTAAGGCTGTGGTACTCGCATGGAGGTGTAGTTAATGGTTTATCTTATGACGGAATCCATCTGATCCAACGTCCCTTTCAATCTCCCTCAAATTTTAACTACGTCCAAAATAACTTCACCAGTGAACGAATCCATCTGATCCAACGTCCCTTTCAATCTCCCTCAAATCCTATCATGCTCTCTCAGTCTGAAAGTAAGTCAGAAAGTAAAAGAAGAAGACAAAGAAAGAAAAGTAAAGTAAAGAAAAAGCAAAAGCAAAAAGAAAAAAAAACAAACAAAAGGACAAAAGAAAGAAGAAGGAGGGAAAAAAACGAACAGCCCCCCCCCCCCCCCCCCCCCCCACCCTTCTTTGGTACTCGGCGCCAGTTCCACTGGCGCCACCTTTTTTTTTTTTTTGTCTGGCTCCAGTGGAACTGGCGCCAGACTTAAAAAAAAAAAATCTCGACGCCAGTTGCACTGGCGCCAGCCTCTTTTTTAATTTTTTAATTTTTAAGGTGCCAGTACAACTGGCTCCACTTCTCTTTATATGTAAATTTTCAGTACTTCTCCTCTTTCACGCTAATATTGATAACTTCATCCCTGCAGATAAAATTTTCTGATTAAAACAAGATCATATACAGACAAAATGACAAAATAACTGTTAGAATAATATATTTGAAAATAATAAGTGAATTCGTTGGTCTCGTGGTAATGGCTCTCTCAATGTATTTTTTGATCTATGGTTCCAAACATGTTATTAACATTTTGGTTACTAAAGCTTACTATGTATAAGTGTAGGTGGCATTATTTGGGTCGTCTTCCTATTAAAGTCATTACTAGATAGTACCATCTAAGTGAGTCTAGAGCATGTTTGGATTTTCTCATTGCAAGATTTGTTTAGGCTAATAAATAACCTTGGGCCATGTTTGGTGGCCTTGTCTATTAAGGGACATGGAGTGGTCGCCCACCTAAACCCTTGTCCCCCCAGGTCGCCCTGATCGTAAGCTTGATGACCTATTGTATTTTGGATTGTCGGTGTTATATTTCACACATATATGGAATTAGCTTAGTTTTTTTTTTTTTTTTTTTACAATTTTCTATATTTTCTATTTGTAGTTTTTTATTTTTTAAGTTTTTAAATTTGCAAAAATTCTTATTTTTTACTTTTTAAAATAGTTTATTTTTTCAAAAAAATGTATTTTCTTATATTTATATTTTTACATATTGAAGTTTTTAATTTTTTTCTTTTATAATTGTTAATATCAATGTTTAAAAAATTGAACTGTAGATAGACTTAAACAAGGCGCTGGATCGGATCAAACTGTTCAACCAGTGGTTCAACTACTGGATAAACCTAAGTGGCACAAGTTCAATCCCTTGTGGACAATAATTTTTACAAAAATATTCATTTATAACCAATTTTTAAAAAAAATAGTGGGTCAACACTGATCCGATCCGAAAAAGGTAGCAGTTCAAGGGTCAATAGGTTGAACCGGTTGGTCCGATCTGATTTTTTAAAACACTAATTAATATTGGTTAAAATAGAAAATTTAAATATCAAGATATATTTGTCAAAAAATGGTTTAAATAACAATTATTATTTCATTACATTACATGGTAAATCAAACATTTTCATATAATTAATATTACATTACATGGTTTGATTATATGTTCCAACCAAACATAGTAATGTAGTTATAATTTTATTACATTATAAGCTTAATTTCATTATGATTACAATTACTTAAAACCAAATGCAACTTTGCAAACCATCACATATGCAGCCCTATACATACATGTATGTGAGCACCCTGAATTTCGGGTTGATTTTTTTATTTTTTCTGATTGATTTTAATTTCAATAAATATTTTATTCTGTTATTCTCCTTAAGTGTACTTTTCCATGCCTTTGATATTTGGAGTGTCATGGATGTTCAACTCGGAAAATCTTCTTCACGAGTTTTGGAGTGGACATGATTACCTTCATGACGGTATATAGTGTCCCATCCAAACTTGTTCCCTTGTGCTCTTTTTGCTTCGCTAAACTTCGGGTCAATTTAGACCATTTGATTATTATTTATTTTCCCACTCTTTTCCTTGATCATTTTCAGCGCGTTACCATGACTTTTAATTTGGGAGCGCAAGACCAGTCAGTTTCTTGAAACCAACTTCTCATGCTTGATCTACTCGAGACGCTCGTCACCCATGACCTTCGTGTCCCACTCAGACACGTCATTTTGTGCTCCATTTGATTCGCACAACTTTCCCGACACGTGACCTGATTTTATTTCACTCCACGGCGTCATATTCATTTTCCAACTTGATTTGTGGGTCCCCTGTCGACCAAAACATGTCCGCCCCAATTATGGACATGGCCCACATTGAGCCTATTATCCGTCCGCCACTTGTGTCCCATTTATTGGAATCCCCATGTGCTACTTATTTACCCTTGATCATCAACGTCTAATTTTTAATTCGATTTTGCTCAATGTCCAGTTTTGACCCAATCCGGCTCCACCGAGTCCAGTCCAGCTTCGTGCTACCCTCCATCGTAGCACCCTCATATTTTATTGCCCAAAAAATATCAGGTACCCTCCTATATATTTTTCTATATTTATTGGTGAATTCTAATTATTTAATTCCTTTTGGAATGACAATTTTACTCTAAATTAATCCTAGCCCTTGGATCATTCTAATCTAAATCCCAACCATTATTTTCCCAACCCCCCATAGCAGCAAGGAGCCGGCCCTAATTTCTAGGGAGAGCTACTTTCTTATCCTCTCTCTCCCTCACTTCATTGAATGCTATCTTCTCTCTCTCCTTCCTTTTCTTTCCAAAACCAAAAACAATGCAAAACCATGCAATTTCTCCACACCAGCAACTAAAACTCACCCGACCACTCGAGCCATGGCCAACCTCCCTCTCCTCCCTCGTCGTGGCTCGGCCACCCCTGGCCAGCCTAGCTCGGCCACAGCCGCCACCTCCACGCTCAACCTCTCCTCCGTCTCCTCCACTTTAATACAAGCCACCACCACCACTTCGTCTCCAACCCGAGCGCGCCACCACCCCGCGCGTCGGCCCCCACCGCCGTGCCCCGCCGCCAGGGCCACGCGCCACCGTCGTGGCCGTCGCTGTGCTCGGCCAGGCCGGCCGTGCGCAACAGTGCTCGACAGCAAGAGCGAGCACAGCCGCGCGCCCGCTTGCGCACGCGCGCAACGCTGCCGTGACGTCGTCGGCCACGCACCGACGTGGCCGTAGCCTCCCCCAGCCTTGGGCGAACTTCGACGACCCCCTTGGGTCCGCCACCTCGCTCCCCAGTACGATGTATAGGCGATTCGTGCTTTTTGCACGACGTCCCGTCGTGACGCGCGCGAAATAAAGTTCGTTTTGGCGCCCCGTCATAGCAACTTCGCACGCGTTTTCCCGGAGATCCGACCGTTGGATCGGCGATTTCTTCGCTCCGTCGCAATCTCGGTATATCCACCTTCGCTCGTGTCAATTTTCGTCCGTTAACTTTATCGTTTGATACATCAAAACCGGCCACCAAGTTGACCGTTTAAATTGTATTAAATTTGGACAGTTTCGCGGGGCCAACTTCGTCAGCTTATATCTCCTCCACCGCAGCTCCGTTTGGCGTGCTACCAGTTCCGGTATGAAGCTGGTATAACCCTCTTACTACCCCTCCAGTTTTGTTTCATTGTGAGCTTGCTTGATTGGTTGAATTCGACGCCAAAGTTGGTCGTCCGAATTCGTAATTTCCAACTTGTAAAATTCCATTTTTGAACACGGGACTCCAGATTTCATTTCTGACACCACCATTAGACTTGTGGCGTCGTTCTGGCATGTTTTCATATAAAGATTGTTAGATTTGGAGAACGTGGGCCCGGGCACGTTTTTCGGTTGCAAAGCGGGTCCCACATTCTGGGTCAACGGGACTTTTTGACGTCGGCTCATCGGAATCCAATTCCGAAGATACCGTTGAGTTCGTATCGTCATTCTGGACTCGTTGACATATAATTTGCTAGGTTTTGGTGGACATTGGATCGGACACGCATTTCGGTGCAAGTCAGATACCAATGTCCTGGCCAACGGGTCATTTTGAGATCGGCTCATCGGAATCCAATTCTGGAGATACCGTTGAGTTCGTATCATCATTCTGGACTCGTTGACAGGTAGTTTGCTGAGTTTTGAGAACTTTGGCTCCGGCACGCATTTCCGTGCAAACCGGAATTCCAAGTTCGGGTCAACGGGCCAAATTGAGATCGGGTCAACGGAATCCAATTCTGGAGATACCGTTGGGTTCGTGTCGACATTTTGGTTTCGTGGACATATAATTTATTATATTTTAGACTTATTTTTTTGTACGTTTTTCGGTACAAAACGGCTCCGACACGGACACCGTTTTGACCCGAAATTACCTTTTTGCCCTTATGTCCAAATTGGACCGTTGGGTAGGCTATCCTAGCTAATTTGACCATTCTGGACACGTTGGCGATGTTCATTTCATCGTCCGACAATGTTTGTTGATAATTTCTCTGAGTTTAACCTTTTTATAATTAAATTAATAATTAATTCATATAATGTTCGTATTTCGGGATTAGTACAACGAAACTGAGATCAGCCAATTCCAGTGATCTCACATCGCTGAAATTGACAAGTTGGACACGTGGATCACTATAATAAGATTATCAACCTTACCGATAATCTTCTTACCTCGATTTGCGTGTCGTAAGTTTCGACGTACAAATAACGAAGTACACTTTATATTAGACTAGAATTGACCATATTTGACCAGAGTTGACCAGTTGACCCAAAGTCAACTGTAAGTCAACACTTGACCTAGTTTGACTATATTATTGACCGGAGTCGACCTAGAGTTGTTTTGACTTAGAAGAACCTAGAATAATGTAGATTGATTATAGAGATTCATTTATTACAACTTGAACACCTTGTAACCTGTGTTGCTTTAAATAGGACTCTGTGGCTTCAGTGGGACCCCCATATACTTATCAGCTGTTCAGGTTATCGAGGCGAGTAAATTCTCTGATCATTTCATATCCTGCTTAGAATTATTTCCTGCAGTAGATTACTTTACTTATACTGTCACGTTGGTCACACGGATTGGTGCTATATGGATCTTTTCTTGAGATGTTATCCTTAGGGAGCATCGGGTACTCTATGTTCTGTGCGTTTCACTTTCATAGCGTATCATATGCTTCTTGGTTCTTTGATCACTTACGACATGTACCCTCATGATCGTAGAGTCTTCCTGGAATCTTACACTGTTGGGTTACCCCCAGAATCCCCATTTTTATGGGACTTACACTGTTGGGTTACCCCCAGAATCCCCATTTTTATGGGACTTACACTGTTGGGTTACGCCCAGAATCCCCATTTTTATGGGACTTACACTGTTGGATTACCCCCAGAATCTCCATTTTTATGGGACTACTATGTATCACCTTCGGGGTCTACCACCCTTCGGGGGTTACCACCTTCGGGGTCTATCACCTTCGGGGTCTGCTACATAGCATCATATAACATAACATGGCTGGATCCTTGTGTATTGATCGGGGGTACGGGGGAGTATTACATGTTCATTTGTACTCTGACTCACTAGCCACTGTTAGTCTCTATTATTAGTAGATATTTCTATTACAGCTCTCTCTCTCTGTTTACATACTGCATTCTTCAGTACCTGTATCTTACTTTACTGCATGATTATATTTTCTAACCTGCTATGATCTGTTGAGATATACTGTACTCGCTCCAGTCCTGACTGGACCTGTTGATAAATTTTACAGATAGCCTGGAGGTGCCTGCTAGCCTAGAGGAGACACATTAGAGGTTGTTAGGTAGTCATTTCTTTTTGTCTGGAGTTGTATTTACTTTGTGGATTACTGTATCTGTATTTGAGTTTTGAGATGTATTTCTGGGTTTATGTATCTTAGACACTTAGACTTCTATCTCCTGTATCTCTTTTGGATTTCATGTTTTATCTATCCTTATCAAGCTCTACCTTAGATGTGATTGAGTTTGTATCTGCTATGTCACCCCCATTCGGGGAGTATAACTGTTTAGTCTTATACTGTTAGATGCATTGAGACCTAGGACAGCGTTCTACCGCCGACACTGCGGCGTAGGCTGGGCGTTGTTACGTTCTCGTGCCCTAACTCTAGGGCGCGGGTCGTGACAATGTATGTTCAGTACCCTGTTTTATTGTTTTCCTAGTCCTATTCTTATATACACACATAAAACACATGTGCCCTTTCCTAATCTTCTATGTGTGGGCATATATATATATATGTATATATGTGAGATGCAAAATCATGTACCCTATATATTATATATGTGGGTTACTATATTATATTATAATATTGAAACGTATATATGTGGGTACAAGATATATGGCCTAGTGTTAAAACCTCTTTTCATGTACACCTCCATGTTCACACACACATAGATATACATGCAACCCTTCTCTCTCATTATACAATGTTGATAAATAGCTAAATGTGATGTGCCTTGAAGTTTGGCTTGTATAGCCTTGTGATTGGTGTGTGATTGCTAGACTAGGCTTGGTTAGGCCTAGTGAGACTTGTCAGACTTGTTTGGGCTAGAACTTGACCTAGTTGACCTAGTTTGACTAGTCTAATTGACTAGAGTTGACCGAGTGTTGACTTTAGTCTAGTTTGACCTAGACAGTATGCAGATGCATCGTAGATTACATTTATCATCTCTTGTATACATCTTACCTTGTGTTGCTCTAACTAGGAGTCAGGTATCTCATCTCGGACAGTACATTTACTTCAGACATTCAGATACGAGGCGAGTATATTCTCTGATTATTTCATATCCTGCTTAGAATTATTTCCTGTATTAAATTACTTTACTTGATACTGTCACGTTGGTCACACGGATTAGTACTATATGGATCCCTTCTTGAGATGTTATCCCTTCAGGGAGCATCGGGTACTCTATGTTCTGTGCGTTTCAGTTATATAGCGTATCATATGCTTCTTTGGTTCTTTGATCACTTGTGAAATATATTCATATGATCACAGAGTCTTCTTTGAATCCTTATCCCATTTATTGGGTCTATCAGAATCCCCATTTATGGGACTACTATGTACCACCCTTCGGGGGCTTATCACCCTTTGGGGGCATATCACCCTTTGGGGGCTTATCACCCTTTGGGGGCATATCACCCTTTGGGGGCTTACCACCCTTCGGGGGCTGTTACATAGAATCATAACATAACCTGGTTGGATCCTTGTGTATTAGTTGGGGGTACGGGGGAGTATAAATAGCCATGTAAACAATTTCCAAAGTAGAATAGCCATGTACGCCTCTTTAGTATAGCCATATACAAATCAAGCCGTTCACATGTCGACTTTGTACTCTAAATCACTAGTCACTGGTAGCTCTCAATCTCGCTTTTAAAACTCGACTGAATCGGCCCATGGCAGTCAAGATTTTTATTGGACCGGGCAAACTCGGACTCGGGCGGCTTTGACCCGGTCAACAGCCCGACCCGGTCCGACCCACTAAAGCCTCAGGTTCGGCCTGGTTCACTCTGCATGTTCGAAGGCCCGACTCGGTCCAAACCAGGTCTTGCTCCCAAAATCAGTCGACCCACTACGGACTGGTCGGCGACCCAATCCGGCCTAGTCCTAGGACCGGGTCGACCCGAAAACCCTCCATGACCCACTAATTTGTTATTTTAATTGTTTTGAGGGTTGCTTTACCACAATACCTCATATTAACCGTTAGATAAATGCTGAGAGGAGTATTTCAGTTAAAGAAAACCTCACCCAAGAGCCATATTATTATTTGGGGATATTTTTACCAAAATACTTTCATATTCTAGTTGTTTTTTTAAAACGTTAATAAGAGATATTTTGATCGTTTTTGCTGAAAATGACCAAATACCCCTATAACAGCTATATTTTAAGGATATTGGTTGCCATTTGGCATCAAAAAATTCTTATAAACAAAATATAATTTATCCGAATTTACCATACAAAAAATATATATCTTATAATATGTTTTGAGATGTCCGACATTACCACGGGATTTTGTGCATACTGTGTTGCATGTTTTTTTGGGTCCATTGTCCCTAACTTCAATCATTTTTTTTAATAAATGGAAGAAATAATATTATAATACTCTCCGTGGCTCGATCCACTGATCTTTCACCACCCAACCAAGGTCTTATGTCTTTTATCGGTAACCACAACGGTCACTAGAGTTCGACTTCTCTCTTCTAATACTTACAAGCAATTTGGTGCCAAATGTCGCCTAACACTATGTTTAGGAAATTTGTGAGAGAGGAGAAGGAAAATTTGAGTGGAGAAAAAATGGAGGGGAAGGAAAACTATTTTTTTGTTTGTTTGTGGGACATAAATAAAAATACTAATTAACCTTTGACTTTCTCAACATAAAAAAGATAACAAATTAATTGAGGGACAATTGGATAAGTTTATCAAAATTCTCTCTTGTGTGTCATTTTTCTTCCAGGAGAAATTTTTTGGGTGGGACCTTCATAAAATTTTCTCCTAAATTCCTCTCCTCTACTTTCCTTCCCATTTTCAAACATCATAACTTTTGATTTTCCACCAACTTTTCTCTCATTTTTTTTTCTTTTTCCCATTTTTCTCCCTTACTAAACATAGCGTAAAGGACCTATCCTATGGAAAATAAACTAAGCCCAATGCAATAATGGGTCATCAACTGACAACAGTTCTAACCTCTTAGGCCATGTTAGTTCATGGAATCATGACATTAGGAAAAGAAAGTAATTCCTTTCCTAGTTTGGATGCCAAAGAAAAATGTTTGAAAAAGAAAACTAATTTCAAGGGAAAGAAAAAATTAGGAGAAAAGTGGTTCCTCCTATCCACCTAGGGATTCACTTTTTCACTATAGGAATTCACTTTTCCTCCTAATTTTTTTGATATTTCCAAATACAAAAATAAAAATAGATAAAAATTACAAAATTTTAAAGGAAAGAAAATAAATAAAAAATTGATTTCGTTTCTGCCAACCGAACCAAGCCTTTGGATACAGAAAAAGTCCACTCAACAAAAAAATAAACAGAAACAATCATATCTTAGAAGTATAAGAAATGGACAAAAATACCCTCTTTTTGTTTTGGTTCACGTCTTACTAATTTCCATGACAATGCCAGGATGGACCAATAGATCCCCCTACGCAACTATGCAAGACTCGATCGACCATTTGTTATGCAAGTGGTAATTGTTGTATAAATAAACAAATTTATTACTATTTATAGGATATTATTATGGCCATGTGGGCAGGGCCGGCCCTGGGGTAAGCCGGACAAGCCTTGGGGCTTGGGCAACCCCCCTCTGCTAGGACAATCCCTCTCTGCTAGGGCAACTCCTTAGGCTCAGCATAACCCCACCAAAGAATTAAAGGGCAACCAAAATTAGCTCCAGGATAGGGCAACCTAAACCTCCGGGCCGGCTCTGCATGTGGGATCATGTGACATGTTATAGATTTCCTAAAACTTCGTGTGAAGCATTGATCCATTTGCCAAGGGGGTGTTATATAGTGTCCATGATCCAAAGTCAAGAGGAATTAGGGACAATAATCGCTATTAGAATGATATTATCATGATATTTTTACTAGATTGGAATTCTCAACCAAAGAATTATGTTTGCTTGTTCAAATATTTGAATTTGAAAATCATCTCCTTCCATTCTTGTTAGTATAGGCCTACTTTATTAACACAATTCATATTAATTTAGGCCCATTTTTAGTCATAACAGCTCTAATAACTACTATATTATTGCTCTTTTTATGAAGGCATCTATTGTTCTGCGTTGTACATGTCTAAACCACATATGTTGATTTTTTTTCCGTCTTTGTTTCAATTGGCCTAACCACATATACACTCATTCTTATCATATCATTTTATGTATTGTTATTTATCCATCTATTTGAACTATCATGTTTTAATTTTGTGTATGCCATATTTCTCAATCTCTCTGGCTTGACGAATGATTGACCCTTAATATCTAAAACAAGATTCTTTTCGAATGATCTCTCCAGAACCAATGGCGTTCTCCTCGAAAAATTATCTTTCTTTTGAAGGTTGCAAACTTGAGAAAATCTTCTTCCCTTATGTAACTACCTCGATTCAAAAAATCTTGATTTTGGAAATTTTGAGTTAAGTTTCATTTAGGATTTTCTTTTCCAACTAATAAAATCAAGTGCTGGTGTCTTATGGCTCCTTATATCTATACTTATTATGTGTACATATATCAATCCTAGGGTTGCTTAGTTAATCATTGTATATATATATTTGAATAAGCTAGCAATTTATATACATACTGTTGGTGTTTTATTCTACATGTTGTGTGTTCACAACATTCTATTGTTAAAAGATAGTCCCACATCGGAAAAACACACCAAGTTGTATCTCTATATATTACTTATGAAGGAATAGAGAGATGCACATGGGTTGAGGCCCAATGGAGGGTGCCATGTGGGAGGATTTTACATAGAGGTGAGAATAAGAAACCAACTTTTGGCCAAATGAAAATAGATTTAAATCTATTGGAGCTAAGCCCCGAAGGGGCTTAGCGGCTCGGACTTGGGCTTGGGCTTGGGCTAATGGGCTTTTGAGGCTTATTGTGGCTTTTTGATGGCACTTTGCACTTAGCACGACAGCCGCGCATGGCGTGCGAGGCGTACGGAGCGTACTGAGCGTACGGGACGTACGGGACGTGCGGGTCGTGCGGGTCGTGCGGGTCGAGCGGGTCGAGCGGGTCGAGCGGGTCGAGTGGGCCGTTCAAATTATGTAACGTCCGCGGGTCTTGTGGGCTCAGATCCGAAAAAGGCTCAGATCCAGAAAATTCGGATCTGGCATTAAACAGGGCGTGCGTTCAGAATTTGAAAAGCCCATCTCGTGCCTATAATAACAGAAGCATCTCCTCTCTCCAAGGTTACAGAAAATACTTAGAAAATTTCCAGAGAGATAGAGAAGTGCTGCTGCTATCCCGAGGAGTCGACATTTTTGGCCAGCGAGCGTTCTAAAGTTCTCTTCGAACTTGCTGGTTCCTGGAGGCTTGTCCGTAAGGCGGATATAGCTTTGAGCGCCGGTGATCTTTCACCCCAGCAGGCTTTCTTCTTCCTTTGTTGCCTTCGATAATACCGTCGCTTCTCTTTAGAAGTTAAACGGTTTTGTTGCCTTCGAGAAATATTACGAAATAATCTTTTTAGATTCTCGTAATACAACATCACCTTCTTTAGGGTGTCGTTGCTGGAAACATTGTCTTTACAATAGTTTCTGAATTCGTGTTTTTTCCATCGATTGTTCGCCAAGGGACTAACAATCTCAAAGCTATATCGAAAAGATGGATAACTCACGTGCATCGCTCGTCAATACCGACTTTAACAAGTTGGAGAAATTCGACGGCGAACATTTCCAGATCTGGAAACGGAAAGTAACCTTAAACATTCAACTCGTGGAAGTTGTCCACGTGCTGAATGAGGAAGAACCGGTCGTTCCAACAACCGGAACCGCAGAAGTTATTGCGGCTGCTAAGTCCAAGCAGGCAAAATGGATTAGAGAAAACAGTATCTGTAAACTGTTGATTCTCAACAGCATGGAAGACTCTCTGGCAGAGTCTTATTCCAAGAAGAATTCTGCCAAAGAGATTTGGGACTCCTTGGGGAAATTGTACGAAGATAACGAGAATCGGTCCAAGATCTTCTTGGTTGAAAGATACCATAAGTGGACCTTCGAAGATGAGAAGGCTATGCTGCCCCAAGTAAAGGAGTTTCTGAAGCTGCGCCAAAAGTTGGATGACGAGAAGATGCCTCTTGTCGACAAGTTTGTCGTTGGAGGAATCGTCTCTAAACTTCCTGCGGGTTGGAGCAACTTCTATGCAAGGATGCACCGCAAGAAGCTGGACATATGTATGGAAGATCTCCTTCAAGAGATCCATGTTGAGGACGAGATGCGCTCTCAACAGAAGATGGATTCTCTGTCCAAACAACTGGCGAAAGCAAATCTGGTCCAAACCAGAGAGTACAAGGAGAAGCAGGCGGCTTCTCCTCATAAGAAGAAGAAGGACTTCACTAATCTGAAAGTGAAGAGTCCTTCATTCAAGAATCAGAAGTCCAAGTCCCATGTGACTTATTTCAAATGTGGCAAGAAGGGCCACTACAAAAGTGACTGCAAGGAACCAGAAAAAGGTGAGCCTGGTAAGGTTTCTTTGGTTACTAATGTGGTTGCAATGATAGCACAGGTTGCAAATGTGGGGGTTGACTCGGACTGGTGGATAGACACTGGTGCTACATGTCATGTCTGCTCAGACAAGGAAAGGTTCGACTCATATGAGCCAACTTCCGAGAAAGTCATAATGGCGAACCAGGCACAAGCTGAAGTACTGGAGATCGGGACGGTGGAGCTGAAACTCACATCGGGGAACACTCTGACGCTTCAAGGAGTGAAGCATGTTCCTGCAATTGATAAGAACCTGATCTCTGGGAGCCTGCTTTGTAACGCAGGCTTGAGGATGGACATCAATGCTGGCCAGATGGTGATGTCCAAGAAGGGTACATTCTTCGGAAAAGCTTTCCAGACTGAAGGAATGTACAAAGTTCAGCTTGTTGTAACCCAGAAAAATGATATTAATGCTATTTCTACTTTGAACTATTCTTTTGAGTTGTGGCATAATAGGCTAGGACATCTTCATTGTAAAAGAATTAACAAAATGTCTAGCCTAGGACTTATCTCCAAGTGTGGGGGTAAGGTAGAGAAATGTGAAGTGTGTGCTCAGACGAAGATCACCAGAAAACCCTTTCACAGGGTCCATCGAAGCACAGATCTTCTGGAGTTGGTTCACTCAGATATCTGTGACTTCAAGCAATTCTCTACAAAAGCCGGGATGAAGTATTTTATTAATTTCATCGACGACTTCTCAAAGTATGCTTTTGTCTACCTGCTCAAATCTAAAGACGAAGCATTCGAGAAGTTCAAGGAGTTCAGGGCCGAGGCTGAACGGCAAACTGGACAACAACTCAAAAGGCTTAGGAGTGATCGAGGCGGGGAGTATCGGTCTCATGATTTCTCGTCATTCTGTAAAGAACATAGAATCATAAATGAGACGACGGCTCCGTACTCTCCTCAATCCAACGGAGTAGCAGAAAGGAAGAACAGAACGTTGACAGAGATGATGAACTCTATGCTGTTGACTGCGGGTCTTCCAAAGAGCTTCTGGGGAGAAGCTGCATTAACGGCTACTTTCATTCTCAATAGAGTACCGTATGCAACTTCGGACATAACCCCTCATGAACTCTGGTTCAAAGTCAGACCTAACTTGAATGTCATTCGAGTGTGGGGGTGTCTGGCTTATGTGAAGCACCCAGATCTGAAGATTCAGAAGCTGGAGACTAGGACTACTAAGGCTATCTTCTTGGGTTATGCCGAGAAGAGTGATGCTCGGAGATTCCTTGATATAGAATCAAATCATATCATTGAATCTCGCGATGCTGAATATTTTGAAGACAAGTTTGCAAAGCACAAAAATATTGTTCTCGCGGATCTTCCGGAGAATGATGAGAGTGCAAAGCAGACAGAAGTCCTTATCGAACCAGTAGTCCAAGAAGAAGCTATTGTCGAAGAGATACTAGTTGAACCAGAACTCGCTGAGCCGTCAACTAAGCGAGTAAGGAGGCCGAAAGACTTCGGAGATGACTTCGTCACCTATCATGTGGAAGCAGATCCGCTTACCTATGATGAGGCGATGAAGACCAGAGATACTGTATTCTGGAAGGAGGCGATAGACAACGAGATTGACTCAATCACCTCCAATAACACATGGGTGTTAGTTGACCTGCCAGAAGGAGCAAGACCCATCGGATGCAAATGGATCTTCAAGAAGAAGATGAAAGCAGATGGAACCATTGACAAGTTCAAGGCCAGACTAGTGGCCAAGGGGTTTGCTCAGAAGCAGGGGATCGACTACTTTGACACTTATGCTCCAGTAGCTCGGATGACAACCATCAGATTGTTAATTGCTCTAGCAGCAATACACAAGCTGGTGATACATCAGATGGATATGAAAACGGCATTCCTTAATGGCGAGCTGACCGAAGAGATCTACATGCAACAACCAGAAGGTTTTGTCGTCAGAGGTCTGGAAGACAAAGTCTGCAAGTTGATGAAGTCTCTGTATGGTTTGAAACAAGCTCCCAAAATGTGGCATGAGAAGTTTGACAAGGTGATAAGGTCAAATGGCTACAGGGTCAGTGAAACAGACAAGTGTGTCTATACGAAGTTTGCTGACGAAAGAGGAGTAATCGTTTGTCTTTACGTTGACGACATGCTAATCCTAGGTACGGATTTAAGCTGTGTCACAGAGACAAAGAAATTCCTCTCGACCAAGTTCAGTATGAAGGACTTGGGGGATGCCGACGTAATCTTGGGGCTCAAGATCATCCGGACAGGTACTGGAATAGCGCTGTCACAATCTCATTATATTGAGAAGATGCTCACTCGCTACGGGTATCAAGATCTTCCTATAATTGATACACCGTACCGGAGTGATCAGAAGCTGGAGCCAAACTCGAGGGAAAGCGTTAGGCAGTTGGAGTACGCTAGCGTCATCGGAAGCTTGATGTACGCTACTACTGCCACAAGGCCTGACATAGCTTTTGCGGTGGGAATGCTGAGTCGGTTCACTAGCAACCCAGGCGTTGAACACTGGAACGCTGTGAAGCGTGTTATGAGATATCTAAAAAGGACTCAGACATTTGCACTATACTACAGCGGAGATCCGTCAGTAGTGGAAGGCTTCAGTGATGCTAGCTGGTGTTCAGAGGTGGAGAGCGAGTATTCGACAGGTGGATTCATATTCGCTTTGGGCGGAGCTGCTATATCGTGGAAATCGAAGAAGCAGACAATGTTATCTCGCTCCTCCATGGAATCTGAATTCTTTGCATTGGATGCTGCTGCAAATGAAGCAGAGTGGCTTCGGGAGCTCATGTATGATCTTCCGGTGGTTGGAGCTCAGATACCGGCAATCCCGATATACTATGACAACCAGGCGGCAGCAGCAGTAGCATCAAATGAACTCTTTAACGAAAAGAAGAGGACTGTGCGGTTAAAGCACAGAGCAGTGAACGATCTTATCAAACGAGGCGTCATTGCAGTGATCGATGTTCGGAGTCAGGAGAACCTGGCGGATCCGTTCACGAAAGGCCTCAAACGACAGCTGGTCGAGGACACAGCAAGGAAGATGGGTTTGAAGGCATTCTAATATTGTGTCATTATAATCCTATCAATAAATTTTATGTTATTGGTTCAAAGAGAAATCTACCAGATATCTAAATTTTTGATTCAAGGGAGGACTATTGACTGGAAAAATATTAGTTAACAGTGGGTACTTGTTCTACAGAACATGTAAGGGTTTCGGACCCAGAACCACTGTTGTCTACTATGAATTTTCTACGGAAAATTGATCCTGTGGGAAGGATGGCATAATGCCTTAATGAGTTCTCAGACTGAGTGAAGGTCTGTTATGCTTTACAGGAAGCATGGTGGCGCAACAACCACAAAGGAGTGTTACAACTCCATGCTACAGTGGGGTGACTCCACCATGAGGTTCCCAGGTAGGGGTAATGCCTCGGCTTTGTTAGCCAAGTCATAGGCGACGTAGCACCGCATATAGGCAGGTAGCCTAATGTTGCATAATCATAAAGAGGTGTAGACAGCACTACAAAGAGGACGGTAACCTCATGTTACAGTGGCATGACACCACGAAGAGGTACCAGGAAGGATAAATCCTCGGCTTTGCAAGCCATGTCATAGCGGCGTAACACCGCACGGAAGCGTAAGACTTCATGCTGAGTAGTTTGGCACTACAAAGAGGATTGTGACCTCATGCTACAGTAGTATGACACTACGATGAGGTACCCAGGTGGGGTAAAGCCTCGGCGTTGAGCCATGTCATAGCGGCGTAGCACCGCAAAGGAGCGCAATGCTTCATGCCATGACTCTTTATAAAGAACTCACCTATAATATATGGACAGAGAAATAGGCCGTCTCTTGAGGGTAAATTTGTAGATGCCCAAAATACATACATTGAAATCCAGGCTGGCACAAGGCCTTTAATGTGCAGCCAGAAGCACAGATAACTACATTATGTGAGTGGGAAAAATTACAGCTGTGGTACAGAATTCAAGGCGTAGTCCATTCTTGTATCATACTGTTGTTCAACCCATACGGGAAGATTCAAGTCGTCAGCGACATCTATCCTAATGCATAATGGACAGTTATTATGTGGAACGCTTAACTCATATATATAGAGATATGTGGGGGATTGTTGGTGTTTTATTCTACATGTTGTGTGTTCACAACATTCTATTGTTAAAAGATAGTCCCACATCGGAAAAACACACCAAGTTGTATCTCTATATATTACTTATGAAGGAATAGAGAGATGCACATGGGTTGAGGCCCAATGGAGGGTGCCATGTGGGAGGATTTTACATAGAGGTGAGAATAAGAAACCAACTTTTGGCCAAATGAAAATAGATTTAAATCTATTGGAGCTAAGCCCCGAAGGGGCTTAGCGACTCGGACTCGGACTCGGACTCGGACTCGGACTCGGACTCGGACTCGAACTCGGACTCGGACTCGGGCTCGGACTTGGGCTTGGGCTTGGGCTAATGGGCTTTTGAGGCTTATTGTGGCTTTTTGATGGCACTTTACACTTAGCACGACAGCTCGTCGCAAGGCGCATTGTGCGCTTTAGTTGCGCTCGTGCGCGAGCCTCTGCGCGGCCCTGCGTGGCGTGCGAGGCGTACGGAGCGTACTGAGCGTACGGGACGTACGGGTCGTGCGGGTCGTGCGGGTCGAGCGGGTTGAGCGGGTCGAGTGGGCCGTTCAAATTATGTAACGTCCGCGGGTCTTGTGGGCTCAGATCCGGAAAAGGCTCAGATCCAGAAAATCCGGATCTGGCATTAAACAGGGCGTGCGTTCAGAATTTGAAAAGCCCATCTCGTGCCTATAATAACAGAAGCATCTCCTCTCTCTAAGGTTACAGAAAATACTTAGAAAATTTCCAGAGAGATAGAGAAGTGCTGCTGCTATCCCGAGGAGTCGACATTTTTGGCCAGTGAGCGTTCTAAAGTTCTCTTCGAACTTGCTGGTTCCTGGAGGCTTGTCCGTAAGGCGGATATAGCTTTGAGCGCCGGTGATCTTTCACCCCAGCAGGCTTTCTTCTTCCTTTGTTGCCTTCGATAATACCGTCGCTTCTCTTTAGAAGTTAAACGGTTCTGTTGCCTTCGAGAAATATTACGAAATAATCTTTTTAGATTCTCGTAATACAACATCACCTTCTTTAGGGTGTCGTTGCTAGAAACATTGTCTTTACAATAGTTTCTGAATTCGTGTTTTTTTCATCGATTGTTCGCCAAGGGACTAACACATACTATATGTATATACAAATAGATTTGGATATAATGGATTGATAGCCTAAGTAATCTTCAGTGCGTTCCATTTTGTTTCCAACTAATGAGTGTATGTATAGTACTATGGATGGAACTAATGTAGGTTTAGAAATAAGTTAGTTAAGCTTAAAGAGTAGAGAGCAGTAGAAGTTAAGTGAATCAAATAGTCCTAATTGTTTGTTTGAGTTACTAATTAATTGGTTATGAATTAGTTAGAAATTGGTCGATGGTTAGTTAGAGAGTAGTTATGGGTTCGTTAGAAGGGTCTTTGATATCCCCCTAGATCTATTGGGATTTACAAATTTACCATGCTTGGAGCACACTCCACTCTTCTTTTAATACTCTTCTAACATTCTGTTAGAAACTAATTCAAATCCCCATCTTTCCTCTGCTTCACTGAACAGTTTCAATTCGATACCACCATCATCTCATGCCACCTGTTCTCACCAGACTGTCGTCGCCATTGGCCGAGTCTGGCCGATCCCCGACCATTCCTCCGCCATTTCCATTGACAGCACATCGTCACCATCACTACCTGCTTGGTTGGCCTTCACGCTGCGAACCGTCGACGACTAGATCGGTTGCCTCCCACTCTGTTCGCCGTCGTGACCGCTCACAAGATCCGAGCATCGCCTCAGGGTTCTTGTGCCACTGGCGGTCGTCACCGACTCCAGACTGGATGCCATACTTCTCTAAGTCACCGGAATGGTCAGCATGCCGCCATGCCTCGCCGTCAGGTGACGCTCTCCTCACCACTCAGCCTTCTCCTGTACTTTATGAGTACCCAGTCATCCCAACCACTTTCAACCACCTGCAAATCTCACCACGACAAGTCGGCATCCCCCCCAAACATCCAGCCTTCCTCCGACCTCCGGCCATTACTCTCCAGAGCAGGGGCGGAGCCAGGATTTTGAAGTAGGGTGGGCTAGGTAATAGACTAATAGGTACGATAAGGTTCAAAGATTTATGCCAAAATTTCGACAGATATTTCTTTGTAAATTCGATGATAAACTTTAACATATCATTTCCGAAGAGAAATTAACACATCCACATGAAGATTCGTTAGAGACAAAGAGTAAACTTTGATAAAACTTCTTTGCATAATACACATTGTATAATAGGCTCAGATGATGGAAAGCAAAAAAAAAGAAAATATTCTATAATAATCTACTCACCTACAAAGTTTCTGCAGCATCCTACAAAGTTTCCTGGTTTTTCTCTATGATACTTTGGAGCTCCTTCTGTCCAACAGAGATTAGACCTTTCACTATGTCGAAGGCAGTCAGTCTAATGCTGCAAAAGATGAAATAAATGTTTGTACAGGTATTGTGATGTGGCACAAGTTCTCAACTCAAAATTAATTGTATAGATTGGAAGGATGAGTGGGAAAGAAGTAAAATGGGAGTGGCAACCTTAGCTTGCGAATAACAGTTCCCAAAGTAAGCAAACTCCTATTGATGTGACAACCTTCTTTCAGCCTGGTACCAGCAGTTAATGCCTGGGATGCACGCTCGCTCCCAGCCAAATCAACAAAATTCTGCGTTCCAAATAACAGATTTACAATCCCATACCTTTTCTCATTACTCACAAATACGAAAATTCCAAGACTGATCCATGAGAAAATTTTCATACCACAGTAGCCACAAGAGTGCTCAAATTGCCCATACCCGAAACCTCTCTTGCAGAACTTTCAATAGTCTGATTAAGATAAATCGCAAGGAAAGATTTTTTATTTTTTAGTAATGTTCTACTTTTGTATATTAATTATTAATTCAAGCAATGAGGTCAAACCAGTCTAAGTATCTGATGTGATCTAGAGCTCATTTCATTTAAGGAAGTCTCTCCGATCTGTCGTTGATCTGTGAGAAATACAATATATAATGAATACAGAAAGAAAGGGAAAATTACCTAGGTACTACAATGGTCTTGTTCATACCTTCACAAAAAGAAAGAAGCTCCTTAAAATGGTCCTGGTCCCTGAGTGTTTCCTCCGTTAGCTTCTCCACGATAGTCCCTTTCTATCATTACAAGGGCAATAAAAACGACATAAGAACTAGTATATCAAGAAGAATGCTTCACATAACTGAAATAGCCATTAACACAACAAGAACTCACCTCTGGATCATCAAAAAGCCTAAGAGGGGCACTATCGGGACTTAGAAGATCCCTTACGGCTTCATTGTATATCTCCATTGCAGAGAATTTTAAAATAAATTCTCTCTCCTGGTGCTGCAGAAGGAAACAAAGAAGATAATCTTAACTAAATAAGCATATGTATAATACTAAAGAAAAATAGATTGGAAGGATAAAATGGTACATTTACTTCTTTACACTACAAAACTTCACCCAATGAAAAGGAATAAATCAACATTTATGATTAAAACTTCAATATCAGAGAAAACAATAAAAAAACTGAGAATAAAGTTTGGAACCTCACTCATAGATATATGTCTATATTCTTCCAACTCCTTTTATATAATTTAACAGTATAGATACATGTTGCACTTGATAACCCTGAAGCAAGCAAAACCTGGGACAAAATGGTACATGTTGCAATTGATAATCCTGGAGGCTGGGAAGAAGAAACCAAAACCTGGAACAGATTGATAACCCTGAATAAGCATGTCAAATAAAACCTGAAGGTGTAAATAAATAACAAACCATTTAAACAAAAAGAAGAAATATACCCTATCGAAGTTGCACTCTTCGGTTCTTTAGAGAATATAATTCGTCTATGATAGAATCTGAGTCAATATCTTCAACAATTTCTCGTTCAATGTAAATAACCATAGCATCGGCTAAGAACTCATCGTCCATTTTACTTCTTAGATTAGTTTTAATAAGCTTCATTGCTGAAAATGCTCGTTCTGTAGTTGCTGTGGACACATGAAGAGTTAAAACAAGACGTATCAACTTGTCGATCAGATTGTAGTACTGTGACTTGTTTGTTTCAACTAATGACTGGCATAACTCATAAATGGTTGATATATTTTGGAACTTCTCATGGTGAAGTACATCAACCTGATAATGCTCTAACTGACATCTCAAATAATGCATATCTTGATCATTAAAATCAGCCGGGTAAAACTTCTCTGCAAGAGTGCACAGATGATCAATATCAAATGATTTGAAGTGATCATTTGGTTGTAAAGCAGAGCTCAACTTAAGGATTTCTACTACCTCATCATTGAATCTATTATTCAACTCTTCCAATTGAAAATCTATTGTAGAGTTGAATATATCAAAGTGATAGTGATGCTCAAATGTAACAGAATCTCATTGCTGGCAAGAACGACCTCTAGCCCCTCTGTAAAAAGCACTCATATTAGGTATATCAATGTCATATTTTTTGCAAACTGATTCCACATAACTAAGAAGACCACCAAAACCATCATCTCTTAAAGTTTGAAGCAATCTTTTAGTTGAGGATACTAGATCCATTGTATTCAAGATGTCCAAAGATTTTTGTTGTAAAGCCCGACAAAGCAAGTTTGTAATCCCCATGACTTTATGCATCAAGTACAATATGAATATGAAATCAAAAGACTTCATCACAAGCAAAGAACCAGCTGCTTCCCCACGCATAGAATTAGAGGATCCATCATTTACCATGCTTTCAAGCACTTTAATAGTTGTTTGATACATATCGATTAAGCTGCAAATAGAATCAAAATGAGAGCTCCATCGAGTACTTCCAGCCCTTTGCAAACTACCAATCTGATTAGCCCCTCTATTAGTATCACGTTCACCGCTAGCTACCATATGTGCAATCTCAATAGCTTGAGCAGATTGTAACTCAGTATGACGCTTAGGAGAAGCACTAACAAGATTGACAATGGTAGTCAATTTCGAAAAGAATAGCCAAACTGAAGTCTCATTACTAGCTGCTGCAACTAGAGCTAGTTGTAGTCTGTGTGCAAAATAATGAACAAAATATGCATATGGACAATCTCTAAGAAACAAGGCTTGTAATCCATTCCATGCTCCACGCATATTGCTAGCACCATCATATCCTTGCCCTCGTATATTGTGGATATGTAAGTCATACCGAGTAAGTACATCAGATATTTGTTTCTTCAAGGTTGAAGCAATGGTGTCCCCAACATGCACAATCTCAAAGAAACGCTCCTTTAGAATATCATGAACATCAACAAATCTTAGAATAATAGCCATCTGCTCTCTGTTAGACGCATCTCTGGCTTCATCAACCAAAATACAAAACTTTGCATCCCCAACTTCTTCACGAATTTTACTTCTCACCATGTTGGCCATGATATGCAAAATCTCTTTTTGAATAGTTGGTGAAGTATATTGTGCATTCTTTGGAGCTTTCTCCAATACAACATCATTAATGTTGACATTCAAACTCCCCATCAATTTTATCATCTCTATGAAGTTTCCACGATTATTAGAAGCCGGTGATTCATCATGACCTCTGAATGCACATGCTTGCAAACTGAGCCACCGAATACTAGCAATTGTCGTCTTAAGCCGTAAACGATTCTTCGAAACTTCTTCAGAAGATTGTGCATTAATCACTTTATCAATATGTTGAGTAACATTTGATAAATCTTCCATAGCTTTTATAGAATATCTATGGGTAGATGTGGGACCTCCCATATGTGTCAGAAATACACATCGAGTTCCCTCATTAACTCTCTTCCAATTTTTAAACCCTTCGACAGTCAATGTGCAATGGAGAGCATTATCATTTTCAAAAAGATAACATGGGAAACAAAATGCTGCATCCTTTGAAGAAGAGTACTCTAACCAAGGAAATTATTGGAACCAAGAGTATTGAAATCGACGAGACTGTTTTCCGAACTCAGCGGTGGAAATGATGCAAATTTTGGCTGATATGGACCCATTTTGATATATGTCCGTCTGATTTCATCCTTATAATTAACAGGATGTCCATGTATCGGAATTCGTAAACCTGGATCTCGTTCAAGAGAATTTAGATCAACTATTAACTCATCCCTATGATCAACACTTGGGGTTGAAATATTAACATTCGAAGAAGCTGGAAGACTTTCACTTTGGGATGTTTCACCCCTTGGTTTAAAGAATGAAAATAGGGTTTTCTTTCTCTTGTTTCCTTTATTTTCCATTATATACTCCAAGTCCTAATAAATAGTGAAGTAATTAACATCAAATCAAACATCAAAAATTTAGGGGTTTGTTTTACAAAAATTAGGAGGTTAGGGTTTTTACCGAAGAAGACGGTCGGGCTGGAGAGTGGAGACGGTCGGGAACTCGGACTGGAGACGGTCGGAGGACGAGGAGAGCAGCCGATGGGTACTATTAAATAGTGAATTAATTAAGATCACAGCCTCATAAAATCAAAACAAAAAAAATTGGGAATTAGGGTTTTAGAAAAATTGAGGGCTAGAGTTTTACCAAAGGAAGACTACGAGCCAGGGGCGGAGAGGACGAGGGAAGGGAGGAGCAGCACCGCCGGTCGGACTGGAGTCTGGAGAGCAGCGGGGGAAGGGGTGAGTACTGTACCGTCACCGTGAGTGAGCAGAGCCGCTGGCCCGCTCGGAGCAAGAAGGGGAGAGCTGCTTGCTTTCATAACTTTGGTTGGAACTTGGAACTTTTTTTTTGGACAAGAGAGCAAGCAGCTTC
Source organism: Iris pallida (assembly GCA_029216955.1). Taxonomy (NCBI): domain Eukaryota; kingdom Viridiplantae; phylum Streptophyta; class Magnoliopsida; order Asparagales; family Iridaceae; genus Iris; species Iris pallida. Next base: position 11,939,480 of record JANAVB010036615.1, read on the forward strand.
TGGCTTTTGTTTTGGTCTCCACTAACCAGACACCTGCAATCTCACTGGGCTGAGCCATCTCTCACTGGGCTGAGCCATCCATTTGACTAAAAAAAAAGTTAGCAAATTTTTTTTTGTACTGGGCTACAGCCCAGTGCACGCTTACAGTCCCTCCGCCCCTGCTCCAGAGTCACCCCACAAACACTCATCCACCACCATCCGTCCCCACTCTGTGATAACTACCAAACATCCGTTGGTCTTCGACCCCAGAGCGTTTCATCACCACTCCTTCAGCCATTGACGACCTTCGACGAACCTCGTCGAGAGCCGCTGCACCGTTGGCCAGATCTGGACGACTGAGCCACCTCGAGATGCCCTAGCCACCCAGATCTAGAGGTCGGAGTCCATCATCGTGTCCAGTCATTCTCGCCTAGGCTTCGACACCTCCGTTTCAGACCTGGCTGTTCCATCGACCTGCAGCCGCCTCCAGTTGAGCGGTGTCGACCCCGACGTCCGTAGATCCACGGAACACCACCCGAGTGAGATTCTTCAAGGACGACCCCGAGTTCTCGACTGTAGGCTCAGCGTCGCATTGGACGTGCACCGTCGAGGTGAGCGTCTCGTCCCCGCCTCTCTTGAACCTCTTCTCTTCCTATTTTCTTTCTTTTGAAGAGAGAGAAAGAGAGAGAGACAGTTGCTGGATCTTTTCCTTTTTAGAGATTAGGGATTCTAAGCCCTAATTGAATAGAGCAGATATTGCTCCTTCTTTTCAAATTGGGTTAAACCTAATGGAAGTTAGGTTAGGGCTTCGAGCCTGTTTCCTTAGGGCTGATAGGCTTGAGCCTATTGGTTGTTTTATTTTGATTTTGTATAGTTGTTGGGCCAGAATAATATAGCTTTAGAAAAAGAGTATATACATTTTGATTAATGGATGTGGGTTGGGTTTTAAACCTTTATAATTCTTAATAGAACTTTTAGATTATTTTGGGCTGGGTTGTAATTAATTAATTAACAATGAATATCATTTATATTCTATTACTATTAAATAAAGTTTTGATAATAATTTTTAGTAACATTTGGATTAATATAGTTGGAAAAAAGGGAATTATACTAATATTCTTATAATATTTTATTGATAAGTTACTAAATACTATTTTGCTACACCAAATATCTTACAAAAATTATTTTCAAGTCCTAGTTATTATAATATTATTGTTGTGCTAGCTTAGTAATATTGTTAATATTTGTAGATAGTTAGTGCTATTAAAATTAACTAGTTTAAGATAGATAGATAAATAGATGTCATTCTTTAGACTTTAACCAATTCTTACCATACTTTAGGTGGAGACATTGAGATAAATTAGGATTGCAAGGACAAAGGCAAGTACACCGACTCGAACCCTTTACTCTGTATTCTGTCTTGCTTCATGTTCTCATATTGACACGTTGTACACACGATTGTTGATTGTTCATCGTTCATCGTTCATTGTTCATCGTTCATTGTTCAGTGTTCTTTACTTGTACATCGGGGTGGGAAAATACTACAGATATGTGACCAATCCTATATTAGCTAGACATTGACTAATAGTTTAGGTCTCACATCGTACACGTGGAACTCTAAGCCGTACCATTATTCATGTGCTCTTGTATCCTGTACTACCCCAGCCGGTCACATACTCTGATAGTTATTTCAAATGCATGTTACACCTGATAGTATAGTTCATTGTTCTGGATGTGGTACTATAGTTTCATCGTTATTCATGTACTACAGTTTCATATTCCGGTTCTAGTACCATAGTTCATATCGTAGTTCCTTATTCATGCATTTCAGTTTATTTTGTTTAGTACTTCTTGTCGGGGTTGTACTTTACTCCTTTCTTGATTGGATACGTTGCAGGTGTCGGGACTTTCTACCTTAGCATTATGGATGGTGGGACGGGTTGATATTTTAGCTAGCCTGGAGGCTACGAAGAGATCAGTGATGGGTTGGGACTTTGTTGTACAGGTTTACCTCTAAATTGGATAATTTTGTATTATAAAGACATGGTGATTTATAATATTATTTAGCACGTGCTTAGATGTTGTGATGTGATTTCATGATGTGACTTGAGATATTAGATACTTAGTACAGCTTACTACGTTGTATCTCCCAACGTAGGCTGGGCGTGTCCGATTATTCGGGAGCGGGTCGTGGCACGTTTTTAGTGGTGGCCCATGCAAGTCAGTCTAATGGTGCTTAGGATTATAGTACCATTGGGTAGGGGTGAGCAAAGGTTTGGTTCGGTTCAAACCGAACCGAAAATCTCAAAATCGACAAAACCGTTAACCGAATTCTAAAGAACCGATAACCGAACCGACATAAGTCAAACCGATCAAAACCGAACCGATAACTAAAGAACCGATAATCGAACCGACATAAGGGGATTAGTTCAAGCCATCAAATGCAGGCAAGGCAAATGCAATATATAATAAAAACAAAAAACATTAGACAATTTTTGCATCAAATGCAGACAACAATGTAATAATAAATAATACTCGAGCAATAAATTTCACATTTTTCATAGACGGGAAAAAAACAGATTACAAATAATTTCCTAAACAATAGGAACAAAAAATTGTGAACAAAATAACTGCCTAAACAGATTACACATTTTTGTTGTATTAATTGTGAAAAAACATATTACAAATAATTGCTTAAACATATTACACATTTTCGTTGTATTAATTGTGAACAAAAAAAAATAATACAACAAACAGAAATTAAGAGAAAAATCAATACAACAAACAATAAAAAAAAGAGTAGTCTTACTTGGTTAAATCCACTGTTGCCGGTGTGGCCTAGAGAATGGAGTGCTTGATGTCGAGCCTACTAGCTTAAGCTGCCAGAAGAGCTTCGTAGATCTCGCGAGTAAGGAGGACTTAAGTGCAACCACTTCTCTTCTCCAAGCCACATAGTGCATAGATAGGAGGAGAATACTGACGAGAACTAGAGAAGAAAGAAGGAGGCGGTCGCTTAGTTCTGGATTCTAAAGCAAGTGAGGAGAGAGAGAGAGAGTCTAGATATTTTTTGAGCTTATATAGTTAGGGACCTTAGCCACTTAGGGCACCATTGGAAGGAGGGTAAATTGGTAAATGACAAATGTCATATAATATATATATAATCGGTTGTCGGTTCGGGTCGAAAATCGACCCTAAAATCCGACAACCGAACCGAGAACCGCTTCTTTCATATCCCAAAATCGACTATCGACCCGAACATTGCAAACCCGACCCGAACTGCTAAAACGGGTCGGGTCGGTTTTCGGTTGTAAAACTGCAAATTGCTCACCCCTACCATTGGAAACCTGCTATATAGGAATAATCAAACCACTACTAAAATACAGCAAATTGGCGACGGAGGATTAGCGATGGATCTTATCCGTCGGCCATAGCGACGGCCTCGCGACTACCTTGTGACTGACTACCGTCAGAAAGCAATTGATATTTTTTTTAGTTTTTTTGCGTCAAAATGAGTCGCACATCCGTCGCTAATTTGACGAAATATTAGCGACGGATTCATGTTCGTCGCTAATATGCAGCACATTGTGGCGGCAAAATCTGGGAAAAAATGGTGCGCTACATTAGCGTCTATGTAGCGACGGACATTCAGTCGGTAATCTAGTTGGTATTTAGCGACTACCTACCGACGGATATATCCGTCGGTAATCCGTCGCTAAATACTGTAACCTAACTTAAATTGAACCGACGGGAGGGAATTTTTTATTCCTCCCAAAAAACTCTCTCTCTTCCTCCCTCTCTCTCTCTCTCTCTCCGGCGAGCTCTCTCCGACGGGTCACATTCTCCGACGAAGTTCTCTACGACGGGTCACATTCTCCGACGAAGTTCTCTCCGACGGGATATCTCTCTCTCAGGTATGCTCTCTCTCCTCCCTTTCTCTCTCTGTTTAGGGTTTCGGGTTGGTGGGGGGTGGTCGGTTGTCCCTGGGGCTGGCGGGGTGGGGTAGGGTTTAGGACGGGAGGCAGGGTAGGGTTTAGGGTTTCGGGGCAGGTATAGGGTTTTGGGTGGGGGGTGGGCCGACTGTCGCGGGGGCCAGCGGTGATAGGGAGAGCTAGGGAGGGGGCGGGGGGTGGATGGTGTTGGGTGCGGGACGGGGTAAGGAGGAGGGGGGTGAGGGGGAGGGGGTGGGTGTTTGCTGTCGGGGGGTGACAGGGAGGGGGGTGGGTGTTTGCTGTCGGGGAGGGGGCGAGGGGGTGGGGTGGGGGTTTGCTGTCGGGGGGGAGTGGGAGGGGGAGGGGGGTTAGCTGTCCGGCGGGGTAGGGAAGGGGGTGGGGGGTGTCGGTGGTTTCGGATCGGACCATTCCTATTAGTATCGGTGGTTTCAAATCGGAGTATCGGATCGGGGGAGGGGGTATTGGTGGTTTCGGATCGAACCAATCCTATGAGTTTCGGATCGGGGGAGGGGGGTATCGGAATCGGTATCGAAATCGAAATCGGTATCGGACCGATACTGACCGATACCGGTACAGTTTGGCATGTCCCGCTTCGATACTGACCGATACCCGATACTGACCGATACCGATCCGATACTGTCCGCTACTGATATAGTTTGGCATGTCCCGGTATCGGTATCGGACTATCCCTATGAGTATTGGCATCGGGGGTATCGGTAATATCGGTGGTTTCGGATCGGAGTATCGGATTTTTTGGTATCAAAAAACAAATAGGTATTAATAAATTATTAATATTAATAATTTATTAAAGTATTGGCCGATACCGATCGGAGTATCGAACTATTCTTATGAGGATGGTTTAAAGTATCGGGCTATTCTTATGTTTAGTTTGTCTTACGATACAGATTTTCACATCCAAATCGAGGATGAATCGTTACTTTGTTGATCGTACATGGATGTACAAACGGTAACATGAGAGCAAAATTGGTGTTAGTGACGATTTTCAGGCAGGCGTGAAAGTATTTCTTAAGTATGCCATGAGCAAAGCTCAGTACATGGACGGTAACAAAATCAAGTGTCCATGTGTTAATTGTCAAAATAGACGTGACGAAGATGTGGTGACTGTAAGAGATCATTTGACCCGTAAGGGTTTCGTACGTGATTACGGCTTGTGGTCATCGCAAGGTGAATTATATTCGGAAAGACAGGCGGCGAAAGCTGGTACTTATGTTTTTGATGATAATGCTGCAATAGATGTCCTCGAAGACGACGGATGCTCTGTTGATTATGGAGACGTGCAGAACCTTGTACGAGATATGGTGTATGATGCGGCAAGGCCTAATTTAGATCCGGAGGATCCTAATTCCGAGGCAAAGGAGTTCTATGATATGTTTCAGGACGCAGATACTCTTTTATATCCTGGTTGTGAAACTCATTCCGTACTGTCAGTGACGATGTGGTTGCTGAACATAAAGTCTGACTTTAACTTGCCACAAGCTTGCTATGATCGGATCACACAACTAATCAACGAGGTGTTACCGAAGGAATCAAAAGAGCTCCCAAAAAACTTCTATAAGTCAAAGATGATGGTCCGACAACTGGGACTGGGGTACAAGAAGATAGATTGTTGTCACAACGGATGCATATTGTACTACAAAGAGAATTGCGTATCAGAAAGTTGCAGCTTCTGTAATGCGGATCGTTACAAGCCAGTGCAGGAAAAAGGAAAGTCAACTAGAAAATGACATCCTTACAAATATATGCATTACTTGTCGATCACGAAGCGCTTGCAGAGGATGTATATGTCTCTGAATACATCGGAACACATGACATGGCACAGCGAAGAACGCATAAAGGACGAAGGAGAATTGTCACATCCTTTTGATGGAGAGGCGTGGAAACATTTTAATTTGTGTCATCCAGATTTTGCTGCAGAGCCTAGAAATATACGCCTTGCGCTATATTTTGATGGTTTCGCCCCTTTCGGACAGTCGGAATCTCAATACTCATGCTGGTCGGTCATTCTTACCCCTTACAATCTGCCACCATGGATGTGTATGAAAACTCCTTATATGTTCTTGACAGCTATCATACCCGGTCCCAAAAATACAACGAAGAATATTGATATATATTTACAGCCGTTGGTGGATGAGCTGAAACAGCTGTGGGAGATCGGTGTCACGACGTATGATATTTCCAGAAAACAGAACTTTCAGATAAGAGCTTCACTCATGTGGACAATCAATAATTTTCCAGCATACGGTATGATGTCGGGATGGAGTACGCACGATAACATGTCTTGTCCAATATGCATGGAAAATAGTAAGGCGTTCCGCCTTAGACATGGAGAAAAAACTTCTTTTTTTGACTGTCACCGTCAATTTCTGCCCGTGAGCCATCCTTGGCGAAAGAACAATGACGCGTTCAGATCTGAAAAACAAGAATTTCTTGAACCTCCTGCCAGATTGTCGGGATACGATATTTGGGAAGTTATAAAGGAATTGCCCACCGCAATGGAAGATCCATCGAACAATCGTGTCGAAGGGTTCGGTCAAAGCCATAACTGGACCAAACAGAGTATTTTTTGGGACTTGCCTTATTGGAAAGATAATCTTATAAGACATAATCTTGATGTCATGCATATCGAAAAGAATGTGTTCGATAATGTCTTCAATACCGTCTTGGATATTAAAGGAAAGACGAAGGACAATCCAAAAGTAAGACAAGATATGGTCGAGATATGCAAACGTCATGATCTAAACTTGATAGAAAGGGGAGCTGGTGGTCAATTAAGTAAGCCTACAGCGCCATATACATTGAGCAAGGAAGATAGATTAATAATCTGCAAGTGGATATCTACTTTAAGATTTCCCGATGGCTAGGTGTCGAATTTGTCTAGATGCGTTGATCTTAATGAACGCAAGCTAATAGAAATGAAAAGTCACGACTGCTACGTGTTTATGGAAAGATTACTGCCCATTGCTTTGAGAGAGTTGTTGCCTTCTGCTGTATGGGTTCCGTTGGCCGAGCTGTCTACATTCTTCAGGGATATCTGTTCAACTAAGCTGACGGTACAATATATGGTACAACTTGAGGAGAAGATTATCTTAACAATTTGCAAGTTAGAGAATATTTCCACCGGGCTTTTTCGACAGCATGGAGCATCTACCGATTCATCTACCAAACGAAGCCCGTGTCGGTGCATCTGTTCATTATCGATGGATGTACCCCTTTGAAAGGTAAATAAAAATCGATATAATTTAAGTGGAATTTTATAATTCATTGTCAATTCTCAAGATAATTTATCTTTCTAGGTACCTACACCATCTAAAGAAGAAAGTTGGCAACAAGGCTCATATAGAGGCTTCGATATGCGAAGCATATCTTATCGAGGAGGTGTCAAACTTCTGCTCTATTTATTTTGATACTCATGTCGAGACAAATCGAAATAGACCTCAAAGGAATGACGAAGACATTGAGGATGGAGGTATATTCAATTTAAGGGGCAAGCCTATTGGGGCTAGCAAGAATCGGTGGTTGACTGACGATGAGTATGATGCCGCGCACCGATATGTATTGTTAAATTGTGACATACAAGAAGTGAGAGATTTGGAGAAGTAAGTGACTACACCTCGTTATAATCTCTAATTTGGTGAAGTAAGTGACTACACTTATTTTTATTCTCTCTAACAGTGTATTTAGAGATGAAGTCAAAATAAGGACACCTGATATTACCGATGAGGGACTTCAAAGAGAGGTTGATTGTACCTTTCCGACCTGGTTTCAAAAATTCGTAAGTAACTGAGATAATACGTTATGCGGCTACCATTAAAATATATGCAAGTAAAACATTTAAATTATCACTATTTGTTTACATGTTTTATTGCCCGAAATAACACTCACAAATGAGAGCATTCGTTATTTGGCATTGGTACCGAAGAAGCATGCGAAGACTTGGCCATGCTATGTCGTTAATGGCTTCAAGTTTAGGGCAACTCAGCATGCTATAAATGCCGAATTTGTCAATGACAACTTCAGTACTAAGGATTCGGGTGTTTGTATAAGAGGCACCATCTATCACGACGAGCCGGACTTTGACTATTATGGAGTGCTTCGGGATATTGTAGATTTACAATATAGTGCCCCATATGATATGCATATTGTGATGTTCAAGTGTGAGTGGTTCGATACGACACCAAATATCGGTTGGATAATCGATAAAGAATTTGGATTCGTCGATATAAATCATCGCAGGAGGTATAGAGGGTCTGACACGTTTGCGATAGCAAGTCAGGCTGTTCAAGTCTACTATACAAGCTATCCAAGGCGTCGTAGAGATTGATTTGACTGGTGGGCAGTATGCAAGATTAAATCTAGAAATACATTCAATGTTGGAGACCCAGCATACGAAGAGGACGAGATCGAAAATCCCCAATACTTGGGACAACAGTCGGATACCATGGATGTTGAATTAGAGGTTGATATACCTCCTGCTGAGAAAAGTAGAGGGAAGAAAGAGGTTGATATACAAGACTTAGATGTCAACAGGGAAGAAAGAGGCGTCTTGTCCCAAGTATTGAAACTGAAGAAGAAGAAGAAGAAGAAGAAGAAGAAGAAGAAGAAGAAGAAGAAGAAGAAGAAGAAGAAGAAGAAGAAGAACTTGATGAGGATAAGGATACAGATGAAGTCGACGATGAGGATGAGGATGAGGATGATGATGAGAATGAAAACGAGGAAGAGGACGATGACGATGATTAAATATCGGTATATTTCAGTTCATCTTTTTGTCGAGGCCAAGGCCGCTGACGAGGACGATTCAGTTTAAATTAAACTTCTTTGTGCTTCTTTCAGTTCATGTTTTTGTCGTTCGATCATCTACTTATTGTATGATTTTCTTTTTGCAGATGGCACTCCTAGTCCTACTCCTCTGGCCGGCACTCGTCGTCCTACTGCTGGTATATATATTTTAGTTTAGTTTTATATTCATTTATACTTTTATATTATTAATTATGTTTATGTGTTCTATTTACAGGGCATGGTTGTGAGCACTCGTGCTGGTGGTGCTGGCCGTGGTCGTGGTGGTGAAGGTGGTGGTGGTGGTGGTGGTCGTGGGCGTGGGCGTGGTGGTAGCCGTCGTGGTCGCCAGACGTCTTCCCCGGATGTGAGATCCGATCCCGACCTGGAGAGCCCGGGCACACACTCTTCCCGCCGTCAATCTTCGTCGAGGCCTGCGACTCCATCCGTTAGCGGATCCGTTCCTCCATCCGCTAGCGGATCGGATGCACCAGCGGATGCACCAGCGGATGCATCAGCAGATGCAGCAGCGGACCCAGCAGTTACTGCACGGTGGGCCCCGGAGTACCCCCGTATTCAGTTTCATCTTGTTATCGGGAAGTACATGTGCGGACCCTCGGATCCTTCGACGCCACTAAAGAGGCCGACGGGCGAGTTCCGACGAGAGATATAGCCCGCGGGTGAATCGTAAGTAAATTTAAGTTAATTTATTAAATTTGTTTTATTTATTCAAGTCAATAATCCAGTCATTGTTTTTTTATAGATTTTCCCGTGGGATGTTGCCCGGAGTCTAGGGTGCATTATCCGGGAAAACTACTATGGCCCCTACCTCAATTTTTTTGAGGTGCCTCAGGACAGGCAGTACGTCTGGCTCGACGAGATGAGGGTATATATCTTAGGGTTAATGATTAATTATTCTTTAATTCATTAATTTTTTAATTATGTGATATTTGAATTTGTGTGTCAGAGGACGTTCTGGTGGCCCCTCCATCGCGAGGAGGCGATCCGTAGGACCTACAAAGCCATCGCCAGAAAGAAGATACGGGATGCGGTGTACGACCTTCGTACGGCACATACGAAGAAGGACTGGATCCGGACGGAGTACTATGAGGAGATGTTAGAGAAGATGAATACTCCTCGATACAAGAAAAAATCAGAGAAAGCCAAGGCGAATAGACAGGCCGCGGGTCTGCATACGGGGGGATCAAGGCCCCACGCACGGACGCATGCAGATTTGGTGAGGTACCGCAAATTCATTCCACTATTTAATTCGGTACTATTAATATACGAAGTTAATTAAATTCTGCGTATGCAGGCCCAACAGGCAGTGAAGGAGGGGAGAGAGACGGAGGCGGTCACCGCTCACGACGTATTCATACATACGCACAAGAGACGGAAGGACGGGAGCTTCGTCGACGCGAGGGCCCAGGAGACTGATGTAAGTACTTACGTTCATGATTATAACTATAACTTAGGGAAACATATGATTATAACTATAACTTAATTAGGTAAACTTAGGATTAAAACTATAACTTAGGGAAACATAGGATTTAGATTATAACTTAGGGAAACTTATAGTATAAACACATTCATTGGATAGGCTGCGTATCGTGAGGCACTCCGTCGGATTGAGCCCCCTACCGAGGATGTCAGCGAAACGACGCCCACCTAGACGCACTCTTCTATGGTCGCTTGCTACGACGACGTGTTCATAGAATCCGCCGGCGGCTTTAGAAAAGGGCACCTGTACGACTTAGGTTCCGTGGCAAATTTTTTGCAGATGTCGACTCCGAGATATCCACCGCATCCGCCTCCTCCTGCGCCCCCCGCAGACGATGTGAGGACGCAGCTTGCGACTCTTGCCACGGCGGTGTCGGATTTGTGGTCGATAGTGCTGGGGCACTATCCGCATCCTTCTTCTGCTTCCGATCCATCTGCTCCTGGTCCATCTGTTGCCGCTCCGTCTACTGCTGCTGCCGGTGCTTCGGATCGACCTGGTCCTTCTTGTTCCGAACGGTTATATCTGTAGGAACGAAATCGTAAAGCGCAATACTCTAGAGGGGGGTGAATAGAGTTGGCAGCAGAATAATGCTAATTAAAAATTATTAGCAGCAAGATCACAAAATAATAATCACAACTAAATAATGTAAAGGCAGAGATAAGAAAGCAAACGCAAAGACAGCGATGTATACTGGTTTTCCTCTGTTGAGGACTAGTCCAGTCGGTAGAACTCTTGCTACCAGTTGAATCCACTATTGGCAAAACCGCAAGTTTTCTTACGAAGTCCTTGCAACTTCTACAACGCGAGCTTTGATACGAAGAACTCGTCCAACTTCAATTGTGAAGAGGTATTCTTCTATCAAGCCTTCTGATTACAATCACTCAGAAACTTCTAGACCGTACCGCACTGGCAAATCGACTAGAGGATTGTAACTGGCTTGAGATCTAAAAATTAAAGCTCTAGAAAAACTCTTTGGAAGACAGTAGGCTTTAAATAGAGAGAAGATTGAAAGTGAATGAGTGAGTTAAAATGATCGAAATCCTTCTCTATTTATAGGAGTTCCAAAGACAAAATTCTGGCAGAATTCGGGCAGAACTCGATGAGCAAATCTCGGTCAAATCTGCAACTGCAGGAGGACCAAGTTCCAAGTAATTCAAAAATCAAAACGGCCACTAACCGAACTCTGGCCGAACTCTGGCCGAGTTCTGTCAGGGTTTGGTTAGGGTTTTTCAAAATAGATTTTGGGGAATTTTGAAAACCTTTTTGGAGCTTTTGTAAATACGAATGTTTTTTCAAAACTAAGGACATTTTTAAAAAACATTTTAAAATTATTTTGGAATAGCCTATTTGCCAGTACGACTCGGTGTACAATATATTTCTAGACTCAATAAAATAAAAGATTATATTGCTCAAAGAAATACAGACTCGAACAGGCAAACAATGCTTCGGTCTTGAACTGAGTAGATAGCCGTTCTTGATCATGTCCAAGAGTCCGAGATATCCTGACTAGCTCCATATATCGAGACAGATTTTGATCAATTATTAAAATCAGTTTGACCATATGACCAATGGGCCAATAATCTCCCCTATTTTGATAATTGACAAACTATGAATGATATAACATCTTTTGAGATAAGATACCACAAAAATTGTTCAAAATTGTTCAATCCCTGTATTATTCTCAAAACAAAATGTTAGATCCTTTTTCTCCCCCGTTGTCATTTAGCAAAATAATTGCGAAGAAATAGGCTCCCCCGCAATTAATGCATAAGCTACAACAGTGAAGAAACACAAAAAAATAATATCTCATGCAGTGAGAATATACAAGACATAACAGAGAAGTATTTCACAGGCAGTTTATAATATAGAAGCAGATAAAGATGCTATAAAGAATAAATAAACTGATATGAAAGATAAACTACGCATCCCATAAAAATAAAATGATGTTCAAGAGACATCAAAAAATATCCAGTACAAGTCCTAAAAAAACTGATAATAAACGCTAAAAGAAAGAAACTTGGAATGTCGGAGCATTTCCAAGTGTACAGTAGACAATAACTAAGTCTCAAAATCAGCTAATACATCATCATCACATCTCCTCATCATCATCATCAGCAGCATGACCGGCATGTCCAGAAGGACCAGCTCCAGAAGTGCCAGCTCCAGAAGGGTGTGGAGTAGCACCAGAACTGCGATACCAATCATAAGCGTTACCGGGCTGAAAGTCGGCATGAACAACCTCATCCTCACAGCGGTAACCAGAAAAGGCTGGATCTCTAGGAATAGAACCGGCAGAATGTCCAGTCTGAGAAAATCGGAGATCAGTTAGAGAATTTGCTATCGCCTGATAACGAGTGACATCGCGGAACTCACATTCGCAGGGAGTATCCGTCATCGAGACGTGCAAATCAGAAAGATGCTGGTGTATGCCATCAAAGGTCATGGCATACTGCTGAGTAGGTGGAGGAGGTGGAGCAGTAGGAAGAGTAGCAGCAGTTATACTACGACGAGATAGCTTAAGAAACTTGGGCTCAGGGTCTTGAGTACAAGTTGACAGATCAATATCAAAACGCTGGAAGATGCGTGGGAGAATCATCACATAAGATAGATTTCTATCTCTTACACGACAACGTCCCATCATCTGGATAATAGTTTTAGGGGCAGAAAAAAGAATCCCCTTAAGAATATGATACATAGCAGACAGCTCAAGTGATGTGACATCATCCTTTGAAGTAGACTTCGGAAGGAGAGTGGAGTAGATGATGCGATGCAATTCATAACTAAACAAGTTCAAGTTATTGGCCTTGAACTTTCCAGAACGAACTCGATTAGGGGCACAGAGTTCAGCTTTGAAACTAGCAAGTGTCGTGCCGTCGGAGAAATCAAATTCAGTGATATCATCAAGCGGTGTACCTTCGTTAGAAATACCAAAGATTTTCGCTAAGAGGACATCATTGAACTCGATATCTAGTCCGCCAACACGAGTACTTACGTCAAACGTGTTTAGTACGATATTGCAATAGAAAAGTCTAATGGCATTAGTAGCTACCGGGAAACAAAGTTTAGCAAAGTGTTGTAACCCTAATACCTCAAAATAAGGGCGGTGATCTGGAAACACAGTCCATTTGATAGGAGCACCTGTACATATGGATCTCATAGAGAAGTATCCATACCACAGAAGGGCTTGATCTAGGGTTTGAAAATAAAACCCATCGAACGTGCCATCGCTTGATTGAACTGGCAAAAAGAGAGAATCCGTGTGTGGATTTGAAGATGATCCTTCCTCACTAGGATTGGTCGTCTTTTTCCTCTTAAAGGGGTTGAATCCCTTAGGCATTGTGCAAATAAAGTAAATATGCACAAATTTGAAAGGAGGAGAAATACGGAGTTATACCTCCCGAGATTCAAGTATACTGTAGAGGACAACGATCTCCGCACGCATCCAAAATTTGGATGGATTTCACCACGTAGATTGGGAGAAACAAAGTGGTGAAGAACTAGGGTTTGGAGAGCTTCGCACGGCTGCTGTTGCTGTGGAAGAGGTTTTAGAAGCAATGAAGAAGAAGAGGCTCTCGGGTTCTGGTTATATAACCAGATACCACTAACCGAACTCGGGCCGAATTCGGTCCGAACTCTGGCCGAATTCGCCTAGGGGTTCTGTTAGTTGGTTTGGGCCACTTTCTTTTTCATTGACTCATTTCAAAAATTTAATTCAAAGATTAGTAATTTCAACCTTTAATTAATATAATTAATATTATTTTATAGATTAAATTTTGTTACACAGCGACTGTCTCAGATTAGCTGTAGGAGTACTGTCCCAGCTGACGGAGGTTCACCGGGGAACTCTTACGTACCGCTTCGCTTCAACCGTAGTTGTGGTGACAAACAGACTCTTTATTGGCTTATCTCTAACACAGTTTTTGCGTATTGAAATATAATCATAAAATAAAATTAATTAACATTATTGACGTCCAAAATTCCTAATTCTCGACGTAAATAATTGAAACGATATTCTGCTAGAGGTTTTATGAAGATGTCAGCTAATTGATTCTCAGTGTCTATGTATACAAGGTCAATATCTCCATTCTGATGATGATCTCTAAGAAAATGATGTCGGATCTCGATATGCTTAGTACGAGAGTGACATACTGGATTCTTAGTCAAATTAATTATGCTCGTGTTGTCACAGAAAATGGAAATGTGTGTGAAAAATAAATCATAGTCTTCCAAGGTTTGTTTTATCCACAAAATCTGAGCATAACAATGTCCTGCGGCGATATACTCAGCCTCTGTTGTTGATAGGGCTACAGAATTTTGTTTTTTACTAAACCATGAGACTAAAGCCTTGTCTAAGAAATGACATGTGCTGCTGGTACTTTTTCTATCAACTTTGCATCCAGCAAAATCTGCATCCGAGTAACCAATAAGGTCAAAGGACTTGGTTTTGGAATACCATAAGCCAACAGAAGAAGTGCCCTTAAGGTATCGAAAGATACGCTTAACTGCGCACAGATGTGATTCCTTTGGATTAGCTTGAAAACGTGCACACAGGCAAATACTAAACATAATATCTGGACGACTAGCAGTTAAATAAAATAAACTACCGATCATATCTCGATACTTACGTGTGTTGACAGACTTGCCTTGTTCATCAATATCAAGCTTTGTTGAAGTTGCCATCGGAGTGCCAATAGGTTTGACATTGTCCAAATCAAACTTCTTTAGCAAATCTTTTGTGTACTTGGCTTGATTTATGAATGTCCCATTGTCAGTTTGTTTGATTTACAGTCCGAGAAAGAATTTTAGCTCTCCCATTATGCTCATCTCAAACTCATTCTGCATACACTTAGAGAATTCTTGACAAAGAGATTCATCAGTAGATCCAAATATAATATCATCAACATAGACTTGTATTAAGAAAAGCTTGCCATTAAAAGACTTGATAAAAAGTGTAGTATCAACCTTGCCCTTTGAAAAACCGTTGTCAAGTAGGAAAGAGCTTAGACGATCATACCAAGCACGAGGGGCTTGTTTTAAACCGTATAAAGCTTTCTTCAACTTGAAAACATGATCAGGGTTTTTAAAATCTGTGAAACCTGGAGGTTGTGCCACAAAAACTTCTTCTTTTATAAAACTATTTAAAAATGCACTCTTGACATCCATTTGAAATAATTTGAAATTATGAAAACATGCAAATGCACATAACATGCGAATGGATTCTAATCTCGCAACTGGGGCATAAGTCTCACCGTAGTCGATACCTTCTTCCTGATTATATCCTTGAGCTACGAGTCGAGCCTTGTTACGAGTCACTAAACCATTCTCATTAAGTTTATTTCAGAATACCCAATGGGTGCCAATGACCGGATGATCAATAGGCTTGGGAACAAGTTCCCAAACTTGATTCCGTTCAAATTGGTTTAATTCCTCATGCATAGCATCTAACCAAAAATGATCCCTACATGCTTCATCAATGGTTTTGGATTCTAGCTGTGAAATGAATACAACACTAGAAATAATATCTCTACTAGATGTACGAGTACTTACACCTTTGGTAATATTACCAATTACCAAATCCTTTGGATGATCAGCCATAAATTTTAATCTTTTCGGCAGACTCCGAAGGTAGCTGCCTCCGGGTTCTTCTCTTGGAGAATCAGCTGGTGTTGAGCTTGGTACAGTTAGATCTTCGTTATTGTCATCGATAGTCATTTGATTCAATTCATCAAAGGTGACGTTGATTGATTCTTCGATGATCATAGTTCGTTTGTTGAAGACTCTGTATCCTTTGCTCTTGGCCGCATAACCTAAAAATATACCTTTATCGGCCTTTTCGTCAAACTTTCCCAAATTATCTTTTGTATTAAGAATAAAGCATTTACAACCAAAAATTCTAAAATATGAAACTGATGGAATTCTATCAAACCATAACTCAAATGGCTTCTTCGATTTGGGTCGAATTAGAACTCTATTGAGAACAAAATAAGCTGTATTGACAGCTTCAGCCCAAAAATATTTGGGTAGACTAAACTGGTTTAACATTTCTCTGGCCATTTCGGATAGAGTTCTGTTCTTACATTCTACAACTCTATTTTGTTGTGGAGTCCTAGGGCAGGAGAACTCGTGTACAAAACCGTGTGTGTCACAAAATTGCTCAAACTATGCATTCTCGAATTCGCCACCATTATCGCTTCTAATACGAATGATCATGTAACATTTTTCATTCTGTACTTTCTTGCAAAAGACGACAAATTCGGATAATGCATCATTCATGCGTGTCAAAAAGTATACCCACGTGTATCTAGAGTAATCATCTACAATTACAAAAGCATATAACTTACCTCCGAGGCTAGCAACTCTGCTAGGACCAAATAAGTCCATATGTAGCAATTGTAGAGGTCTAGTAGTACATACTGTATTTACTGACTTGAATATGGATCTGGTAGCTTTGTTCTTTTCACATTGGCTGCATACCGAATCCTTCTTGAATGTTATGTCCGATAAACCGCGTACTAGCTTCTTCGTGGATAATCTTGAGATTTGTCCATATTTGCTTGACCGAGTCTCATATGCCACAGATGACTCTCATCACTTTTAGCCATTAAGCATCTACCTGAAATGTTAGTTTCTTCCAACAAATAGAAAACATATATGTTGTCTTCCATGATACCTTCAAAGATAGTACTACCAGTTGAGCTATCAACTATAGTACATTTGTCTTTGCCAAAGTTGATGCCGTAACCATGATCAGTTAAATGACTTATGCTGAGTAGATTATGTTTTAACTCGGTAACCAGACAGACATCCTTAATCACAGGATAGGGAGACTTACCAACATCACCGATAGCAATGATATACCCTTTCAAGTTGTTACCGAAGGAGACATAGCCTTCCTTCTTCTTCTTCGACAGTGCTGCAAATAATGTAGCATCACCGGTCATATGCCGTGAACAACCGCTGTCGAGGATCCATTTGCTTTTAGCATGTGAAAGGTGTTCCACCTACAAAACAATTTACAGATGAAACTTTTGGTACCCATTTCTTGTAGGGTCCTGAGATGTTAGCTTTTGGTATCCATGCATAAATATTTAAATCAACAAGCTTTCTGATTCTACATGTAGAAAAAATATGACCAGTGTGGCCACAATAATGACATTGTGCATGTTTAGTGTTGAAAGCTGAGTGGTGTGCATAGTTGGTAAGTTTAGGTTTTCTAGTATAGAAGAAAGCATACCTATAATCCTGTTTGGGCTTAACCTTTTGGGGTAAAGGTTTGATATGGTTAGGTCTGACAGTGTTTGGTTTGGGAATGTTTCGATTATTCGGTAAGTGACACGTGTTAGGGTAGGAAGCAGCAGTCTCAGGCTGTTTCCTAACCTAATTTCCAATCTTTTGGAAGTGTCATACAACTTAGTATAGTCAGAAGTGAGTGCTTCCATTCTGACTTGTGCACTTTGAAGACTTTTCTTCTCTTTAGAAAGTTCTTCTTTCAGTTGGTCAATAACCTTGTCTTTTTCTTCGGATGACTTGGTAGTCTCGTGTAATAAGAGCTTAATAGAAGAAAGCTCACCAGACTCACTAACATTATCTTTAACCTCAGCTAGTAGGTCGGTAAGTCTTCCTATTTCACCTTTGTACTCTTTGAGTACCTTCTTAGAGGTTTGATATTTGCTACGCAGTTTCCTGTAATCACTTATCAGTTCACTGAAGGCTTCTTCTAATTGCTCAAAGGTGAAGTCATCATATGTATCAACTATAGGTTCAGAGAGTACCTGATCGGATGCCATAAAGCATACATTTACAGCATCTTCTGATTGTTCATCTTCTGAGTCGCTGGCTTCACTTTCATGCCATATGCTGGTATTGGCATACTTCCGAGATGTTGATCTCTTCAGGTTCCCTTTCTCATACCTGTTGCTCTTCTTGCTTGATAATGAGTTTGTAGGACAATCCTTCTTCATGTGTCCCTTCTTCTTGCAGCCATAGCAGACAGCATCATCTTGATACCAGTTGTTGCTGCTATTGTTTTCTTTGGCTTTCTTCTCATATCTCATGAATCTTTTGAATTTCCTTGCTAGGAGTGCTTGATCTTCAGCATCAAATTCACTGCTGTCTGAATCACCTTCAGCAGCTTTTCTGTGCTGAGCCTTGAAAGCGATCGTCTTCTCCTTTGGTGCAGGCTCTTCAAAATCTTGTAGCTCCAGTTCATGAGTGAGTAGCTTACCCATGAGTACTTCGAGTGTCATGGTAGTGAGGTCGTTTCCTTCAATGATTGCAGTAGCCTTCGGAATCCAGTTCTTTGTAAGTGCTCGCAGGAGTTTGCGAATCTTTTCATGGTTACTATAATCTTTGCCTAGGGAGGACAAAGGATTTACAATATCCAAGAATCTCTCGAACATCTGAGTAACTATTTCGTTGGGCTTCATCTTGAACGCCTCGTACTCCTGAGCAAGTTTGCTGACTTTTGATTCTTTGACTTGAGTCGTGCCTTCATGTGTGACTTCAAGAAGCTTTCACACTTCATTAGCAGTTGTGCAGATAGACACCCTGTTAAATTCAGTTCTGTCTAAAGCACAAAATAAAGCGTTAATAGCACGTGCGTCAAGACTGGCCTTTTTTTTTCTTCCTCTGTATATCTATTATGGGGTTTTTCAGTTAAAACTCCATCAACATTTATACGAGGTGGCTTTTGATAGCCATCAATAATAATAGACCATAAATCAAAATCAAAAGATTTCAAGAAAAAACTCATCCGTGTTTTCCAATAGGTATAATTTGTACCATCAAACAATGGAGGTCTGTTTGTGGCCTGGCCTTCACTTGTGAATTTCACAGTTGCCATGTGTTGTACTGTGATCTATATAACAATTAATTAAATGAATAAATAATTGTAATGTTACCTTGCTTTACCTGTAACAACCGCTCTGATACCAATTGTAGGAACGAAATCGTAAAGCACAATACTCTAGAGGGGGTGAATAGAGTTGGCAGCGGAATAATGATAATTAAAAATTATTAGCAGCAAGATCACAGAATAATAATCATAACTAAATAATGTAAAAGCAGAGATAAGAAAGCAAACGCAAAGACAGCGATGTATACTGGTTTCCCTCTGTTGAGGACTAGTCCAGTCGGTAGAACTCTTGCTACCAGTTGAACCCACTATTGGCAAAACCGCAAGTTTTCTTACGAAGTCCTTACAACTTTTACAACGCGAGCTTTGATACGAAGAACTCGTCCAACTTCAATTGTGAAGAGGTATTCTTCTATCAAGCCTTCTGATTACAATCACTCAGAAACTTCTAGACCGCACCGTACTGGCAAATCGACTAGAGGATTATAACTGGCTTGGGATCTGAAAATTAAAGCTCTAAAAAAACTCTTTCGAAGACAGTAGGCTTTAAATAGAGAGAAGATTGAAAGTGAATGAGTAAGTTAAAATGATCGAAATCCTTCTCTATTTATAGGAGTTCCAAAGACAAAATTCTGGCAGAATTCAGGCAGAATTCGGGCAGAACTCGATGAGCAAATCTTGGTCAAATCCGCAACTGCAGGAGGACCAAGTTCTAAGGAATTCAAAAATCAAAACGGCCACTAACCAAACTCTGGCCGAACTCTGGCCGAGTTCTGTCAGGGTTTGGTTAGGGTTTTTCAAAATAGATTTTGGGGAATTTTGAAAACCTTTTTGGAGCTTTTGTAATTACGAATGTTTTTTTTCAAAACTAAGGACATTTTTAAAAAACATTTTGAAATTATTTTAGAATAGCCTATTTGCCAGTACGACTCGGTGTACAATGTATTTCTAGACTCAATAAAATAAAAGATTACATTTCTCAAAGAAATACAGACTCAAACAGGCAAACAATGCTTCGGTCTTGAACTGAATAGATAGCCGTTCTTGATTATGTCCAAGAGTCTGAGATATCCTGACTAGCTCCATATATCGAGACAGAGTTTGATCAATTATTAAAATCAGTTTGACCATATGACCAATGGGTCAACAATATCTTTTGACCGCTCTTCCGAGGCCCGCTTGATACCGGATGCTACTATCATGGCGCTCCTTGACATGATATCGTCAGAGCAGCTACGCTCGCTTCCAGACCACGTCTTGTCCCAAGTGCCGCCACATATGGTGGAGGATTATATACGCACAGCGGATGCGGCAGAGAGAGCACGAGACGATCCATCTCCTCTTTCTCAGTGATTTTATTTATGTTTTTGGATATTTATACATTTGGATGTGTATATTTTGGATATTTTATTTATGATGTGATATATTGGATGTTTGGAGATATTATGTTGGCAATATGGATATTTGTTGGATATATTGGATGTCGGATATGTTATATTTGTGTATGGTGGATGCTGAATATGTTATATTACAGGGAATAGTCTCTTTCCTAAAAAAATCAAAATTATTTCAGTTAGCGAAGGATTACCGACGGCGTATCGACGGACATTTGCAGATAGCGACGATTTGTCGACGGATTACCGATGGACGTTTGCAGATAGCGACGACTTCCCGACGGATTATCTGTCGGACTGTTTCTGGAAAAAGTTGGCGACGAAATGGCGACGGAATTTTCGTCGCTCATGTTCTGGAAATATGGAAGATATCCAGAAGCATGGCGACGGATTATCCGTCGCCAAATGGCCGCTAATCCGACGAGGAAGTGTATTTAGCGACGGCCTCGCGGCAGCTTAGTGACGAACTTTTCGTCGCTAATTGTATGAATATGAGATAGCGATATTCAAGCGACAGAATGGCGACGGATTTCCCGTCGATCATGTTCTGGAAATATAGAAGATTTCCAGAAGGGTGGCGACGGATTATCCGTCGCCGAGTAGCCGCTAATCTGATGAGGTAGTGTATTTGGCGACTGTTTCACGTCAGCTTAGCGACGAACTATCCGTCGCTAATTGTACGAATATCAGATAGCGACAGCTTACCCACGAATTATCCGTCGAGAGGCGACGGATTTCCCGTCGATCATGTTCTGGAAATATGGAAGATTTCCAGAAGTGTGGCGATGCATTATCCGTCGCTGATGCGTCGCTAATCCGTCGATGTTAGCGACGCCTTAGCGACAGATATTGCATATCAGAAACCCTCTGATACACGGTTAGCGATGAGTTAACGACTTATTGTCCGTCGCTATTTGTATGAATATTTTAAAAATTTAACCTGTCAATGTTGACGAGAAACCGTCGGCATACCGTCGCTAAATGTTTTTATTCTGCCAATGGAAATCCGTCTCTAATTAGTCGAAGAGCGGCGAACTAGCGACGAGGTTATTCCCGACGGATTTTTTTAGCCCGTATCCGTCGAAAATCCGTCGGTAATAGAAATTACCAACGAATTTCCGATGGATATGGCCGTCGCTAAATCGTTGTATTTTAGTAGTGAACACAGCTTAGGCCGATTGCATGGTTATACATATTTACTATCTGTGTTTTTGAAGGATCATTTTTTCTATCTCTTTTAGTTTCTAAAATTTTCTATGTCAGTTACTAGAGGTTTTTTTTTTTTAGCAAACTATCCTTAATGACTATTTAAGCCTCCAAATTTCTCTAATGATTTTGCTAGACTACCTTGTTTTGACCTCTTTGATCTATAAATATTCCATCTTAGTGCTCCCTAGACTAACTGTTTAACCCAACGTGTCTGTCTTTTCATTGACCCTAAGGAATTATTATCTCAAAATAATTCTTGTACATGGCAATATTCCTCAAGTAATTCTCTAAGGACGGGAAACATTTCCATTTGTTCTTCCACTCAATTTGAAGTTGTACTATTTTACTAGTCAAGAGTCATGTTGATCAAATCCATAGGTTTACGTCATCGCCCATCAAATAGAGAAAGGTCGGAGAACAGATACTCCTCTTAATTTTAGATAATTCTTTCCTTCTACTGATAAGTGATCCTTTGATTCTCATAGATCTAATGTCTACCTGAAAGATACTTGCACGGATTGATCTCTTGTTTCTAAAGAACAGATACTTACTTCATTTTTCTATCATGATTAGGACTTAGAACTCATTTGAATTATTGCAAACCCCTTTTTGAAATTTTTATGTATAAAGTTGAGAGAATATTCGACAACCTACTATGGCGTAGCAGATGCGCACTGCAGTCATTTATCTGGATTATAGAGACCGCGGGTTCACTGCAGCTAGCTGCGCACTGGCGAGGCATGAACTCTAAGTCAAAGTAATTTTAGGTATTCATGGGTTCTCGGATATTATTGAGGCTATGTCCTAAATTCATAATTTTTGACCTCTTGAATTGTTCCGGCAATCCTGGATGAAGTTGATAAAATATTCGGTGAGCTATCATTATAGGACTCATGAACACCAAAGGTTCATTACAGCCAGAGGTATACCACACTGGTGGGACATGAACTCTAGGCGAAGTGACTTCAAAGATGTATGGTTTCCGGATGCTATTGAGACTATATATATGATTTCCTATTTGACCTCTTATCACAATTGACAACTTTACCAGAAATTTTCTTGAAATGTTTAAACTTTTGTCTTATTCAAAATCTTATGGTCTGATTCAAGTTTCAACACTTATTCCTATTACCATATAATTCCTATAAGATCTCCCTTGATTTTTCTTAGAAGATCATTTAGGACCATCCTTTTCGCCCCTGTTGACTAATCTCTTTTATGATTTGACTCTAGAGTATTGCATGTACCTTGTTGATAAGTTCCATATGTTGATAGCTATATATAATTAGGGATGTATATGTATATGTTGATAGTTATATAGATACGAAGGAAAACATTGATAAGTTTCATAGCTTATTTTAGTACCCTTGGAGGATATACATTTTTGACAAGGATAGTTAAGATGGTAAAAGAGAACTTGGGGTAGGCAAATTGGTGATAAGTTTTGAGGGAGTATAGATTATAAGAGTTTGTGATTGATTTAAGAGGAAGATAATTTAGTTTGTAAAGTTATTATTTGCGTGCATATCTTACCTTATAACCGTCATTTGATTTTTCCTAAAATTGTCATGTTATTTTCTTAAATAGTGACTTGATTTTTCTCCCATCCTATAATCACTATTTTGTTTCAATATATATATATATATATATATATATATATATATATATATATATATATATAGTCAACCTTTAAATCGTATTATACTATTTTTGGATTGTAACTAGATTTGACTTCTATATTGATCTTTCCTTCATGATTTTTGGGTATTGATTTAATCAGGACATAATAATTTTTGGGTTCTTTTAATTATGTTTAGATCTTGAAATATATATATATATATATATATATTTATATATATATATATATATATATATATATATATATATATATATATATATATATATATATATATATATATATATATATATATATATATATAGTCAACCTTTAAATCGTATTATACTATTTTTGGATTGTAACTAGATTTGACTTCTATATTGATCTTTCCTTCATGATTTTTGGGTATTGATTTAATCAGGACATAATAATTTTTGGGTTCTTTTAATTATGTTTAGATCTTGAGTATACCTCACTAATTTTTTTAATTATTTATGGTTGGGACTTTATTACTAAATAACTTTGATCTTAGTCACGACTGTGCCTCAAATGATTTATTTCATTAATCAGGTTTCAAAGCAAATTGAGGATTTAATTTACTTACTCTTGAATTTGATTTCTAGTCAAGGCAAATTTTTGAAATACATGTTTTTTGTTTATCCTTAGTCGTTTTGTTCCTATGTCGATTGTATGGTAGTTTTTATGACCCTGTTAGTCATGTGATCACATTTTGGATAGATGGCAGAAAAAAAAAATCCATGCTAGTGAATCTTACATGATTTAGATTTTGACTTGGTCATGCTTAACTGATTTTGGTTCCTTTAGTGTAAGCTTTGGTTATACCTTGATAATTTTGATTATGTTTTGTTCGTGCCTAAATTTTTGATATTTTGATCATGCTCATTGCTTCAATTTTACTCCTAAAATATTTTGATCTAATCATGCCAGAACGATTTAATCATGTTTCGAGTCAAACCTTAAACTTGATTTCGCTCATGTTCAAATTATTTTTTTTAAAAAATTGAAATTTCAAAATATTGTCATCCATCTATTCTAGCATGTATGACCCTAATAGCTTAAAATTTTGACTATATTCTTCCAAACATGATTAAATGATTTTTTTAATATTTAGCCGTGCTTCTTATGCTAAATGATTTCTTCATGGACTTAAGTCACAATTTTAAATCTTGGTCATATTTAAATTTAATCACGTGACCATGCCTAAATTCTGATTTTGATCATATAATCACTTTTTGGGATAATCATGATTTTTATAGTCATATATGAATTCAAGTTTTTTGTTTAATTAATTATTTTTGAGTTTTTGTGTTCTTAATCGTGTTTATCATGCTCTTTGAAATTTCGAGGACAAAATTTTTGTAGGGGGGTAGATTTGTAACTACCTCGATTCAAAAATCTTGATTTTGGAAATTTTGAGTTAACTTTCATTTAGGAATTTCTTTTCCAACTAATAAAATCAAGTGCTGGTGTCTTATGGCTCCTTATATCTATACTTATTATGTGTACATATATCAATCCTAGGGTTGCTTAGTTAATCATTGTACATATATATATTTGAATAAGCTAGCAATTTATATACATACTAGTATGTATATACAAATAGATTTGGATAATGGATTGATAGCCTAAGTAATCTTCAGTGCGTTCCATTTTGTTTCCAACTAATAAACGTATGTATAGTACTATGGATGGAATTAATGTAGGTTTAGAAATAAGTTAGTTAAGCTTAAAGAGTAGAGAGTAGTAGAAGTTAAATGAATCAAATAGTCCTAATTGTTTGTTTAAGTTACTAATTAATTAGTTATGAATTAGTTAGAAATTGGCTGATGGTTAGTTGGAGAGTAGTTATGGGTTCGTTAGAAGGGTCTTTGATATCCCCCTAGATCTATTAGGATTTACAAATTTGCCATGCTTGGAGCACACTCCACTCTTCTTTTAATACTATTCTAACATTCTGTTAGAAACTAATTCAAATCCCCCTCTTTCCTCTGCTTCATTGAACAGTTTCAATTCGATACCACCATCATCTCATGCCGCCTGTTCTCACCAGACTGTCGTCGCCATTGGTCGAGTCTGGCCGATCCCCAACCATTCCTCCGCCATTTCCATTGACAGCACACCGTCACCATCACTACCAGCTTGGTTGGCCTTCACGCTGCGAACCGTCAACGACTAGATCGGTCGTCTCCCACTCTGTTCGCCGTTATGACCGCTCACAAGATCCGAGCACCGCCTCAGGGTTCGTGTGCCACTGGCGGTAGTCACCGACTCCAGACTGGACGCCATACTTCTCTAAGTCACCGGAATGGTCAGCATCGCCGCCATGCCTCGCCGTCAGGTGACGCTCTTCTCACCACTCAGCCTTCTCCTGTATATCATGAGTACCCAGCCATCCCAACCACTTTCAACCACCTGAAAATCTCACCACGACAAGACGATATCCCACCCCTAACATCCAGCCTTCCCCCGACCTCCGGCCATTACTCTCCAGAGTCACCCCACAAACACTCATCCACCATCATCCGTCCCCACTCTGTGATAACTACCAAACATCCGCCGGTCTTCGACCCCAGAGCGTTTCATCACCACTCCTTCAGCCATCGGCGACCTTCGACGAACCTCGCCGAGAGCCGTCGCACCGTTGGCCAGATCTGGACGACTGAGCCACCTCGAGATGCCCTAACCACCCAGATCTAGAGGTCGGAGTCCATCATCGTGTCCAGTCATCTCTCGTGACTCTCTTGCTATGGTATTCTAGCTCGAGAAGAGAAAAATCTAACTACAGTTGTTACTAGACCTTCCACCATGCTAATCTGATACGGCCGATACATATCCGATACTGCCGATACCTATCGGATATGGCCGATACCGAATCGATAAGGCCAATACGAATCCTAGCTATACGGCCGATACATATCGGATAGGAAGATACCAATTTGCTTAGCCAAAACTAATTTGATACGGCCTATACCAAACCTATAGACCAATACTAATCTGTTGCGGTTGATACTAAGTACATCCGGCCTATATACTAGCGGATCCACCAGTTACATGATTATATACTAATTCTGTTTAGTTTGTCTTACGATACAGATTTTCACATCCAATCTGTGATGGATCGTTATTTCGTTGATCGTACATGGATGTACAAACGATAATACGAGAGCAGAATAGGTGTGAGTGACGATTTTCAAGCAGGCGTGGAAGTGTTTCTTAAGTATGCCATGAGCAAAGCTCAGTATATGGACGGTAACAAAATCAAGTGTCCATGTCGTAATTGTCGCAATAGACGTTACGAAGAAGTGGTGAGTGTAAGAGATCATTTGACCCGTAAGGGTTTCGTACGTGATTACGGCCTGTGGTCATCGCAAGGTGAACTATATACGAAAAGACAGGTTGCGAATGCCGCTACTTATCCTTTTGATGATAATGCTGCAACGGATTTTGTCGTCGAAGACGACGAATGCTTTGTTGATTATGGAGACCTGCAGAACCTTGCACGAGATATGGTGTACGATGCGGCATGGCCTAATTTTGATCCGGAGGATCCTAATCCCGAGGTGAAGGAGTTCTATGATATATTTCAGGATGCTGAAACTTTTTTATATCCCGGTTGTGAGCCACATTCCGTACTGTCAGTGACGATGCAGTTGTTGAACATAAAGTCCGATTTTAACTTGCCACAAACTTGCTATGATCGGATTATACAACTAATCAAGGAGGTGTTACCGAAGGAATCAAAAGAGCTTCCAAAAAACTTCGACAAGTTGAAGATGATGGTCCGACAACTGGGACTGGGGTACGAGAAGATAGATTATTGTCGCAACGGATGTATGTTATACTACAAGGAGAATGAGGATATAGAAAGTTACAGCTTTTGTAATGTGAATCGTTACAAGCCAGTCAGGGGAAAAGGAAAGTCAACTAGAAAACGACGTCCTTACAAGTATATACATTACTTGTCGATCACGAAGTGCTTGCAGAGGATGTATATGTCTCAGAATACAGCAGAACACATGACGTGGCACAACGAAGAACGTACAAAGGACGATGGAGAATTGTCACATCCTTCGGATGGAGAGGCGTAGAAATATTTTAATTTGCGTCATCCAAATTTTGCTGCAGAGCCTAGAAATGTATGTCTGGGGCTATGTTCTGATGGCTTCGCCCCTTTCGGGCAGTCGGGATCTCATTACTCCTGCTGGCCGGTCATTCTGACCCCTTACAATCTGCCACCATGGATGTGTATGAAAACTCCTTATATGTTCTTGACAGCTATCATACCGGGTCCCGAAAATCCGACGAAGAATATCGATATATATTTACAGCCGTTGGTGGATGAGCTGAAACAACTGTGGGAGATCGGCGTCGCGACCTATGATATTTCCAGAAAACAGAACTTTCAGATGAGAGCTTCACTGATGTGGACAATCAATGATTTTCCCGTATACGGTATGCTGTCGAGATGGACTACTCACGGCACCATGTCTTGTCCGATATGTATGGCAAATACTAAGACGTTCCGCCTTAAGCATGGAGGAAAAACTTCTTTCTTTGATTGTCATCGTCAATTTCTGCCCGCGAGTCATCCTTGGAGAAAGAACAAGGACGCGTTCAGAGTTGAAAAACAAGAATTTTCTCATCCGCCTGCCAGATTGTCGGGATACGATATTTGGGAAGATGTAAAGGACTTGCCCACTATAATGGAAGATCCATCGAACAATCGTGTCGATGGGTTCGGACAAAGCCATAACTGGACCAAACGGAGTATCTTTTGAGACTTGTCTTATTGGAAAGATAATCTTATAAGGCATAATCTTGATGTTATGCATATCGAAAAGAATGTGTTCGATAATGTCTTCAATACCGTCATGGATATTAAAGGAAAGACGAAGGACAATCCAAAAGCAAGACAAGACATTGCCGAGATATGCAAGCGTCCTTATCTGAACTTGATACAAAGGGGAGCTGGTGGACATTAAGTAAGCCGATAGCACAATACACATTGGACAAGGAAGATAGATTAATAATCTGCAAGTGGGTATCTACTTTAAGATTTCCCGACGGCTATATGTCGAATTTGTCTAGATGTGTTGATCTCAATGAACGCAAGCTAACGGAAATGAAGAGTCATGACTGCCACGTGTTTATGGAAAGATTACTGCCCATTGCTTTGAAAGAGTTGTTGCCTTCTACTGTATGGGTTCCGTTGGCCGAACTATCTATATTCTTTAGGGATATTTGTTTACCTAAGTTGACTGTGCAATACATGGTTGAACTTGAGGAAAAGATTATCTTAACAATTTGCAAGTTGGAGAAAATATTTTCTCCTGGCTTCTTCGACAGCATGGAGCATCTACCGATTCATCTAGCATACGAAGTCCGTGTCGGTGCATCTGTTCATTATCGATGGATGTACCCATTTGAAAGGTACATAAAAATCGATATAATTTAAGTTGAATTTCAGTGGATTTTAAAATTTATTCTTAATTCTCAGGATAATTTGTCTCTCTAGATACCTATACCATCTAAAGAAGAAAGTTGGCAACAAGGCTCATATAGAGGCTTCGATATGCGAAACATATCTTATCGAAGAGGTGTCAAACTTCTGCTCCATTTATTTCGATACTCATGTTAAGACAAATCGAAATAGACATCAAAGAAATGACGAGGACGTTGAGGATGGAGGTATATTCAATGTAAGGGGCAAGCCTGTTGGGGCTTAGGGCTGCAAATGAGCCAAGCCGTTCGCGAGCTGCTCGAAGCTCGGCTCGATAAAAGCTCGTTTGAGCTCGGT
Organism: Iris pallida; assembly: GCA_029216955.1. Taxonomy (NCBI): domain Eukaryota; kingdom Viridiplantae; phylum Streptophyta; class Magnoliopsida; order Asparagales; family Iridaceae; genus Iris; species Iris pallida. Next base: position 11,968,597 of record JANAVB010036615.1, read on the forward strand.
TCGTTTACTAAACAAGTTGAGCTCAAGTTTCATTTTCGAGATCGTTTAATAAACAAGCCAAGCTCAAGCTTAGAAGTACTCGGCTCGTTTGAGCTCGCGAGCTGACTCGTTTATGAGTTTGCGAGCTGGCTCGTTTAGAAGCTCATTTAGGAGCTTGTTTAGAAGCTCATTTGTTCTTTATTGAATTCTAATTTTATATATATTTGTGCATTATATATTTATATGTCCTTAATAATTGATATTAAGGAACTTTTTAATTAAAAATTTATAATTAAATTGTTAATATTACAAGTACTTGAATTCAAACCTAACTAAACTGAAATCGAGCTCGTTAAGCTTGAAATCAAGTTTAATGAGTTTGAAATAAAGTTGAACGAGCTTTAAATCAAGCTTAACAAGCTTGATTTTGAGCTTATCGAGCTTGTTTATCAAGCTTGAATCAAGCTTTCTTATCAAGCCAAGCTCGAGCTCAAACCAAGCCAAGCTCAAGCTTAATATAAACAAGCTTGAGCCAAGCTCAAGCTCTAAAATAAAAAATTTATCAAGCTCGAGCTCGAGCTTGAACTCGATTAATTCTAATCAAGCCAAGCTCAAGCTTACCAAAGCTTGACTCGGCTTGGCTCGTTTGCAGCCCTATTGGGGCTATAAAAAATGGTGGTTGACTGCCGACGAGTATGATGCCGCTCACCGATATGTCTTGTTAAACTGTGACATACAAGAAGTGAGAGATTTGGAGAAGTAAGTCAGTACACTTGCACTCGTTATAATCTCTAATTTGATGAAGTAAGTGACTACACTTATATATTCTTATTTTCTCTAATAGTGTATTTAGAGATGAAGTCAAAATGAGGACACCCGATATTACCGATGAGGGACTTCAAAGAGAGGTTGATTGTACATTTTCGTCATGGTTTCGCAAATCCGTAAGTAACTGAGATTATAATTGAGATTATAAATATATAATCTAAAACATTTAAATTATAAATATTTGTTTAGAGGTTTTATTGCCTGAAACAACACTCACGCATGAGAGTGTTCGTTATCTGGCATTGGGACCGAAGAAGCAAACAAAGACTTGTCCAGGCTATGTCATTAATGACTTCAGGTTTAAGGCAAATCAGAATGCAATAAATGTCGAATTTATCAATGACGGCATCAGTACCAAGGATTCTGGTGTTTGCATAAGAGGCACCATCTATGACGACGACCCGGACTTTGACTATTATGGAGTACTTGTCACGCCCCAGAACCAGAATACTGGAGAGCGGGGGCAGACATAGCCAGCTACGTATAACGGAATGGAATCCACACCGCTATACGGTCACGGCTGTCTAGATATGTGAGGGTTTCACTACAATCCATCAGTCTCTTAAGGTCATAAAATAGCTTATTGTCTCAATCTCAGCCAACTAATAATAGTTACAAGATATTAGATCACCAAATATACAATTGTAAGGCGTCCCAAACATTACATATCCAGATGATCATGAAGCTAGTCATTACAAAATGTGAGGACTAGCAAGAGTTCAGTCATACATGATCAACCCCCGGGGCTTGTCAATCATGTTACAGCCCGTAGACAGACAGTAAGTAAGTACAATCGAGCTAACACTTGCTCGTCGGCTAAACGCCTCAAAAGAATAATTTACAATATTACAGTGGGAGAACAAAAGAAATCCACTCGATGCCCTGGTTACGCCTGGTGACCACCATCGGGCTGGAAGACAGGTAGATCCTTTGCTGCTGCTCCGGTATCTGGCCATACAAAACCAGCTGGATCAGACCCCAGGAAGAGCAAGTGCCCCAAAGGAGGCCACAAAATAGGAACCAAAGCCAGCAAATTAGCACAATAATGTAATTACATAATAAGAGACAGTAATTTAAAAAAAAGCATGATGGGTAATTATAAAAGACAATCTTGCATAGAATCACTAAAAGACATGACGTATGGAAAAGCATGACAGGATGATATACGATGAGATAACCATGGGACTATTCAGATAGCTAGGTTACAACCCGTAAACCAAACAAGGACCGGGGTTGTAACCCTTCGTCTGAACGGAACTTGGTTTCTCTCACCATTTATCGGCAAGATAAATATAAGAAATCAGGTCAAATAACAATCTGGAGTGACAATCATTATAGTGACAATCTGGAGTGACAATCCTTCAATTATTCTGGTACAGTCTTACAATCAATCAATTCTAGATAATACTATACTGTACTAGACTCCATCCAAGCAATCAAGGCCAATCATTGCCTACGGCTTTCTACATTAACTAACTAGGGTTATCACAATCCTAGTTACTAGCAAGATGCAATGAGATGCTCCAAGTAGTCACAGGCCCTGCAGCTATCCAGGTTATCCAGGCAATCATTATAGTGACAATCTAGAGAGTACCATGCCTTATAGTGACAATAGAATTCAATCATTTAAGTGACAATGGAGGGTGCCCCACATAACAGTGGGCTGGAAATGTGCCCTACTCGTCGGCAGGCTACAAGTCCAATCATTTGCGACCGGGATAACGGGATCGCCTGTAACTGGAGAACATCTCTTCATGACTAGTAAATTATACTAATTATTAACCTTAGTCCAATTCAGTAGGTACTCCTGACCGTGGTACTCAGGAGTCCCATCCTAGACATGATGCGAGACTGGACAAGTGGATTTAACAAGCAAGCAAGAAAGAACCACCCACGGTGTCAAGACAGGTCAAGTTAAGTTATCAAGATAAATCATGTCAAGGTACTTGTCGGGAGTGCGCCACGACGGGCCACTATCATGTCAGGTTGGTCATGTCAGGAGTGCACCACCACGGGTCACTGTCGTGTTATGCTAGTTCTTGCCATACCAAGCCATGTACAACAGTCATTCCAAACATATTAAGTAAAATCAAGTTCATGACAAAAAGCGTAAGGATATAAAATGGGCATAAAATATCTAATAAAATATTAATATACAGGACTATAGAAAAGCCAAGCTTAAAGAAATAAGACCAAACTCCAAGAGCCTGTGGGTTAAGCAAGGGGTCAGGGGAGCAGCGTACGAAAAAGTCACGCACGCTGAGAGAGCAGCGTAGGTGAAAGTCACGCACGCTACAGGGAGCAGCTGCGTGAAAAGTCACGCACGCTCAAGAGGAGCAGCTGCGTGAAAATCACGCACGCTCAAGGAAGCAGCTGCATGAAAAGTCACGTACGCTACAGGGAGCAGCTGCGTGAAAAGTCACGCACGCTCAAGAGGAGCAGCTGCGTGAAAATCACGCACGCTCAAGGAAGCAGCTGCATGAAAAGTCACGCACGCTACAGGGAGCAGCTGCATGAAAAGTCACGCACGCTCAAGAGGAGCAGCTGCGTGAAAATCACGCACGCTCAAAGAAGCAGCTGCGTGAAAAGTCACGCACGCTACAGGGAGCAGCTGCGTGAAAAGTCACGCACGCTCAAGAGGAGCAGCTGCGTGAAAAGTTACGCACGCTACAGGGAAGCAGCTGCGTGAAAAGTCACGCACGCTCAAGGAAGCAGCTGCGTGAAAAGTCACGCACGCTACAGGGAAGCAGCTGCGTGAAAAGTCACGCACGCTACAGGAAGCAGCGTACGTGCAAAAGCACGCAAGCAGAGAGCTGCGTACGCGTAAAAACACGCACGCAGGGTCTGGGTCTTCTTCTCCATGGCTGAGAAGAAGCTCCAATGGCTCCAAAACTTCAAAACCTCATAACTTGGCTATCCGAACTCCAAATCCAGATTTCCAAAGTTCTAACCAGGGTGGAATTGAATGCTCTTCCATAAGGAAACATCAAAAACCCATAAAATCCAACTTAAGTAGCTCAAACCATGCAAAATCCGAAAATAGATATAACTTAGATCTACAACAATGGAGGCTCCAAATCACAAAAATCCAAGTTCTAATGTTGATCACCATATCCTAATCTATCAAATGGACAAGGAAAAGAGGGTTCTTATGTAGTGGCAAGATGCACTTGCCTAGGGTTGGAAGAGTTGTGTAGAGGAAGGAGAAGAAAAAGAAGAAGGAAATTAATGGTGGTGGTAATAAAGAGAGAGAGTGGTAGGTGGGGATATAAAGAGGGGGAGTTGTAGTGGGGATGAGGGGTAGCATAGGTTAAGGTGCTCCATGCATAAACCGAACCAAAACAAACCACCCCAATTAAAATCGAGCCATGCCAAAAACCCAAGAATACGAGAATTACCAAAATTCTACAAGTCAAAAAAAATAAAAATACATGCCAAAATCCAGATACGAGTATAAATACGAAATACGGGAAATACGGAAAATGAGGGTGACAACTCTACCCACCTTAAAAGAATTCCGTCCTCGAAATTTAATCAAGGAGCTAGAGATTGTCACAACAAGCTATACTAAGCACAGGCAAGCTACACTAAGCAATTCAATCATACAATCATACAATGCAAGCAAGGAAGGGAAAACGTATGGCATAAGGAAGACATTACACCTCACGAGTCAAACAAGTAGGGATAACGTGATCGGATATCATCCTCACACTCCCATGTTTGACTCTCCCAAGGAGCGATGAACGCAAGCAACATGAACTAAACTGATAGTCTTGCGCTTGAGATCTCTCCCCTTGGTCAAACAGGGACATTGGCCTATCCTCATACGAAAAGGTTGGTACCAATAACCAGTTTCGGATGACCCAGGATATGGCTCGGGTCCGGGATGTACCGTTGTAATTAGGATACATGAAATACGTCATACACCCCACATAATGACGGTAGAAAAGCAAGATGAGAGGACACATATACCTCTCGGTCGATTCTGAACCTGAGCCTGGGCTAGGGTAAACTGTCGCGGGTTCTGTTGCTGGAAAGTCTGGGCCTGAGTCGGCAATGGCTTCGGAGGCTGGTACTGCTGCTGAAATACTTGGGCCTGAGGCGGCAATGGCCTCGGCAATGGGTACTGTTGCTGCTGCTGGACTGGTACTGGAGCTGGTGCTGGTCCCCTAACCGAGGGACTAGATACTGTTGATGCTGAATCGACTCTGAATGGGCAGGACCCCACCCTATGGTCTGGTGCCCCACACAACAAGCATAATCCCAGCGCCTTGCGACACTCCGCTACCACGTGTCCAGGCTTCCCACAATAAGAACAGCCTACTGCGGAAGACTGTGCTTGCTTCTGTTTCTGCTGAGGGTACGTCGGGGTCGAGTGCTGAACCGACGTAACTGAGGTTGCTTGCCTCGGAGTTCCAATAGTCAAAGCCCTAGCTGCCGGGGCTGGTGCTGAAGATTGATTCATCTGACTATGGGACCGCTTCCGACCTCCAGTCCTGTCCACTATTCTTTGGGAGGTATACTCGTGCCTCCTTGCTGCTCGTAACACCGCATCATAGGTCTGATGCTTGAACTATTCTACTGCTAATATAATCTCTAGGTGAAGTCCCTGCTGGAACCTATGCGCTCTGTCAAACTTGGTTTCCACCAAGGTGGGAGCAAACCGACTGAGTCTGGAAAACTCGGCCGCATATCCGTCGACCGTCCTCCTCATCTACTTAAGATTACTGAACCTGGTCTGCAAGTCATACCGAGCCACTGCATCATAATACTTGGTCTGGAACTTTTCGCTGAATACTGCCCAGGGGACAGGTGTTGTCAATCCCACTGCTTGTGCGGCCCACCAACTGTGGGCTAGATCCAATAACTGTAGGCGCACCACAGCCACCTTCTCTTCCTCTGGAGTCTTCGCGGCTTCGAGAATCACCTCTATATCTTGTAGCCAAGCATCGGCAGCAATGGCATCCTCGCTGCCATCGAAGAATGGAGGGTTCAGGCACTTAAAACTGTTGACCGCACTGTTCCCTCGGGGTCCACTTCTATTTAGAACATCTTCTACTGCCTGGTACAATGCATCGTCTCTACGATCTTGGAAAGCTAACAATAATCTGATGAGACCCACCAAAGTGCCATCATCAGGATCTGCAGGCTGGACTGGCTAAACTGGCGGCTCTCCTCCAGTAGGTACGACTCGGGAGGCTGCTCCTGAGTGCTGGGCCTGATCTTCTTGTTGCTGCTGGTCCATGGGAGGTGCTCCTCCTTGCTGATCGGCAGGGTCAGGTGCAGTGCCGCTGAGGAAGACGATACAGAAAAACAATAAGGAAGGACCAGGACAGATCAACGATACAAGCATGTAATCAGGGCAAGAATTTTCAGGAATCAAGAGGATACGAGCAGAGATCGAGGGCGAGTACCGATTGAGACATCTATTCGGTAAACCCTCATACATCTTGATTAACAAGACCTGCATGGGCCACCACTTAAACCATGTCACACCCCAGAACCAGAATACTGGAGAGCGGGGGCAGACATAGCCAGCTACGTATAACGGAATGGAATCCACACCGCTATACGGTCACGGCTGTCTAGATATGTGAGGATTTCACTACAATCCATCAGTCTCTTAAGGTCATAAAATAGCCTATTGTCTCAATCTCAGCCAACTAATAATAGTTACAAGATATTAGATCACCAAATATACAATTTTAAGGCGTCCCAAACATTACATATCCAGATGATCATGAAGCTAGTCGTTACAAAATGTGAGGACTAGCAAGAGTTCAGTCATACATGATCAACCCCCGGGGCTTGTCAATCATATTGCAGCCCGTAGACAGACAGTAAGTATGTACAATCGAGCTAACACTTTCTCGTCGGCTAAACGCCTCAAAAAAATAATTTACAATATTACACCGGGAGAACAAAAGAAACCCACTCGATGCCCTGGTTACGCCTGGTGACCACCATCGGGCTGGAAGACAGGTAGATCCTTTGCTGCTGCTCCGGTATCTGGCCATACAAAACCAGCTGGGTCAGACCCCAGGAAGAGCAAGTGCCACAAAGGAGGCCACAAAATAGGAACCAAAGCCAGCAAATTAGCACAATAATGTAATTACATAATAAGAGACAGTAACTTAAGAAAAGCATGATGGATAATTATAAAAGACAATCTTGCATAGAATCACTAAAAGATAGGACGTATGGAAAAGCATGATAGGATGATATACGATAAGATAACCATGGGACTATTCAGATAGCTAGGTTACAACCCGTAAACCAAACAAGGACCGGGGTTGTAACCCTTCGTCTGAACGGAACTTGGTTTCTCTCACCATTTATCGGCAAGATAAATATAAGAAATCAGGTCAAGTAACAATCTGGAGTGATAATCATTATAGTGACAATCATTATAGTGACAATCTGGAGTGACAATCCTTCAATCATTCTGGTACAGTCTTACAATCAATCAATTCTAGATAATACTATATTGTACTAGACTCCATCCAAGCAATCACGGCCAATCATTGCCTACGACTTTCTACATTAACTAACTAGGGTTATCACAATCCTAGTTACTAGCAAGATGCAATGAGATGCTCTAAGTAGTCACAGGCCCTGCAGCTATCCAGGTTATCCAGGCAATCATTATAGTGACAACCTAGAGAGTACCATGCCTTATAGTGACAATAGAGTTCAATCATTTAAGTGACAATGGAGGGTGCCCCACATAACAGTGGGCTGGAAATGTGCCCTACTCGTCGGCAGGCTACAAGTCCAATCATTTGCGGCCGAGATAACGGGATCGCCTGTAACTGAGGAACATCTCTTCATGACTAGTGAATTATACTAATTATTAACCTTAGTCCAATTCAGTGGGTACTCCTGACCGTGGTACTCAGGAGTCCCATCCTAGACATGATGCGAGACTGGACAAGTGGATTTAACAAGCAAGCAAGAAAGAACCACCCACGGTGTCAAGACAGGTCAAGTTAAGTTATCAAGATAAATCATGTCAAGGTACTTGTCGGGAGTGCGCCACGACGGGCCACTATCATGTCAGGTTGGTCATGTCAGGAGTGCACCACCACGGGTCACTGTCGTGTTATACTAGTTCTTGCCATACCAAGCCATGTACAACAGTCATTCCAAACATATTAAGTAAAATCAAGTTCATGACAAAAGGCGTAAGGATATAAAATGGGCATAAAATATCTAATAAAATATTAATATACAGGACTATAGAAAAGCCAAGCTTAAAGAAATAAGACCAAACTCCAAGAGCCTGTGGGTTAAGCAAGGGGTCAGGGGAGCAGCGTACGAAAAAGTCACGCACGCTGAGAGAGCAGCATAGGTGAAAGTCACGCACGCTACAGGGAGCATCTGCATGAAAAGTCACGTACGCTCAAGAGGAGCAGCTGCGTGAAAATCACGCACGCTCAAGGAAGCAGCTGCATGAAAAGTCACGCACGCTACAGGGAGCAGCTGCGTGAAAAGTCACGCACGCTCAAGAGGAGCAGCTGCGTAAAAATCATGCACGCTCAAGGAAGCAGCTGCATAAAAAGTCACGCACGCTACAGGGAGCAGCTGCGTGAAAAGTCACGCACGCTCAAGAGGAACAGCTGCATGAAAATCACGCACGCTCAAGGAAGCAGCTGCGTGAAAAGTCACGCACGCTACAGGGAGCAGTTGCGTGAAAAGTCACGCACGCTCAAAAGGAGCAGCTGCGTGAAAAGTCACGCACGCTACAGGGAAGCAGCTGCGTGAAAAGTCACGCACGCTCAAGGAAGCAGCTGCGTGAAAAGTCACGCACGCTACAGGGAAGCAGCTGCGTGAAAAGTCACGCACGCTACAGGGAGCAGCGTACATACAAAAGCACGCAAGCAGAGAGCTGCGTACGCGTAAAAACACGCACGCAGGGTCTGGGTCTTGTTCTCCATGGCTGAGAAGAAGCTCCAATGGCTCCAAAACTTCAAAACCTCATAACTTGGCTATCCGAACTCCAAATCCAGATTTCCAAAGTTCTAACCAGGGTGGAATTGAATGCTCTTCCACAAGGAAACATAAAAAACCCATAAAATCCAACTTAAGTAGCTCAAACCATACAAAATTCAAAAATAGATATAACTTGGATCTACAACAATGGAGGCTCCAAATCACAAAAACCCAAGTTCTAATGTTGATCACCATGTCCTAATCTATCAAATGGACAAGAAAAAGAGGGTTGTCATGTAGTGGCAAGATGCACTTGCCTAGGGTTGGGAGAGTTGTGTAGAGGAAGGAGAAAAAGAAGAAGAAGAAAATTAATGGTGGTGGTAATGAAGAGAGAGAGTGGTAGGTGGGGATATAAAGAGGGGGAGTTGTGGTGGAGATGAGGGGTAGCATAGGTTAAGGTGCTCCATGCATAAACCGAACCAAAACAAACCACCCCAATTAAAATCGAGCCATGCCAAAAACCCAAGAATACGAGAATTACCAAAATTCCACAAGTCGAAAAAAATAAAAATACATGCCAAAATCCAGATACGAGTATAAATACGAAATATAAGAAATACGGAAAATGAGGGTGACAGTACTTCGAGATATTGTAGATTTACAATATACTGGCCCATATGATATGCATGTTGTAATGTTCAAATATGAGTGGTTCGATACGACACCAAATATCGGTTGGAAAATCGATAAACAATTTGGATTTGTCGATATAAATCATCGCAGGAGGTATAGAGGGTCCGATACATTTGTGATAGCAAATCAGGCTGTTCAAATCTACTATATAAGCTACCCAAGGCGTCGTAGAGATCGATTTGACTGGTGGACAGTATGCAAGATTAAATCTAAAAATACATTCAACGTTGGAAACCCAGCATACCAAGAGGACCAGATCGAAAAGTCTTAATACTTGGGACAACACTCGGATACAATGGATGTTGAGGAAAATAGAGGGGAGTAAGAGGTTGATACACAAGACTTAGCTGTCAACCAGGGGAGAAAGAGGCGTCTTGTCCCAAATATTAAGGCAGAAGAAGAAGAAGAAGAAGAAGAAGAAGAAGAAGACAAATTTGATGGGAATGAGGATACAGATGAAATCGACGATGAAGATAAGGATGGGGATGAGGATGAGGAGAAGGATGATGATGAAGACGAGGCCGAAGATGAGAACGAAGACGATGATTAGGTTAAATATTTTTGTATATTAAAAACACTTCCAATTACGTGAATTAAGTTTGACCTCATAAAAGCAATTACGTGAATTCATGTTTTTTTCGTTCGATTATTAACTTATTGCAGATGGCACTCCTAGTCTTTTTCATCGCGGCGGCACTCGTCTCCCTACTGGTGGTATGTATATTTTAGTTTAGAATTTTATATTCATTTACACTTTTATATTGTTAATTATGTTTATGTATTCTATTTACAGGTCATGATGGCTGGTCGTGGTCGTGGTGCTGCTGGTGGTAGTGGTGGTCGTGGTCGTGGTGGTGCTGGTGGTCGTGGTCGTATTCAATCTTCCCGGGATGTGATCCCTCCAGCGAGCCCGACCCGGAGAGTACCCCGGGCACAGACGCATCCCGCCGTCGATTGACAACTTCATCAAGGCATGAGTCCGAATCTGCTAGCGGATCCGTTCCGCTATCGGACCCACCAGCGGATCCACCAATGGATCCACCAGTGGATCCTGTAAAACCCCTAAATTTTTACTACAAATTTGAAAATTTATTTTTAGTATTGATTTTTGGTAATTATACGACGAGTGCGAGTACGTACATACGTGATATTTATTCATTTAGTTACTTTACATAAAGAGTTTATTATAGGTTTCGTAAATATAGTAAATAGTTGATTTCGAAATATATAAAGAGTAAATAATTTTTATATAAACATTTTTTTATTTAGTCAAATGTTTTATTTTCATTACTATAAAAATAATTTATACAAGTAGAAGTAATGCTTTTGAGAAATAATACTTTTTTCTATGCAAGGTGCATGGAAATTATTTCCATACATATTTTGAGTTTCAAAAACTAATCGATATTTTTTTTATTTGCAAAAATGTAATGTAAGTTATTTTCTATTAATATTTAAATAATTATTTTGAATTTTTGTAATTAACTATTATTATAATTTTAGTGTTAATAAATTTTTTAAAAAATTTGTTGATTGGTATTTAAATTAATTATTATGAATTATAAATACAAATGTATTTTTATGGATCCTATCTTTTATGTAAAGATGGATTTACTTAGATTTAGGTTGCGTTTGGTTCATTGTAATGTAATCGTAATCGTAATGGAATTGGGTTTGTAATGTAATTAAGTTTGTAATGTAATGGAATTATAATTACATTACTATGTTTGGTTGAAACATGTAATCAAACCATGTATTGTAATGTTAATTGCATTCATGTGTTTGGTTTACCATGTAATGTAATTGAATTTTTAATTTAATATTTTTTTTAAAATACAACATAAAATTTAAGAAGTTGATCAATACAAAATTTCAAAAATTTAAAAAGAAAAAAGAAAAAAATTAAAAATAAATAATAAAAAAGGGGGAAAATGGTTTGTTTTCTGCTAAAAAAAGACCAAAAACGAAAAAAAAAAGACAAAATAAAAAATACCAGAAATGACAAACGAACAAAACAGAAGGGAAAAAAACCAAAAATGAAAAAGCGATAAAAAAGAAAAACGACAAAAAAAAAAGATCAAAAATGTGAAAACCATATAAAGTGAGCAATAATGATAAAAAAATGACTAAAAACAAAAAATTGACAAAAAACAACAATAAATGAAAGGGAAAAAAGGACGAAAAACGACCAAAAACAAAAAAAAGACAAAAAATGAACAAAAACGACAAAAAATAAAAAAAATGACAAAAACCGATAAAAAAGAGCAAAAAAATAAAAAACGATAAAAAGGAACAGAAATGACAAAAAACGAAAATACGAAAAAAGACAAAAATAAGAGGGAATTAAAACGAGAAGGAAAACGACAAAAAGATTAAAAAACTTGCAAAAAAAAATCCAAAAACGACAAAAAATGGAACAAAAACGACAAAACAACAAACAAAAAGAAAAAATGAGCATAAACGACCAAAAAAAAGTGAAAAAAGACCCAAAAAAAAGCAAAAAAGGATAAAAAAAAAGCGACAAAAACATGCAAAATTGACCAAAAACGATAGAAGACGATAAAAACGTGGAAAAATGGTCAAAAACGTACAAGATCGACAAAAATCGATAAATAACATGCAGAGAAATGGCAAAAAATGTGCAAAACCGACAAAAAAACGATTTATAAAAACGTAAACAATTGACCAAAAATGATAAAAAAAAAGGCAAAAAATGAACAAAAACGACAAAAAATGGGCAAAAAGAACAAAAAAAGGACAAAAACGACAAAAAAAAACAAACAAAAACAAAAAAAACGAACAAAAATGACAAAAAATGAACAAAAACGACAAAAAACGGACAAAAAACAACAAAAAAAAGGACAAAAACGACAAAAACAAAAAAAAAACAAAAACAACAAAAAACGAACAAAAATGACAAAAAATGAACAAAAAACGACAAAATTGAAAAAAAAAGGACAAAAACGACAAAAAACCGAACAAAAATTACAAAAAGCGAACAAAAACGAACAAAAAATACCAAAAACAACAAAAAAGAACAAAAACGACAAAAAAAACAAACAAAAACAACGAAAAACGAAAAAAAAAATGACAAAAAACGAACAAAAAACGACAAAAAAAACGGACAAAAACAACAAAAAAAAGACAAAAACGACAAAAAGAAACAAACAAAACAACCAAAAACGAACAAAAAATGACAAAAACGAACAAAAACGACAAAAACGAACAAAAAAGGACAAAAACGACAAAAAACCGAACAAAAATGAAAACAAAGGAACAAAAATTACAAAAAACGAACAAAAACGACAAAAAACGAACAAAAAAGGACCAAAAACAACAAAAAAATGTCAAAAACGACAAAAAAAAACAATAACAACGAAAAACGAACAAGAATGACAAAAAAGCAACCAAAACGACAAAAAATGGACAAAAACAACAAAAAACGACAAAAAACGAACAAAAATGACAAAAAACGAACAAAAACGACAAAAAACGGACAAAACAATAAAAAAGGACAAAAAGGAACAAAAAACAACCAAAAACGAACAAAAATAACAAAAAACGAACAAAAACGACAAAAAAACGACCAAAAACGAACAAAAACGACCAAAAACGACAAAAAACAAACAAAAATAACATAAAATGACCAAAAACGAACAAAAATGACAAAAAAACGAACAAAAACGACCAAAACCGAACAAAAATGACCAAAAACAAACAAAAACAACAAAAAATTGAACAAAAACGAACAAAAGACCAAATTATAGCGTACCAACCTTCCGCTTAAGTTGTAATGTAATTGCGATTACATAGATTTTATGATGTAATTGAGTTTAGAAGAAACTGATGTAATGTAATCAAACTTGTAATCGTGATTACATTACATCTAATTTTTTTTGTCCAACCAAACAACCGAGTTAGATTGACAACGTAATGCCAATTACATTACGTTGTCCAATCCTGCAAACCAAACGGGCCCTTAGTTTGATTCGAATTTGGATTGAATTCACTTTAAAACTACTTAAATTAATCTGGTATTTATCAATTGGGGTTTTAAATCAATTCTAATCCTTATCCAACTGGGAATTCCCACATCCTATAAATAGGCAGGTACTCCTCCATAAATTCCAACCATCCACAAATTTTCCCACCCACGTGAGTGCATCGTGTCCATGTAATCCCTCCCCCGTCCAAATTCTTATTCCATACTTTTTGACATACAAATTCATCTTCCGTGTCGGACACACCCTGACACAAACGAATCCATAACCCTAAGCCCTGTCCCGGATCACCCCGATCCCTGGCCGACCCCGCTACAGCCTTCACCAGCCATCACCTCATCTTTTCGACTCCGCCACCAACACCACCGGTCGATTCCGACACGGCCAACACCACCACCATAGGCCACTGGCCGAAAACCCAACCTACCCGCCTCACTGATAACTCCGAACTCGCCACCACCGGCGTAAACCGCCATCGCCGTCGACATCATAATCACCACCACCAACTTCCGCGACTTCCCCAAACCCCGAGCGCAGCCCAGATACGAAATCAGATCCTCCGCCCACTCTAAGCCAAACGACCGCCACGGCCACCGTCCGGAACCCCTAATCCGCCACCAAGGAGAAATAGGAACCTAACCTGAGCTTCCGCCACCACCATCCGCCGAGCAGCCCTGGCCCAGACCTTCCACGAGCTCCGCGCGCCGCCCCGATCTCGACAGCGTTGGCCAGGAGGCGCGTGCACACCCCGATCGTCCCTTACCAAGCCTCCGCCTCCGCAAGCTCGGGCCGCTCCGCCGCGTACGACGGCAGCCTCCAGCCTAGGGGTGAGCATTCGATTTATTCAGTTTAAACCGAACCGAATAATCCAAAACCGAATTGGACCGAAACCGAATAAGCAAAACCGAAACCGAACCGAATTGGCCCAAAACCGAATCAAACCGAACCGAATTAAATCGGTTCGGTTTTCGGTTTATTCGATTTATTCATATTTTTTGATTTTTTTGAGATTTTTTTGTTAATATATATAGTAACTAAATATACATAGACATATTTCGTATATACCTATATATATTAGTATATACCTATATATATTAATACTTATATATATAGTACACACACACACAAGTATATAAATTAATTAATTAAAATTTCTTATTCGGTTTTCGGTTTTGGACCGAAACCAAAACCCAAAACCGAATAAGAAAATTTAGTATTTTCAAAACCGAACCGATTTTTTTTAAAACCGAACCGAACCTCTTATTCGGTTCGGGTTTCGGTCCAAAACCGAATAATGCTCACCCCTACTCCAGCCGACTCCCGTGCTCCACCCGCACCGCCTGATGCCGCGGCGTTGCCCGGCGACCTCACGCCGGAGTGGAGAACCCCAGCCGAGCCGTCCGGCCTCCAGTTCCCGCAGCCCTCTGCGTGCGCGACCCCTCTCCGCCGTAGCCCCGAGCGCCACCCGCTCTCCGACCTCCCGCGCGCCGCTCACCTCGCCAAGCCGCCGCTCCCTCCGCTGGCGCCGCCTCTTGCCGTCGACGACTCCACACCGCCTCCGCAAACCCGACTCCTCTTCCTCTTCCTCCGACGGCCGTACCGTCCCCCGCCGCACAGCCCCGCCGACTTCCTCCAAACCCGGTCGCCGCTTCCTTCCGGCCGACTTCCTTCTTCCCCATCTCTATCCCTCTCTCACTGACGAATTTGGACCTCTCTTCTAAGGAAAGGAATGAAATATTTATTATTATTATTATTATTATTATTTTTCTTTCTTTCTTTCTTTTTTATCTGTTATTTATATTATTATTATTATTATTATTATTATTATTATTATTCTGTTGTTGTTTTATATTTATAATTATTATAAGTATTACTATTACTATAAATTATTATTAAATATATTTTGTATGTATGTAGGTATGTATTATGTAAGTACATTAGTAAATTGATTTTTGTAAAAATATATAGATTGCTCTATTTACTGATAGGTTGTTATCATTATTATTATTACTACTTTATCTTTATTATTTATTTATTTTTTGTTGCTAATGGCAAAAGATACATTAAAATTTTGGTTGTTATTTTTTATATATAGCAATGTTCCTAAATTATTTTGGTAGCAAAAATATAGCATTGGAATTTCAAATTTAGGATTTGGCTTTTACATATATTATTGTAGTATTTTTAGACCATATTTTTATATATTTCACCCAAAATTTTATTATGAGTGTTAGCCCTAAAATAATTTATTAGGATTTCAAAACATATTATATCCTTCAAAGTATTTATCTAAAAAGCGATATTTTAAATAGTATAAATATTTTACTAAATAATATAAGTATTCCTCCTCCAAATCTTATCGACTATCCGTTCTTGATCATGACCAAATATATTCACTATCCTCTTCTGAAATCCTGTACAACCTCATGTCAACCCTCAACCAATCTGACGGTTCTGAACCCGGTGGAATACTCAGTGTCGTCAACAGAGGCTCCCTTGCATAGTTGTAACACCGAAGTCGATCTTGTGCCACCTTTATTACACCACACCAGGCGGCCTACCAGGCAAGTATACCTTGCTAATTAACTGTCAAATTATTTATTTTCTGCATTATTTATTTTGTTTCATATTGTTAGTTTTTTTTTTGTTATAAACTGCGCGTCCAAGCCATACTTGGGTGCAAGCGACTTTATTAGTCGTTACTTTATTTTATGCATGTTGACTTAGTGTTAGCGGACTACCTTCTTGTTGGAGGATATTCTTATATCTCCTTTGGCCATGACACACACACTACATGGTTGGGGACATGTTGCTAGGGGCACGACTTATTGACTAGCTATCTCTAAAGTCGTGTGACGGTAGATATTCGTAACTGCTATGACTAGGGTTTTAGAGACTCAAGCAGTTACAAAACTGGACGAGCCATGGACATGACTTGAACAGTATGGGAAATATTGGGGGAGGACAGTCGCTAGTGCGTATGGGAATCCAAACAGGTAAACCACAGTCTCCGGATGGAACTGTGGCAATTTATTTGCAGATGCCCTCTGACGTTTTAGACGTTACAGACGGATACAGATGACTGGATGCCAGTTACGTACACATAGCCTAAAATCCCACCCATGCGCATGAAAGTTGTCCTCTAAATTGCACATTAGGCGGTTAGAATCTCCTTTGCATATTTGTGTCTAGAATAGTCTTTTATATATTATTATTCTGACAGTTCATATTAGCATGTTCTTCCTGTATCTTGCTACGTCCGTCTGAGGACCTGGCTTTTTTCCAGGTGTGCGTTCATGATTCACTGCAGGTATCCTAGCCAAGGCCGTGATTCTCTCCATTCCTTCGAAGACGATTGTGTTTGGTTCGTCTTGCCATTTTATGGATCGATTCTTGTACATTTCTTTCATTGAGATAGTTGGTAGTGGGCTTTGTCTCCGCCCAACAATTGTATCATAAATATTCAAGTTAATTTTTATATTATTATTCTTTTCATTGTGGATGAGATTTAGTTTGTCTTGGATTACTGCATTTTACAGCTTATGTATACATACAAGGCCCCTGTACTTCGTATGTATACAGCTGGCATGTCTACGTACTTGGTCCTACGTATTTTGGGACTGGGGCGTTACATATTTTTGTGATAAACCCCTAAATTTTTACTACGAATTTAAAATTTTATTTTTAGTCTTGATTTTTGGTAATTATATGACGAGTGCGAGTACGTACATACGTGATATTTATTCATTTAGTTATTTTACATAAAGAGTTTATTTTAGGTTTCGTAAATATAGTAAATAGTTGATTTCGAAATATATAAAGAGTAAATAATTTATATATAAACATTTTTTTATTTAGTCAAATATTTTATTTTCATTACTATAAAAATGATTTATACAAGTAGAAGTAATGCTTTAGAGAAATAATACTTTTATTCTATGCAAGGTGCATGGAAATTATTTCCATACATATTTTGAGTTTCAAAAACTAATCGATATTATTATTATTTTTATTTGCAAAAACATATTGTAAGTTATTTTTTATTAATATTTAAATACTTATTTTGAATTTTTATAATTAATTATTATTATAATTTTAGTGTTCATAAAAATATTTTTAAATTTGTTGATTGGTATTTAAATTAATTATTATGAATTATAAATACAAATGTATTTTTATGGATCCTATCTTTTATGTAAAGATGGATTTACTTAGATTTAATTTGATTCGAATTTGGATTGAATTCACTTTAAAACTATTTAAATTAATATGGTATTTATCAATTAGGGTTTTAAATCAATTCTAATCCTTATCCAACTGAAAATTCCTACATCCTATAAATAGGCAGGTACTCCTCCATAAATTCTAACCATCCATAAATTTTCCCACCCACGTGAGTGCATCGTGTCCATGTAATCCCTCCCCGTCCAAATTCTTATTCCATATTTTTTACACATACAAATTCATCTTCCGTGTCGGACACACCCTGACACAAACGAATCCCTAACCCTAAGCCCTGTCCCGATTCACCCCGATCCCTGGTCGACCCCGCCACAGCCTTCACCATCGATCACCTCATCTTCCCGATTCCGCCACCAACACCACCGGTCGATTCCGACACGGCCAACACCACCACCATAGGCAGCCCCACCTACACCACCTTTACCAACACCACGGCCATGGCCACTGGCCGAAAACCCAACCTATCCGCCTCACCGATAACTCTGAACCCGCCACCACCGGCGTAAACAACCATCGCCGTCGACATCATCACCACCACCACCTTCCGCGACTTCCCCAAACCCCGAGCGCAGCCCAGATACGAAATCGGATCCTCCGCCCACTCCAAACCAGACCACCGCCACGGCCACTGGCCGGAACCCCCAATCCGCCACCAAGGAGAAATAGAAACCTAACCTGAGCTTCCGCCACCACCATCCGTCGAGCAGCCCTGGCCCAGACCTTCCACGAGCTCCGCGCATCGTCCCGATCTCGACAGCACCGGCCAGCGCACGCGTGCACACCCCGATCGTCCCGTACCAAGCCTCCGCCGGCGAGCTCGGGCCGCTTCGCCGCGCGCGACGGCAGCCTCCAGCCGACCCTCGTGCTCCGCCCGTACCGTCTGATGCCGCGGCGTTGCTCGGCGACCTCACGCTGGAGTGGAGAACCCCAGCCGAGCCGTCCGGCCTCCCGTTCCCGTAGCCCTCTGCGTGCGACCCCTCTCCGTCGTAGCCCCGAGCGCCACCCACTCTCCGGCCTCCCGCGCGCCGCTCCCCTCGCCAAGCCGTTGCTCCCTCCGCTAGCGCCACCTCTTGCCGCCGGCGACTCCACACCGCCTCCGCAAACCCGACCCTCTTCCTCTTCCTCCGACGACCGCACCGTCCCCCGCCGTACAGCCCTGTCGACTTCCCCAAACTCGGTCGCCGCTTCCCTCCGGCCGACTTCCTTCTTCCCCATCTCTATCCCTCTTTCACTGACGAATCTGGAGCTCTCTTCTAAGGAAAGGAATGAGATATTTATTATTATTATTATTAATATTATTATCATTATTATTATTATTTTTCTTTCTTTCTTTCTTTTTTTATCTGTTATTTATATTATTTTTATTACTATTATTATTATTATTATGTTGTTGTTTTATATTTATAATTATTATAAGTATTACTATTACTATAAATTATTATTTAAGATATTTTGTATGTATGTAGGTATGTATTATGTAAGTACATTAGTAAATTGATTTTTGTAAAAATATATAGATTGCTCTATTTACTGATAGGTTGTTGTCATTATTATTATTACTACTTTATCTTTATTATTTATTTATTTTTTGTTGCTAATGGCAAAAGATACATTAAAATTTTGGTCGTTATTTTTTATATACAGTAATGTTCCTAAATTATTTTGGTAGCAAAAATATATCATTGGAATTTCAAATTTAGGATTTGACTTTTACATATATTATTATTGTATTTTTAGACCATATTTTTATATATTTCACCCAAAATTTTATTATGAGTGTTAGCCCTAAAATAATTTATTAGGATTTCAAAACATATTATATCCTTCAAAGTATTTATCTAAAAAGCGATATTTTAAATAGTATAAATATTTTACTAAATAATATAAGTATTCCTCCTCCAAATCTCATCGACTATCCGTTCTTGATCATGACCAAACATATTCACTATCCTCTTCTAAAATCTTGTACAACCTCATGTCAACCCTTAACCAATCTGACGGTTCTGAACCCGATGGAATACTCTGTGTCATCAACAGAGGCTCCCTTGCATAGTTGTAACACCGAAGTCGATCTTGTGCTACCTTTATTGCACCACACCAGGCGGCCTACCAGGCAAGTATACCTTGCTAATTAACTGTCAAATTATTTATTTTTTGCATTATTTATTTTGTTTCATATTATTAGTTTCTTTTGTGATAAACTGCGGGTCCAAGACATACTTGGGTGCATGCGACTTTATTAGTCGTTACTTTATTTTATGCATGTTGACTTAGTGTTAGCGGACTACCTTCTTGTTGGGAAATATTCTTATATCTCCTTTGGCCATGACACACACACTACACGACTGGGGACATGTTGCTAGGGGGACGACTTATTGACTAGCTATCTCTAAAGTCGTGTGACGGTAGATATTCGTAACTGCTATGACTAGGATTTTAGAGACTCAAGCAGTTACAAAACTGGACGAGCCATGGACATGACTTGAACAGTATGGGAAATATTGGGGGAGGACAGTCGCTAGTGCGTTTGGGAATCCAAACAGGTAAACCACAGTCTCCGGATGGAACTGTGGCAATTTATTTGCAGATGCCCTCTGACGTTTTAGACATTACGGACGGATACAGATGACTGGATGCCAGTTACGTACACATAGCCTAAAATCCCACCTATGCACATGAAAGTTGTCCTCTAAATTGCACATTAGGCGGTTAGAATCTCCTTTGCATATTTGTGTCTAGAATAGTCTTTTATATATTATTATTCTGACAGTTCATATTAGCATGTTCTTCCTGTATCTTGCTACGTCCGTCTGAGGACCTGGTTTTTCCCCAGGTGTGCGTTCATGATTCACTGCAGGTGTCCTAGCCAAGGCCGTGATTCTCTCCATTCCTTCGAAGACGATTGCGTTTGGTTCGTCTTGCCATTTTATGGATCGATTCTTGTACATTTCTTTCATTGAGATAGTTGGTAGTGGACTTTGTCTCCACCCAATAATTGTATCATAAATATTCAAGTTGATTTTTATATTATTATTCTTTTCATTGTGGATGAGATTTAGTTTGTCTTGGATTACTGTATTTACAGCTTATGTATACATACAAGGCCCCTGTACTTCGTATGTATACAGCTGGCATATCTACATACTTGGTCCTACGTATTTTGGGACTGGGGCGTTACAGATCCCCCAGTTAGTGTACAGTGGACCCCGGAGTACCCCCATTCTCGGTTCCATCCGTTTACTAGGGAGCACATGCGCGCGGACCCGCGGATCCTCCGACGGCACCAGAGAGGCCGAGAGGCGAGTTCCGACGAGAGCTATGGCCCGCGGGGACCTCGTAAGTAAATTTAAGATAATTTATTAAATTTCTTTCATTTATTCAAGTTAATAATCCAGTCGTTTCTTCTTTATAGGTTTTTTCCGTTTAATGTTGCCAGGGCTCTTGGAAAAATTATTAGGGCTAACTTCCATGGTCCCTACCTCAACTTTTCATCGGTGCCCCCAAATTTGAAGTACGTCTGGCTCGACGAGTTGAGGATATATATCTATATCTTCTGGTTAATTATTAGTTACTCTTTAATCAACCATTTTTTAAATTACATGATAATTGAATTTGTATGTTAGACGACGTACTGGTGGCCCCCCTCCATCGCGAGGACGCGATCCGCAGGACCTACAGAAGCGCTGCCTCGAAGAAGATACGGGATATGATTCATGACCTGAAAATGGGGCAGACGAGGCCGAATTGGATCCGACAGGACTATTATGAGGACCTCTTAGATATGATGAATACTCTTGCGTACAAGGAGAAATCAGAGAAGGCGAAGGCGAAACGATGAGCTGCGGGGCTTCATACGGGGGGATCAAGGCCCCACGCAGCGACGCTTGCAGATCTGGTGAGATACCGTAAATTTATTTCACTATCGAATTAGGTATTATTAATATACGGAGTTAATTAAGTTCTACAGAAATTTCGTATGCAAACCCAACGGGCGGTGAAGGAGGAAAGGGCGCCAGAATCGGTCACCATGTACGACGTGTTCCAGCATACGCACAAGAGACGAAAGGACGGGAACTTCGTCGACGAGAGGGCCCAGGAGACTGATGTAAGTACTTATGTTTATGAGATTTATGTTAGAATTAAAAGTATTCGGACTATAACTTAGGTAAACTTAGGATTCACACTTAACTTAGTGAAACATAGGATTTAGATTACAACTTAGGTAAATCTTATAATATAAACACATTCGTTTGATAGGCTGCGTAACGTGAGGCTCTTAGTCGGGCTCAGTTAACTGACACCGAGGATCTCGGTGAAACGACGCCCGCCCGGACGCCCTCTTCTTTGGCCGCTCGTAACGACTTGTTCGTAGATACTGTCGACGGCTTTAAGAAAGGGCACATGTACGGAGTCGGCTTCCTAGGGCCGTTGCACATGGCGACAGAGATTTCCACCGACATCGCCTCCTTCCGCGGCCCCGGCAGACGATGATGTTAGGTCGCAGCTTACGCAGCTGCACGAGACGGTGTCGTCCTTGCGGAAGCAAATTGCTACGTACTTTCCACCTCCGTCTGCTGCTGCCGGTCCGTCTGCTGCTGGTATCGGTCCGTCGGCTATTGCCACCGGTCCTTTTTCCATCGGTCATCTTTCTTTCAACCCTGCTGCCCCTCTGGTACCGCCTCCAACTATGACGACACTCCTTGATCTCATGTCGCCAGAGCAGCTACGCCGACTTCCGAGCACTGTCTTCGAAGGTTTGCCGCAGTACCTAGTAGAGCAATATTTTTGTCGGACGCAGGAGGGATTACCACCACCGGACAATCGAACTCCTCCTCCTCCTTGAAGTATTGTATAAGAATAGTTGTAAAATTTGGAATATTTGTGGAAATTTCGAATTATAACTGGTTTGGGTTATGCATATTTGTGCTTATGCTTATTTGTGGTTATGCATATTTGTGGAAATTTGGGATTATAACTAGTTTTTATGTGGATTATATTTGTGGTTATGCATATTTATGGAAATTTGGGATTATATTTGTGGTTATGCATATATGTGATTCTTGGATGTTGTGTGATTGTATATTGTGATTATATATTGGTCCGATGTTCAGATGTTGTGTGAACAGGGAAAGGCCTGCAATTTTTTTTAAATAACTCAGTTAGCGACGGACTAGTGACCGGTTCGCGACGGATATCTCCAGTTTCCGACTACTTGTCGATGGAATATCCGTCGCTATCTGTAGAATTGAAAATATTTCCAGTTCGCGACGGATTTTCGACGGCCAGCCGATGGCATATCTAGCATGGCGACGACCTGCCGACGGATTATCCGTCGGAAAGGTTCTGTAGAATTGAAGATGTACAGAATGTGTAATGCCCATATCTCGTATTACTTATTTGGAATACGTGTACGTATTTTGACCCGTATTGCATGTCTCCCAGCTTAATTTATTTTGACATTTCATTGATTGGTTATCTTGGTTCGGTTCGGTTTGTTGGCTTGGTTCGGTTTTTTGCTTGATTTTATGTGAACCAAACCACTCCCACCTACCACCACTCCCACCATAAATATTAATCCCACTCTCTCTCTTCTATTATTACTCATTATTCATTTCTTCTTCTCCATCTTTACTCTTCACCTATCAGAGAGAGAGGAAGAGAGCTTAGGCAAGTGCATCTTGCTTCATAGAGGAACCCTATTTTTATTGTTCCATTGTCTTCCTCATGTGTTTCTATTCCACTTTAGTACTTAGCATTTTTCATTTCCATGGTTAAATTCTTGTAGATCTAGTTTGGTAGTATTTTTGGTTTTCATAAATTTTGATCTATCAAGCTTGCATATTTTGCTAGTTGATGGTCCCACATTGCAGAGAATTTCGTTTGGTCCAAATTTGACCTACGAGATTTGCTGAACCGTATGAGCATTTTAATGCTTGTCCGCATGGCCAACACTTGGGTACTTAATGCATTTAGCAATTCGATAGAATTGCCAAGCTAGCTGGCCGCATGAGAATTTGTAAGCTGGCCACATGGGAATTCTTTAGTGAGCCGCATGGGCCTTCTGGCCAGTAGCATTAAATATTGCTTACATTAAATATCTGCCATTAGCTTTAGCATTAATTGTTTGCTTATATTTTGCATGCAACCTGCTCATTGGCCGCATGTATAATTAGCATGGCCGCATGGCCACTGTTCCTACAACTTGTTGGCCGCATGGCTCAAACAATTTAGCTGGCCGCATATACCCCCCCCCCCTTTACAATCCTTTGCTGGCCGCATGCAAAATGCTTGCATGGTTTAATTATATTCACATGCATATTTAAAGGCTTACATTAAATGCATTCACATGCATTAACTATTAAAGCATTCACATGCATTAGCTATAAGTGCATTCACATGTAATAGCTATAAATGCATTAACGCATGCATTGGCACTACAACAAAAAACCCTTTTAATGACGGCTAAAAAGCGTCATTAATGACTAACCATGACGCTTTTTTTTCACAGCAACCGTTATGAAAACGGGTGTTCTAAATATTTTTTAAAAGCGTCATAAAATAACCGTCATGAATAGTTTCTATAAAAGCGTTATGAATAGTTAATATATAGTGCACAATTTAGAACAATTTCAAAACGTCATGAATAGATAATATGTATAGGCTCAATGCAGCACATTTATAACACTTTATACTATTCAAATTAGCATATTTATAATGCTCTATACTGCACAGTATATATTACATTCCAAAAACTTAACATTATATATCACCATCTTTATTACATTTCTCAAAATAGAGTACATATCAACATCTTTATTACATTGAATATCCAAATACAGAATGTACCCCAAAAAAAAGGAATAAATCTATCTTTCGCTAAACAAATTATTAGAAATATTTACTTAAATAGATTATGACCATGGATCTTCTCTCTGCCATCTCTTAAAGATATCGGGAGTCCCAAAGAGAAGTAGTGTCGCTGCTGAGCGACGACTTGGTGCTACTGCAGCCGGCGCCGTCATGGGAGAGCCTCATCCTCTGACCCCTTACTCTCGCCTGAACCCTCACCAGCGCCTGCATGCACCTCAGCGTCACGTTGTGCCCTTTTTGCAAAAAATCGGAAATGTCAGCTTAGCACTTTAGTAATAAACGCTGAAATGTGAGCCTAGCAATCAACCTGGATTTTACCAAGCCAATAAATTAAAGAAAGTTAACAAGAGTTTGCCTGAAAAGTTGAAGATAAACTGAGCCATAAAACATGCATATGCATAACAAGAAAATCATTCCATGTACAGGTTACTATAAGCTTACTTGAGTGAACCGAAAAATGTTGTCAATAAAGAGAAGCACATCTTGCCCTTCAGCATCTCGGAAATGCTCGACAACTGTCAACCCAGTCAACCCAACACGAGCACGAGCACCAGGGGGCTCATTCATTTGTCCGTACACAAGAGCACATTTGCTTTCACTCTACAAAGCAATTTCATTTTCAAGTCTACTCGAATGCAATTTTAACTAATATTTCCTGCTAACACAATTTATAGAAACTTTTTCATCAATTACATTATTTCAGTTTAAAACCCCTAAAACCGCACGATGCAACAATATTCTTCGACCTCATGTCCACCTAAACACAACATTAACCAAATTTCCGCTACCAAAATGCAATCTTGGCAAAGAAATCGTGTTCTGTGACGTACCAACAATTAGTTTTTACGGGAAAAATAGCATAATATTGCACGGGAAGAAGAAATCGGAGGGAGGGAGGGAGCAAGCCTCACCGTCGTGCTTGTCGCTGTAGACGTCGATCTTCTCCCCCCACTACAACAAAAAACCCTTTTAATGATGGCTAAAAAGCGTCATTAATGACGAACCATGACGCTTTTTTTTTCACAGCAACCGTTATGAAAACGGATGTTATAAATGTTTTTTAAAAGCGTCATAAAATAACCGTCATGAATAGTTTCTATAAAAGCGTTATGAATAGTTAATATATAGTGCACAATTCAGAACAATTTTAAAACGTCATGAATAGATAACATGTATAGGCTCAATACAGCACATTTATAGCACTTTATACTATTCAAATTAGCATATCCAAATCAGTCCATATAATTGTCACGCCTAAAAAATCAAATTAACATTATATATCACCATCTTTATTACATTTCTCAAAATAGAGTACATATCAACATCTTCATTACATTCTCAAAATAGAATATCCAAATACATATATACATTTACAAATACATATATACATTTACAACTACAAAAAAACCTGGACCCAGAGCTCTGTTGGACTACCAGGGACTAAAGGTCCTCCAACTGCTAAAATCTTTATGGAAAAAAGCAGTATCCGCGTTTGTTTGAATTTAATGTCTCTTGTAATTGATTGGTCCACATATGAAAGAAGGAAAGCTGAAAAAAAATAAAAAAAAGATTACATTGGAAGCATGAATAAACTTGACAGTACATTCTCTTAAATCAACAGGACAATATACTACATAAGTACCCGACTCAACTACTTCACTTGGCCAGAGTAAAATTACCTTGAAACTTTACTTGGCCTTCCAAACAGATCAAGCAATCAAACTCTACAAGAGAAAAAAAGAAGCTGAGCAGCCAGCATCAAACTTCTCAAGCAGCACCAACATGTAACTTATAGTTAGGGATAACAGTACCTAGGAAACTCCCCAACCATTGAGCCATCCAGACCGGTCAAGAACACAAAAATATCACCTCATAATTGGATAAAGGAGAGTTACTCCAGAGCAGGCAACTAAAGATTACTACAAAATGTACTCGTATTCTTATTTTGAATATCACATTTTACCTTACAAAGTTGTGCCTCATTTCTCCAATCTTTCTAAAATATGTTGAGCAAAAAATTACAGTTTATTGTCAAACACATAAATTACATCATAATTCTCAAAAGAAAAACAACAAACTGATACAATATAGGTCATAAAGAATTAAAGATGCACAAAGAATCAAGTCGAAATTGAAGAAAGACTAGTCTACCTATATAAGATTGAAATATGCAAGTGCAGATTTGCCTATCTAGGACATATCAAAATTGAAGAAAAACAACAAATTGAAGAAAGACTAGTCTACCTATATAACATGGGCACGCCTTCTGGACTGTCCTTAATGAGTGTCACAATAATTGTGAGCCATGTAAACAGTAGACTCATACCATTGATAACAATCTGCATTTCTTGAACACATAAATCCAAAGTTTAGAAGATTTGAACCCTACCCAATCAAAATATCACAGAAATGCCTACTAGTTATCCAGAACTTGTCAGTTGCAGTTCAACACAATTAGCTTTTCTATTTCTATACATTTAGTAACACTGCTCACAATCTAAATTCTTTAAAAAGAAAAAAAAATAGAACAACAACAAAGCCTGTATTCCAAATCATTTCAGAGAACATGTGAATCTAAAATCATCAGGTCAGGATACTTCTGGGTCATAAAATGTGAAATATTTACTAGCTGTCATAAACAGTTTTACTTCAAAAGATATATGCACAGATAGACACAAGACCAAAACATTTATGATTTGTGTTTTTCCAGGCATTACACGCCTACATCAGGAAAAATGTGTATATTTATGAAATCAACATAATTGTTTCACTGAAATAATTTACTCCCTCCACGCCTGGATTATTCAGGTGTATAGCCACTAGTATAGCTACAGCTTAACAAGCACACTCAGTTAATCCGACACTAATAGATCTACAAATTCAATAACAAATTTGTCAAATAATTTGCACAGAACCATAAAATATTAAGTGGACAACAAAGTCTAATGGTATTAAGATGTAGTAATATACTCAATAAACAATCTTCAGATATTCAGACCTAGATTAAACTCATTATCAGACATCTCCAATAAATCAGTAGTTTTTACCTCGGAAGAGACAAAGATGAGCTTCCTCACAGGACACATCCTTAAATGAAATATTTTGTACCTGATGATTGTGATACTACTGGAAGGGGGTAGGGCAGAATCAAGCTTTCAGTAAAATATAACCGTCAATAATTTCTTGTAAATTAAATATAAAAGGAACTTCCTTATCCACCAGCCAGCAAACTTAATTCAGTTCAATACGAGTAACAAAATATGGTGGCAAAAACCATCCACCATGGATGAAACAAACGTTTATATTGGGGCACATAATGCTTAAGAAGACCACTCACTAATCAACAGCATTAATATTAAGAAGTGGTTTAAACTTTAAACAACTACATGCCCGACATAACTTACGATCAGGAAGACTGAACCTGGATAGGAGAACTGATTGTAGAAATAGTGTTATACCTCTATCGACGTCAAGGGACTCGCCCCCGTCGAGCTCCATGATGCGGTGGACGGTTCGCATGTACTTGGAGTCGGGCTGGTCGGAGGAGTCACGAAAGTGTCGGAGGATCGCGGCGTTGACGTCCTGGACGCTGATGTTGGTGCCCCAGACGAAGACGGGGACAGAGTCATCGGCGGAGGGGTCGGTGGCGGGGTCGGGACCGTCGGCATCGGCGGAGAAGGACATGGGGGTGGCGGGAGTGGCGGGGGGTTGTGGGGGTCTGGGGTGTGGCGGGAAGGGGTCCGGTGGGCAGAGGATGGGGAGGGGGTCGGCTGGTAGGAGTGGCTGCAGCGGCCGTACATCGCTTCACCTGCCCTGTGCCCGAGGTTCAGCAGATCGGGTTGAGGGAGAATCTAGGGTTTGGTAGGGATGGGAGGAAATTTAGGGTTCCAGATCGAGAAGCGGAGGAGGAAACTAAGCGGAGGACGACGATGTGGAGGATTGAAAGAAGGAGGAGGAGAAGCTTAGGGTTTGGTGAGAGGAGGGAAGAGGATGAGAAGGGGAGTGGAGCTGAGAGGGAATGAGAAGGGGGCGGAGGCTTGAGCCTCCAAATATCGGGTTGGTGGAAAGAATTTTACAGAAAACTTAATTACAAGTTTGCCATCGCTCTAAAATATTAATAACGCTTTGTGTTATAAACGTTATAAAAAGCCCAAAATTAGCCAAAACCGTCATAGAAAAAAGGTATTTCGAACTTTGATGACGCTTCTTTATCAGCCGTCATAAAATCTACTTACCAAGCGTCATTAAAGGGTCTTTTTGTTGTAGTGCCCTTCCTCTGCACGTTGAGGTCGTGGGAGAACTTGCACTTGAAGCCCTTGGCACCAGCGAGCTCCATCTTTCGATCTGCAAATAGATTGAGGAGGAACAAAAAAATGGAGTTTGAAAATAGAATCGGTGGGAAAGACCGTGTCGAATTGGAAGGAGATCGAGAGAAACCTGGAAAGAAGAAGAAGAAGGAGGAGGAGAGAGGAGAGAAGAGGAGTTCGAGACTGACATTTTTCTCTCTCTTTGATTTGGAGCTCTGGAGAGTGTAGAAGACGAGGACGAGTGATCAAACCAATGAAGACGACGAATTACGGATATGTCGTTGGGGCTAAGGTTAGGGTTTAGGAAAATTAGAGTTTAGGAAAATTTTAGGGCTCAGGAAGAGAAGGGAAGAGGGGGAGGAGGGAAGCTCTGAAAAAGATCGGGTGTGAAGGGTTTTGTTGGAAGTTTATTAATTACAAGTTTGCCACCGCTCTAAAATATTAATAACGTTTTGTTTTATAAACGTTATAAAAAGCCCAGAATTAGCTCAAACCGTCATAGAAAAAAGGTATTTCGAACTTTGATAACGCTTAGGTATCAGGCGTCATTAATACGTCTTATCGAGCGTCATTAAAAGGGTTTTTTGTTGTAGTGTGGCTATAAATGCATTAACATATGCATTGGCATATGCATTTAATGCATCAGCACATGCATATTTTAATGCCTTACCATACGCATACTTGCTTGGAAACCTTAAGCCTGGCCGCATGGGGATTTCTTTAGTTAGCCACACATGTGAACTACTGTAGCCGCATAAGAAAAATAGTTTGGCCGCATGGCCCCTTTTTAGCAAGCTTTTGCTTGCTTGCATCGTAATGCATTAACATTTTGGCAGCTTTTGCATAATTTTATGCATGGCTTTCCTTTGAATTCATGCATTAAACAATTAGTACTAGCCTGGCTGGATAGGCTTATATCTATATTAAATGCATTTGCATTTGCTAAGCAATACTATCTTGGCCGCATGCATGGGAATTCATACTTGGTCGCATGGCCACATTTATATAATATGTGCTGGCCTCATTAGTATGAAGCATTAATTGTAGTGGGGTCCCAAGGTTTGTATCCATCTAATTTTAGGCCACCTGACCCAGTACTTGAGTGGCCACGTGTCCTTTTCTTTTGCTTGAGTGGAAGCTTGTATTTATTGCGGGTTCCTCTCTACTTGTCTTTTCTGGTTGCATGAATATTTCTTGCTGGCCGCATGGCCCCTTCAGTTATTTTCTGGCCGCATAAGCTTTGGCTGGCCGCATGGGTGGCTCTCCCACTCTCTTTGGTCGCATGTATGTTCTCCTACTTTTGGGCCGCATGGGGTCCACTTTGATTGATTTAATATTTTATTTGTCTGAATTGTGGTCAGAATTTCTTCCCACTCCCAACATGAAAGTTATAGAGTTTCGCCTTGGCTTCAAGAATATATATATTATAATTATATTATTATTTAATTGTGCAAGTTTCTCTCCTCCTTGATAAATGAGAATGACTTTACAGTGACCCGTAGTGGTGCACTCTTGACTAGTAATAGTGAATGATAATGACTGATAGTTAGGGGTGTCAACGGATGCTTATCGGTACGGACAGGACAATATCCGTATCCGTAATCGATTTTTTTTGTAATATCCGAATCCGATCCGATATCCGAACGGATATCTCTTTTGATACTCCGAATTCGTATCCGTCTAGTTTAACGGATATCGGATAATATCCGATCCGATTAGCTTAAAAATTCGAATGCTAGTATCCGAATATCCGAAATCCTAAATATTAAAAATTTAGTTATTATCCGAATATCCGAAAACCAAATTCAATTTCTCTACATATTTGAGTCCTTTCTTCTTATGTTGTAAATTATAATTAATATATATTACTATTATATATAAATTATATTATAATTATTTTATGTAAAAGTTAGTTGAGAATAAAATACTTTAATCTTCTCTATTAATTAATATATATTACATATACATTATACTATAATATATATAAATTTTTGGATATCCGAATCCGATATCCGAATTCGATATCCGAAATTTGCAATTTAAAGTCGGATCGGATATTAACGGATTCGAATACCTTAATATCCGAATTCGTATCCAAAAATGGATAATATCCGAAAAATATTCGGATATCCGAATCCGATATCCGAAATTTCGAAAAATATTCGAAAGTTCGGATACGAAATCGGATCGGATTCAAATTTTCGACTATCCATTGACAGGTCTACTGATAGTGGACCGCCGTGGCGCACTCTTGACATGATACTTCTCGAAATGCTATTGCGATGGCTAACATGACCTGACAAGATTGAATGGCCTGGACACCGTGGACGATTGTGCTTGTACAAATGAACCAGTATTGTCTTACAACATGTCCAGGATGGGGACCCCTGAGTACCACGGTCAGGGGTACCCATTGAAATCGACTAAGGGTAACAACTAGAATAATCCAGTAGTCATGAAGAGATTTCCCAGCTACAGGCAATCCCGTTATCTGGGCGCCCCACTTGGGATCTGTAGCCTGCCGACGAGTAGGACATATTTCCAGCACACTGTCATGTGTTGCACCCTTATTGTACTAATATTCGACCTGGATAACTTGGATGGTCTGCAGGGCTTGTGGCTGTGGAATAATCTCACTGCATCTTGCTAGTAACTAGGCCTGTGATAACCCTAGTTAGTTAAAGTATCAAGTCGTACCTATTGCTTGGCCGTGATTGAGTGGATGAGGTATAATCTGTCTAGTCTTGTCTTGATCCTGTACAAGATTGTTACATGACCTGTTTTCTTATTTTATCTTGCCGATAAATTGTGGGAGAAGCCAAGTTCTGTTCAGACGAAGGGTTACAACCCCGGTCCTTGTTTGGTTTACGGGTTGTAACCTGGTTATCTGAATAGTCCCATGGTTATCTTATCGTATATCACCTGTCATGCTTGATACGTTTTACCTTATCAACAGTAATTGAGGCGGGTTTCTATTTAGGCAAAGGATTGTAATCCGGTCCTTGTTTGGTTTAAGGGTTGCAGTCTGGCTACTTGAATGGTTTCTTCGTGCTCAACATATTATTGTTATCTCAGTTATTATCAGTATCTTTTAATTACCCTTGCTATTCATTTGTGATATGCTGGTTTTAGTTCCTAAGTGAAGCATCCTTTGTGGCACTTGCTCTTTCTGGGGTCTGACCCAGCTGGCTTTGTATGGCCAGATACCGGAGCAGCACCAGAGGATCTACCGACCTTCCAGCCACATGGTGACCACTAGACGGAATCCTGGCAACGAGTGGATTTATTTTGGCTCTTCCACTCTATTGTAAAATTATTCTTTTGAGGCGTTTAGCCGCCGAACAAGTGTTAGCTCGTGCACATTTTTACTTACTGTCTGCCTACGGGCTGTAACATGATTGGCAACCTAGGGTTGATCATGTATGACTAAACTCTTGCTAGTCCTCATATTTTGTAACGACTAGCTTCATGATCAGCTGAATATATAATGTTTGGGATGCCTTACTATTGTATATTTGGTGATCTTACATCTTGTAACATTTACTTACTTGCTTGTGATTGAGACACTAGGCTTATTTTTGACCATAGGAGACTGATGGCTTGTAGATAAACCCTCATATATCTAGACAGCCGTGACCGTATAGTGGAGTAGATCCCATTTCATTATACGTAGCTGGCTATGTCTGCCCCCGCTCTCCAGCGTTCTGGTTCTGTGGCGTGACATGGTTTAAGTGGTGGCCCATGCAGGTCTTGTAAATCAAGATATGTGAGGGTTTACCGAATAGATGTCTCAATCAGTACTCATCCTTGATCTCTACTCGTATCTTCTCATCCCTGAGATTCTTGTCCTGATCACATGCTTGTAATCGTTGATCTGTCTTGGTCCTTCCTTATTGTTCTCTCTGTCGTCTTCTTCAGCGGTATTGTTCATGGACCTGCCGATCAGCAAGGCGGAGCTCCTCCCGTGGACCAGCAGCAACCAGAAGATCAGGCCCAGCACTCAGGAGCAGCCTCCCGAGTCATACCTACCGGGGATCCCGAGCCACCAATTCAGCCCGTCCAGCCTACAGAGCCTGATGATGGCACTTTGGTGGGTCTCATCAGGACCTTGTTAGCTTTCCAGGATCATAGAGGAGATGCCTTGTACCAGGCAGTGGAAGATGCTCTGAACAGAGGCGGTCGTCATGGGAACAGTGCAGCGAACAGTTTCAAGCGCCTGAACCCTCCATTCTTCGATGGCAACGAAGATGCTATCGCCGCAGATGCTTGGCTTCAGGACACAGATGTGATTCTAGAAGCAGCCAGGACTCTAGAAGATGGAAAGGTGGCCGTAGTGCGCCTGCAGTTACTGGATCTTGCCCGCAGCTGGTGGGCGGCGCATGCCGTGGGATTAGTGGCACCTATTGCTTTGGCAGTATTTCATGAGAGATTTTAGACCAAGTACTTCGATGTGGTGGCTCGGTACAATCTGCAGACCAAGTTCACCAATTTGAAGCAGATGGGCAGGACGGTCGATGGGTATGCGGCCGAGTTTTCCAGGCTTAGTCGGTTTGCTCCCACCTTGGTGGCAACCGAGTTCGACAGAGCCCAGCGGTTCCAACAGGGGCTCCATCTTGAGATTTTGTTGGCAGTGGAACAGTTTGAGCATCAGACCTTCGATGCAGTATTGAGAGCAGCAAGGAGGCACGAGTATACCTCCTACAGGATCGTGGACAGGACCAGAGGTCGGAAGCAATCTCACGGCCAGATGACCCAGTCGACAGCACCAGCCCCGACAGTCAGGGCTTTGACCATTGGAACTCTGAGGCAGGCGGCCTCAGTGACTTCAGTCACGTCCCCTCAGCAGCAGAAGCAGAAGCAGTCTCCCGCAGTGGGATGTTCTCATTGTGGGAAGCTAGGACACGTTGTTTCGGAGTGTCACAGAGCACAGGATTTGTGCTTGGCTTGTGGAGCACCGGACCACAAGATAGGGTCCTGTCCGAATAGAGCCGGTTTCTCCTCATCGGCCCAGACTAGTGCCTCGGTAAGGGGACCAGCACCAGTACAACAGCAGTACCAGCCTCCGAGGCCGTTGCCGCATCAGACCCAAGTATTCCAGCAACAGAAACCCCAGCAGTATGCCCTGGTCCAAGCTCAGATTCAGAACCGACAGAGAGGTTCCTAGCAGGATATTTTTCCTCTTCCCCATGCCTTCAATTCCTTGCTTGCATGATTGATTGTTTGATTGATTGCTTAGTATAGCTTGTCCTTGCATCTCTAGCCACTTGATTAAATTCCGAGGACAGAATTCTTTTAAGGTGGGTAGAGTTGTAATGCCCATATCTCGTATTACGTATTTGGAATACGTGTACGTATTTTGATCCGTATTGCATGTCTCCCAGCTTGATTTATTTTGACATTTCATTGATTGGTTATCTTGGTTCGGTTCGGTTTGTTGGCTTGGTTCGGTTTTTTACTTGATTTTATGTGAACCAAACCACTCCCACCTACCACCACTCCCACCATAAATATCAATCCCACTCTCTCTTCCATTATTACTCATTACTCATTTCTTCTTCTCCATCTTTTATCTTCACCTACCAGAGAGAGAGGGAGAGAGCTTAGGCAAGTGCATCTTGCTTCATGGAGGAACCCCATTTTTATTGTTCCATTGTCTTCCTCATGTGTTTCTATTCCACTTTAGTACTTAGCATTTTTCATTTCCATGGTTAAATTCTTGTAGATCTAGTTTTGTGGTATTTTCGGTTTTCATAAATTTTGATCTATCAACTTGCATATTTTGCTAGTTGATGGTCCCACGTTGCAGAGAATTTCGTTTGGTCCAAATTTGACCTATGGGATTTGCTGAACCGTATGAGCATTTTAATGCTTGGCCGCATGGCCAACACTTGGGTACTTAATGCATTTAGCAATTCGATGGAATTGCCAAGCTAGCTGGTCGTATGAGAATTTGTAAGCTGGCCACATGGGAATTCTTTAGTGAGCCGCATGGGCCTTCTGGCCAGTAGCATTAAATATTGCTTACATTAAATATCTGCCATTAGCTTTAGCATTAATTGTTTGCTTATATTTTGCATGCAACCTGCTCATTGGTCGTATGTATAATTAGCATGGCCGCATGGCCACTGTTCCTACAACTTGTTGGCCGCATGTCTAAAATAATTTAGCTAGCCGCATATACCCCCCCTTTACAATCCTTTGCTGGCCGCATGCAAAATGCTTGCATGGCCATTTTGCTTGCATGGTTTAATTATAATCACATGCATATTTAAAGGCTTACATTAAATGCATTCACATGCATTAACTATTAAAGCATTCACATGCATTAGCTATAAGTGCATTCACATGTAATAGCTATAAATGCATTAACGCATGCATTGGCTATAAATGCATTAACATATGCATTGGCATATGCATTTAATGCATCAGCACATACATATTTTAATGCCTTACCATACGCATACTTGCTTGGAAACCTTAAGCCTGGCCGCATGGGGATTTCTTTAGTTAGCCGCACATATGAACTACTGTAGCCGCATAAGGAAAATAGTTTGGCCGCATGGCTCCTTTTTAGCAGGCTTTTGCTTGCTTGCATCGTAATGCATTAACATTTTGGCAGCTTTTGCATAATTTTATGCATGGCTTTCCTTTGAATTCATGCATTAAACAATTAGTACTAGCCTGGCCGCATAGGCTTATATCTATATTAAATGCATTTGCATTTGCTAAGCAATACTATCTTGGCCGCATGCATGGGAATTCATACTTGGCCGCATGGCCACATTTATATAATATGTGCTGGCCTCATTAGTATGAAGCATTAATTGTAGTGGGGTCACAAGGTTTGTATCCATGTAATCTTAGGCCACCTGGTCCAGTACTTGAGTGGCCATGTGTCCTTTTCTTTTGCTTGAGTGGAAGCTTGCATTTATTGTGGGTTCCTCTCTCCTTGTCTTTTCTGGTTGAATGAATATTTCTTGCTGGCCGCATGGCCCCTTCAGTTATTTTTTGGCCGCATAAGCTTTGGCTGGCCGCATGGGTGGCTCTTCCACTCTCTTTGGCCGCATCTATGTTCTCCCACTTTTGTGCCGCATGGGGTCCACTTTGATTGATTTAATGTTTTATTTGTCTGAATTGTGGTCAGAATTTCTTCCCACTCCCAACATAAAAGTTATAGAGTTTCGCCTTGGCTTCAAGAATATATATATTATAATTATATTATTATTTAATTTTGCAAGTTTCTCCTCTTCTTGATAAATGAGAATGACTTTACAGTGACCCGTAGTGGTGCACTCTTGACTAGTAATAGTGAATGATAATGACTGATAGTGGCCCGCCGTGGCGCACTCTTGACATGATACTTCTCGAAATGTTGTTGCGATGGCTAACATGACCTGACAAGATTGAATGGCTTGGACACCGTGGACGATTGTGCTTGTACAAATGAACCAGTATTGTCTTACATCATGTCTAGGACGGGGACCCCTGAGTACCACGGTCAGGGGTACCCACTGAAATCGACTAAGGTTAACAACTAGAATAATCTAGTAGTCATGAAGAGATTTCCTAGCTATAGGCAATTCCGTTATCTGGGCGCTCCACTTAGGATCTGTAGCCTGCCGACGAGTAGGGCACATTTTCAGCACACTGTCATGTGTTGTACCCTTATTGTACTAATATTCGACCTGGATAACTTGGATGGTCTTCAGGGCTTGTGGCTGTGGAATAATCTCACTGCATCTTGCTAGTAACTAGGCCTGTGATAACCCTAGTTAGTTAAAGTATCAAGCCGTACCTATTGCTTGGCCGTGATTGAGTGGATAAGGTATAATCTGTCTAGTCTTGTCTTGATCCTGTACAAGATTATTACATGACCTGTTTTCTTATTTTATCTTGCCGATAAATGGTGGGAGAAGCCAAGTTCTGTTCAGACGAAGGGTTACAACCCCGGTCCTTGCTTGGTTTACGGGTTGTAACCTGGTTATCTGAATAGTACCATGGTTATCTCATCGTATATCACCTGTCATGCTTGATACGTTTTACCTTACAATAGTAATTGAGGCGGGTTTCTATTCAGGCGAAGGATTGCAACCCCGGTCCTTGTTTGGTTTAAGGGTTGCAGTCTGGCTACTTGAATGGTTTCTTCGTGCTCAACATATTATTGTTATCTCAGTTATTATCAGTATCTTTTAATTACCCTTGCTATTTTTTTGTGATATGCTGCTTTTAGTTCCTAAGTGAAGCCTCCTTTGTGGCACTTGCTCTTTTTGGGGTCTGACCCAGCTGGTTTTGTAAGGCCAGATACCGGAGCAGCACCAGAGGATCTACCGACCTTCCAGCCACATGGTGACCACTAGACGAAATCCTGGCAACGAGTGGGTTTATTTTGGCTCTCCCACTCTATTGTAAAATTATTCTTTTGAGGCGTTTAGCCGCCAAACAAGTGTTAACTCGTGTACATTGTTACTTACTGTCTGCCTACGGGCTGTAACATAATTGGCAACCTAGGGTTGATCATGTATGACTAAACTCTTGCTAGTCCTCATATTTTGTAACGACTAGCTTCATGATTAGCTGAATATGTAATGTTTGGGACGCCTTACTATTGTATATTTGGTGATCTTACATCTTGTAACATTTACTTACTTGCTTGTGATTGAGACACTATGCTTGTTTTTGACCATAGAAGACTGATGGCTTGACCTTCATATATCTAGACAGCCGTGACCGTATAGTGGAGTGGATCCCATTTTATTATACATAGCTGGCTATGTCTGCCCCCGCTCTCCAGTGTTTTGGTTCTGGGACGTGACAGAATGTTAGCGACAGATATTCTGTCAGAGATCCGTCGCCCTGGTCGACGGATTAGCGTTTGAATATCCGTCGCCATGGTTCTAGAAATACCATGTTCGACGGATTCGCGTCGGAATAGCCGCCGCCAGGGTTCTGGAAATGTCAAGCATTTCCAGAACTATGGCGACGGATATTCCGCCAGTAATCCGTCGCCATGTCGACGGATGAGCGACGCAGTCGCGACGACATATCCGTCGCCAGTGTTCTGAAAATGTCAAGCATTTCCAGAACAATGTCGACGGATTATCCGTCAGGGATCCGTCGTTAAGCCGTCCTTTGTTAGCGACGGCGTTCGACGGCATAGCGACGGAACGATACCCTCTGATACACTGTTACGACGGTTTACCGACAGACTATCCGTCGCTAGCGTCCACCCAATTCAGTACGTAATACTTGAATTCGACGAAAGTCCGTCGGGAAGTCGTCGCTAATGCAACGAATTATGATGACGGAAAGCCGTTGCTATTCCGTCGCTTGACGACTACTTAGCGACAGATCGTTATTAGCGACGAGCTATTTACCGACGGAATATTTTGACCAATTTCCGTCAGTGATCCGTCGCTAATACTATTTACCGACGGATGGGCGACGGAGGGGGCCGTCGCTAAATCGCCATATTTTGGTAGTGCACGGAGAATGGATATTCTCGTGTTAACATGCAGGAGAATAATCATTCTCTGTGTTAAAATCACGGAGAATGGTCGTTCTCCGTTGTAAAATCACGTAAAATGGTCATTACCCGTGTTAGAATACAGGAGAATGGTCATTCCTCGTATTAAAATCACGGAGAATGACCATTCCTCGTGTTAAGATAACGGAGAATGATATTTTTTTTCCTTCTTTTTTTTTGAAAAGTATATATTGATTGATATCATACTTTTCATTGTTGTTTGTTTTATATTTGTGCAAACAACCGAGAAGTTCAAAGAGACAAATAAAAGGCTCAGGAATAAGAAAAGCGAGCTTCAGAAACAAGTTGAATCGTTGCAGAATGAAGCCATTAAAAAGGACCTAATCGCCGAAATTTTTTAAATTTCTCCACGAAGATGATGATGATGATTATGATGTTGAGCGATGATCGGAGTTCGACTGAAGAAAAGCACAGTGAACTACGAACGATGTTTGCGATCTCTGCTGAAGATGAGAGCAATGGAATTCAAATCTCTCGTGAAGAAAAAGAAGACGAAAATCGCAATCAAGACCTGAGTTTATGAATTCAAATACATATATATGACCAAATTTGCGCGAAGGGATAGTTATGGTATTATCAAAATGACATTTTGTAAATACAGAGTATCTAAAGAAAATCTTAAAATATTTAACGTGAAAATACATAATGTTGAATATTTCATAAAACTCATCCTGCGGGTGAATTTTTCCTAAACACCCACACCGAAAGTTAATATCTCTATCTCATTACCATAACAATTACATTACAATAAATTATACCGAAACTTCGGCAGAATTAGCCATGACACTGTTTAATTATTTACGCACTCAAACAGAGATTTATTAAAAACTTTCCTGGAACTTAGCCACTGAAACACCAACAATTTCTCTCAGCTTTGGAACTACGTACCCACACGCATTAGTATACTTTGAAGACATCAATGCTCGGATTGCCAAGCGAGAATCCTCCGTCCACCACCAAGTTCTGTCCGCTCACGTACTTGGCGTCGTCGCCGGCCAAGTAAAGAACGGCGTTAGCAATGTCCTCCGCCTTAAGAATCACCCCCTTAAGATTAGAGACCGAAGCCACCAGCCCGTCGTACTCCTCGTTCGCCAAGTTGACGAACGCCGTCGCCAGGGGCGTGGAGACGCCGTGCGGCGAGACGCAGTTGACGCGGATTCTGAACCTTCCGAGCTCGAACGCCGCGTTCTTCGTGAGCCCGACCACTGCGTGCTTGGAGCAGGTGTACCCGTGGGAGCCTAAGCCTGCAGTGACCGCGGCGACGCTGGAGGTGGAGATGATGCAGCCTCGACCGGCAGGGATCATGACGCGGGCTGCGTGCTTCGTGCCCAGGAAAGGGCCTACCAAATTCACGCCGAGGACCTTCTCCACGTCCGATTTCGTGTAGTCGAGTATGCTGTTCTTGTTTGGACCACAAATACCTACAGTTTGTAATAAAACTGATCAGTAGGTAACTCCTCAGCCGGGGAAAAAAAGATTTATCATCAATATATTCATTTTGTGCTACGTTGTCTGTAATTTGTGACCACTAGCGCACAGGGCCAAATTTCTTTCAATTATGCTATTTATCTTCCCAAATACATTTGGGTGATTATATGACATCTAACATCGCAGTTGACATAACAACTGACAATAGGATTTGGTCTTCCCAAATACATGTGGTGGTGGGTCCAAGTAAGAATAGGAGCCAATAGGATTTGGTCACATGGGCCTACAGTCAGACGGGACAAAATATTATTTTCCATTTATTTTAGTCGAGTTTGTCTTCTTCTTTCGAAAATAGTTTAAATATAATTGAAGGGCGGGAGTGCCAAGTATGATAGGCCACATATATATACCAGCGTTGTTGAACATTATGTCGAGCTTCCCGAACTTTTCAACGGCGTAATCAACAGCTTTGCTAATATCATCTTCGTCGGTAACATCGCAGCGGACGAAGGCCGCGGCCGAACCCAGATCGGCGCAGACCGCATTTCCGAGCTCGTCTTGAACATCGGCAACGACCACTTTTGCACCGTGTCTACAGAAAAGCCTCGCAGTGCATTCGCCGATGCCGCTGGCACCACCAGTGATGACTGCAACCTTCCCCTCCAACCTATTCCGGACAGAAAGAATTAGAAAATATGTACGAAAGAAAACAAGTTGATAAGAAGTTTAATTACTTCCTGGCGATGACCGGCAAGTTCGACACGCTTCCCATGGCTGATCACTGGACTGTGGGGATCGAGAAGGTGTAGTCTCAAACTGCTCAAGAAAGGGTCCTATTTAAGGGGAGATCCAAGACAAGAAGGTATAGTTCCGTGCCAGAAAATGCCGCATACTAACAGGCTGACGAGACACAGTAAATATCTGACTCCATCAGCTTCAGTATGTAACTTAGGCCTCGTTTGGTTCGCGAATCATGGAATTGGAAAAAAAAAGTGATTACTTTCGAAAGTAAAGTAATTCCCAATAGAAAAAAAATTAGAGAAAAAAGTGATTACATCCATCTAAGCACGGAATCACTTTTTCACATTAAAGTATTCACTTTTTTTTTCCAAATTTTTTAGCATTTTCAAACACTGAAAAGAAAAATCAATAACAATTATAATTTCTGAAATGAAAAAAAATGTCAAGGAATTGATTTCCTTTCCCTTCCATTCCGCAAACCAAACGAGGCCTTTAGGTGTGTATCGGATCGGACCGGGTCGATCCAGGCCCACTTTTGACCAGGCCGAGCTAGGCCGGACTTGAACTGGAGAGGAGCAAGAGTCCAGACGAGCTCGATCGGGAGTGGGCCGGTCCGAAGCCGTTTCATAGTTGAATTGGTTTAATTAAGAAAAATTAAAAAATTTGAAATTTGAAGATTTTTAAAAAAAAGTCAGAAAAAAGTCTAGAAAAAATTCCAAAATTTTTTAACTTTTTAAATTTTTATTAATGCAATTAAATTTATAATCTTATACAACATTTTTTATAACTTACAAAAAATGAAGTAAACATCATAAATTCATAAAATTTGTAATAAAATTAACAAGTCTTCTGTTTTTCGTCTTCCGTCTAATTTATTGTTCAGCTCCTCCACCTCCAGTAGAGTCGTCCATAGTAAGAGACTGAAAATCCAATAGCTCATTAATGTCGGCATCTTCATCTCTTTAACTCTTGAGTTCATTTTTTTGCACGAATCCAATCTTGACCAGACGTAAACTTCTAGAATATCTGGTAGCATCCTCCTCATCTTATTTCTTAGCATTCTTGAACCTGCATCAAAACAAGATTTCGATACTACCTTGGACACATGGACCATTAGAAGATCATGTGCTAGAGAAGAAAGTATATGATAAAAATTTTCGTGTCTTTTCTACTATTTTAAAATTAGAAAATACGATCCAGAATCATCGTCATATTATTCACTTGAGTTGGTAGAAAAGAATATTTTTGTTTCTTCCTTTGTAGTATACTTTTAGCATAAGATATCTTAGACATTAAACCAGAGCTATTACCCCCTTGAACAGTAGTACTTGGTCACTCGATACAACTTTTTCTTCATATTAATTAGAGAATCTAAATTTTCATTAATTTCTACTTTCAAGCTACTGACCTCAACATTTATATTGTCATTAAAATCATCTAACAATATAAATGCACCAACTAATTTAATTTTAGAATCACAAACTAAAGTTGCATAGTTCCAGCCACCCTCACCTCCGAGCCGAGGCCCCCGCAATCGGTCTCCATAGATTTCCTCCACCCATACTCCCCGCCATTTTGACTGCTCCCCACATCAGACCTCCCCGTCACCCGTCAGCAAATGTAGAACCGTGCTCAACTCTGTGTCATTGTGCGCGTCCATCACCGTTGCGTGCAAGTAGCGCTTTCTTCTATTTAAATGCTGGCATTATACCCTAACCCCACTAGCCAGTAGGGGTGCTACTCGGACGGGTTGGGTCAGACTTGAGCTCCATCCAAGAGCTCAATCTGATGAATCATAAGCCTAGTTCAAGCCAACCCGATTTGAAGCCCAATACGGAGTCCGGAGGAATAGAAAAGGAACCATGTTCCTCGGTTGGGTTGGTCGGATCCATCGGGTTTATCAGACTCTAATACGACATTTGAAATAATTTTAAACAAGAATAATATGAAATACATAATCAAATAGCAATCAGATCTCAATCTTGTAAAATACAACTGAAATGAGATTTAGGATAAAGAGTTATGCATGTAGAAATTTAGAAGTTGAACTTTTTATTTAATAGGTATATATATATATATATATATATATATATATATATATATATATATATATATATATATATATATATATATATATATATATATATCGGTTAAGAGAGATGCATGCGACCCAAGTGGTCAGATTTCGAGTCACAGTGGCACCACAATTACCCAAGTGATCTCTAGCCTAGTGGTTAAGAGAGATGCATGCGACCCAAGTGGTCAGGAGTTCGAGCCTCATTGGAGGCGAGTTTGTCACAATTACCCATTGCTTCAAAATATATATATATATATATATATATATATATATATATATATATATATATATATATATATATATATATATATATCTTTTTTTTTTGAAGTAATAGACACTTGTGGCGAATTCGTCTCCACTGAAATTCGAACTCCCGACCACTTGAGTCGTGTGTATGTGTGTGTATATATATATTCACGCACAAAAGAAACACTCTTTATTTATAGTTTTTGGGGTGGTAAGTAATTAGATAGCTAATGTTCAAGTTATTAAATAATTAGTGGATGTGCATAGTAAACGTCATTCTGAATGGCGTTAAAAAACAAAATTTCAGAAAACGAATTTCAGAATTTAAGACGGATATTTTTGTTCTTCTATTTTTTTCTTCCTTCTAATACAATTTCAGTAAACTTTGTTCTGTGTGTCATTTTAGAGCTCTCTGTACAAAAAGTGGTGTGGAAAAATGTGTTG
Source organism: Iris pallida (assembly GCA_029216955.1). NCBI lineage: Eukaryota > Viridiplantae > Streptophyta > Magnoliopsida > Asparagales > Iridaceae > Iris > Iris pallida. The sequence goes on from JANAVB010036615.1 coordinate 12,011,929, forward strand.
TATACTTTATTGTTATTTTTAGCATCCATGTGGGGGTGGAGAACAAACGCATGTGATGTGAAAAATGTGTTGTATAATTTCTGTGGCGTTGGGAGAAATTGGCATGTGACGTGAAAAGTGTGTTATATACTTTCTAGACCTGTCAATTGGGACGGATCGAACTGGTACTGAGTCCGATCCAAAAAATTGGCTCATAGGTCGGTTCGATCCGATTAATCGTAGGTTCGGACCGGTCCAACTCCGTATATTGGAACGTGCCGGACCACCTATATTGGCCCACAATATAGATCCGGTCTGGCCCGACCCGAAGTCCAAATCCGATCCGGTCCGGCCCGGTCCGAGGTCCGCCCGAAGTCCGACCCGGTTGCAACATCCCATGCACAATCCCTTTGATTTGTCCCAAATCCCACCAGCAGTGTTGTCACTTTTACAAGGAAAAGAAAAGAAAAATATGTACACAACAAACACTCTGCCTTCCAAATGTAGTGTAGTAACGAATTGGATTGAAATGAATGTTTGAACTGAATTGAATTTAAATTCAATTCAATTAATTTATTATATATTAGTTGCAAGTTGCTGCAACAACAACATACATGGCATCAACCGCTTAGTTAGAGTCGTAGTTGGTTGCCATCAGCTATAAGCTTCATCGTGCATGTCTCACTTCACTTGGTCACTTATATATGGCCAACCATGTATTGATTGATCAATGAAATAAAAAACAAAAAAATTCATCAGAAGCATGCAAGTTTCAAAGAATTGCGTAAAAGACACGAAGTTTAGGAAAATTGTAAGGAGGACATCGTCGCGCCTTAAAATAGGACGCCAGAAAAATTAACGTCCTAATTTAAGGCGTCAACATATTTCCGGTTAGTTAACTTGGCCCCAATCCTTAAAGACACCAGCTTAAAATTCCACTTAAAACCCAAAACAAGAATTAATTTTTGGCGCCCCAAACAAGGGCGTAAAATTTTGTTTGGCGCACAAAAGAAGGACGTGGAATTTTTTTATTTTTTATATGGCGCCTGAAAGAAGGGCGTGCAATTTTTCCTGCTGTCGCTGGCGTCCGCGTGCTTCTTTGATGCCGCGTGGCGGCTTGATACTACCTTGTGTGCCGCGTGGCTACTTGACCTGCCCTGTGTGCGGCCGTGGGTGTCCCGTCACCTTTTGTGGCATGCATTCTGTCACTCCCCGATCCTGGAATACGTATTTTAATACGTAAACCGGTAAATTGTATTTTCTTTGTATTTTTACTATATTTATTATGCTGTATTTCTTCATGCATTTTCCAAAAATATTCGACAAAATATTATTTCGTAATTTATTTTCTGCATTTGGGCCTACAGTTTTGGCTCATTTGGGGAACCTATTCTTGGTTCACCTTGGTTCATCATGAACCCATGGGCTCAAGATTCTATATAATAACTCAACTCATTCTCTCTCCTCTCATTTTATTTTCTCTCATTTACTTTCCTCTACCAACCAAGGCAAGTACCAACTTGCTCAAGAGATGGATCCATAAATGTTGTTGATATTTTCTTACAAAATTATTTGTCAAAATATGTTCTTGTCCTTATTCTATACTAGTTTAGAACTTGAAGTTTTCCATTTTGAAGCTTTAATCTTTGTAGATCTAGGTTTTAACCATTTTCGGATTTTCTTGGTTTTGATCTAGCAAACTCCATTATTTTTAAGTTTTGATGGTTCCATGTTGTAGAGAATTTTGTTCTACCCCATTTTGACCTAAGGAAGTTCCGATTTGGGCTCCGGATGAAAGTTTTGTGTAGTTTGGAAGCCATGGTTGCTTGGCTCCTCTTCTCGGACAAGTGGAGAAGAAGAGCAGTACTTAACCGCATGAATCCTCATGCGGCAAGCCTCTGAGCCGCATGGCCTTTCCAGCCGCATGAGACTCGTTCGAGCTCAGCCGCATGGAACGTCCTTCCTAGCCGCATAAGACTTGCTTGAGTACTTGACCGCATGAATCTTCATGCGGCAAGTAATTGAGCCGCATAGCCTTGTTCAGGCTCAGCCGCATGAGCCCCTGTCGCAGGGACTTCATGCGGCTAGCCTTCGAGCCGCATGAGTTCTTTTGATCCAGCCGCATATGCGCTACTGTTTTTGGGCCGCATAAGGCCCATCCATCATCCAGCCGCATATGTATCGCCCACACCAGCCGCATACGCTGACACCCCTTCGTCCGCATGAACCCGCCCTTCCAGCCGCATGCGCCTTGGGGCTCTCTGAGCCGCTTGAGCGTGTAGTCCCAGCCGCATGAACCAGTATTGACCCGGCCGCATGGACTCACTCTCCTTGGGCCGCATGTACTTTTGTGCCCTATATTGTTACCTTATTATTATTATTATTATTATTATTATTATTATATATATATATTATATGCCCATTTTATATCTTTACGCCTTTTGTTCCGAGCATGATATGAGCACTAATGTGACCCCGGAGAACAAAGTGTTCCCACCTGATATATGTACCTGAATGTCCCAGTTCTTGTTCATGCTCGACAAAAGACTCGTAACTCCACGTGGCGTATTTGCAATGATGCATTACACTAAGGAGGGTAGAACATGTTGACATACTGATTGACATGGATCCTCTTTGGGGTACTCGTACTAAAGTACGACTTTAGGAGGATAATCATGCAGGCCACAGCATGAAAATCCAAGATTTCACCTAGGGTTAAATTAGGCAACTAAATATACTAGATACATGGGGAGGGCAGAATCCCGAGATCGTGTTACACCAGCCGTCTTGAGATACTGTCTTGACGCGCCGGCTGGTCTCCACGGATACTGTGTCATCTGCAACGAGTGGATGACTGTATCCGATTAATTCCTGCTACATATTATATGTTTTAGCAAGGTGGCCTTACGAGGGACCTGTGCTCAATCATACCTGTCTACGCGAACCCCTGGATGGGCTAGCCTTGCTGGAAAGATACGATCTGAGGATTTCTACATAACATGATCCGAGGATAACCTCCTCCCACTAGAAACTCTTAGACTTGATTGGCCGTGAAAATGACTTGCTTGTATCCTATTACCTTCCGTGAGTAACTGAGGGAAGCGGACTGTCATGGTACGTGATCCAACCCATGTTCTTGTTTGATTGTTGGGTTGGTTATCGTACTATGATAGGCTGTGGACCGAAGTTATGAACGGAAGACTTATTCTGGTTGTGAAGTGCTACTTCTGTGAATGATCGAGGAACATGGTCTATCATGGTACATGATCCAACCCATGTTCTTGTTTGATTGTTGGGTTGGTTATTGTGCTGCGATAGGCTATCGACCGAAGTCACGATCAGGAGATTTTATTGTTTATACCCTTTGACTTATGCGAAAGTTATAGAGTACGACGCGTCCCGACTCCATGCGGCACCTTTTGTCCTTGTTTGGTTGTAAGGGTGCCATATGGGTTCGAGGATGTGGCGTTACCCTATAATAGTAACATAAGTATTACTATTATCAATCATTCTATTAACTGGGTTTTTAGTCTTAACTCTTGTGCCTCTTTGGCGGTACTTGCTATTCGGGGCTGACCCCGCTGGTTTTATTTGGCCAGATCCCGTAGCAGAGCCTGAGGACACGATCTTCCTCCTGACATCCATGGTGCATACTAGGAGCATGGCAGTTCGGGGACTCGAGTGGGTTTCTTCTCCACCACTCCTGCTTATACTTTTGCAGCGTTTAGCCACCGGCATCTGTTAGCCGGATTACTTGATATTTTGTGTCAGTACATAATTGTAATTAAACAGACTGCAACTATGTATAATTTTGTACTCCTGACTCTCTGAGATAGCTAAATTATAAAGCTAGTCTCTCATGATCATTTTGATGAAGCGTCGGGGACGCCTTACTGCTTTATCTTTAATGTTCATTTATTTGCTGATGTGATTTGATTGATTGAGACATAGAACTCTGTGGGACCATAGAAGACTTGATTGTAGCATGTACCCCCTAGTCTCTCGATAGCCACGATCGCCGTATGATGTTACGTACCTCATATGGTGTAGCTGGCCTAGTCCGTCTCCGTATTTCGGTACTGGGGCGTGACAAGGTTTTAGTGGTGGCCCATGCAGGTCTGATTTTCAGACTTGTGGGGTATTGCGAATTATTAGGAGTCTCAATCAAAACTTGTTCCCCTTGAAATTCTGTTTCGAACTCTCTGTTCTTGCCTTGATCTCTAACTTGACTTGCATCCTCGAAATCTTCCTCGTCCGGACTTGATAATTTTATATTCTTCTCCATAGGGGTGCTTCATTCTCAGTAGCAGGAGAGGCCCATGAGGAAGAGCAGCAAGAGCATGGCTCGACTAGGCAGCAACAGGGGAGAGAACCTTCTCCAGTACAGGCACGAGCAGAAATGGAACCAGAGGCAGTGCAGCCGCAGGTTATTGAAACTCCTGCAGCACCAGCAGCAACGGCAGTACCAGACGCCATAGCACTCCTGGAGATCATCCGGGGGTTTCTTGTCACTAACCAACAGCAACAGACTCGACAGCAGGAGCAGAACGTGTTGCTGAACCAAGGGATTCAGTTAGCTCTTGAGAGGAGTGCCGGGGTTGACTCGGGAGCATCAGGAAGGTTCCGTCGCTTGAACCCGAGGTATTTTGATGGCACGGAGGATGCCATCACTGCGGATGCATGGATTCAAGACATCGAAGCCATTCTTGTGGCCGCCAAGGTTCCAGATGATGAGAAGGTTGATCAGGTCAAACTGGTACTTCAGGATCTTGCCCACGACTGGTGGGCATCAGAAGAAGTTGGTACAAGACGCCCTGTTCGTTGGACCACCTTCAGTGACAGATTCAAGGCCAAGTATTTTGGCGTAGTAGCTCGATATGAGCTCCAGCACAAATTCATCAATCTCAAGCAAGCAGGCAAGACCGTAGATGGGTATGCAGCAGAGTTCTGCAGATTGTGCCGTTTTGCACCATCAATGGTGGCAACGGAGCCAGAGAAAGCTATGAGGTTCCAGCAGGGACTTCATTTGGAACTACTACAGCTTGTGGAGGGACACGACTACCAGACGTTTGACGCTGTCTTGACGGCAGCCCGGAGGCACGAGCTTACCCAGCAGAGGTTGGCATCGAGGCAGGAGGTCAGAAGAGATCTCATTCCCAGGTTGGAGGAGGAGCAATGCAGCGAACATCGGTACCAGCACCCGGTGTACGTATTCATGATGCAGGAGCGCCGCGGAGGACGGCCGTGTCAACTAATACAACGCCAGTTTGGCATCAGCAGCCGAGAAACCAGCAACAGCGTCAGGGAGCACCCCAGGGCTGTACATTCTGTGGGAAGGCAGGGCACACGAGGGAGGTGTGCCGGTCAGCGAATGGCTTATGCTTGAGGTGTGGTAGTTCAGACCACCGTATTTCTACTTGTCCTATGATGCAGAGGCCAGAAGGGCCAGCTCAGCAGTTTCCAGCATTGCCAGCTCCAGTGGCAACCTCGAGTGGAGGGCCAGTATTAGCAGTAAGGCCCCTAGCCCAACGCCTACCAACGCAGGCTCAGATGTTCCGCCAGGCACAGGAGGCCGAAGGCCCTCAGAGGCAGCAACAGCATGGTCGAGGAAGGCCGCAACAAGGGGCTCCGCGGGGCCAGGCTCTCACATTAACCTTGGGAGAGGCTCTAGCGTCTAGTGACGTGGTGGCAGGTAAAATTCTCGTCACCCTCATTTCCCGCTGTAGCATTATTTGATTCAGGCGCTACTCATTCATTCATCTCTGCACAATATGCTACACGGATTGGATTAGAGTTTGAGGCATTGCTGGAGAGGATGGATATACTCACCGGCAATGGGCTCGTAGAAGTTAGCAGAGTGCGCTTTTCATGTCCGGTAGAGGTGTGTGGGCATTTACTGCCCGCGTCATTGATTGAATTCCCTATGGGGAATTTTGATGTTGTTCTTGGCATGGACTGGTTGAGAGACAGTCATGCGACAATTGATTGTAGAGGAGGTAGGGTCATATTCAGCGTTCCTGGGACGGAGCAGTTCATCTTTACTCGAACCTTGAAGAATCAGGCCGGAGGCGTCATCTCAGCAGCAGTGTCAGAGCCAGGACAGATTCCGAGATTGGTCGAAAATTTTCTCGACGTCTTTCCTGATGAGCTCCCAGGAATACCCCCAGTCAGAGAGGTAGAATTTAGCATTGAGTTGAACCCTGGATCGAGGCCTATTGCAGACAGAGTTTACAGAATGTCGCCGTCAGAACAGGATAAGTTGTATCAACATGAGAAAAAGTTGAAGTCTAAGGGATTCATCCGAGACAGTAAATTGCCCTGGGCCGCGCCAGTGATTCTAGTTCCCAAGAAGGATGGGTCGACGAGGATGTGCATCGACTACCGCAAGCTGAATGCAGTAACAGTGAAGAATAAGTACCCACTACCAAGGATTGATGAACTGTTTGACCAGTTGAGCAAGGCCAGCGTCTTTTCCAAGATCGATCTTAGGTCAGGATACTATCAAGTAAGAGTCCGGAAGCAAGACATACCGAAGACAGCATTCAGATCTAGATACGGGCATTATGAGTTTTTAGTAATGCCCTTTGGACTAACCAACGCCCCCGCAGTATTCATGGATTTAATGAACCGCATCTTTCTGCCGTATTTGGATAAATTTGTGGTGGTGTTCATAGATGACATTCTTGTCTATTCCAGCAGTGAAGAGGAGCATGAGAAATATCTTAGGACTGTCTTGCAGACATTGAGGGAGCATCAACTTTATACGAAGCTCGACAAGTGTAAATTCTGGTTAGATCACATTTTGTTCCTGGGGCATGTAATTTCTGGGGCAGGAGTGTCAGTGGATCCGAAGAAGATTGAGGCCGTAGAGCATTGGCCAGTCCCAAGAACGGTTGCAGAAGTGCAAAGTTTCTTGGGATTAGCTAGTTACTACAAAAGGTTCGTGGTGGACTTTGCCAAGATCTCTGCGCCCTTAACCGCGTTTGACGCACAAGGACATGGAGTTTGTTTGGTCAGCTAGCTGTCAGGCATCATTTGAAGAATTGAAGAAGAGATTGATCTCAGCCCCGATCTTGATGCTTCCGGTAGGAGCGGAAGGCTTTACAGTATATTGTGACGCATCTGGGAAGGGTCTTGGATGTGTATTGATGCAGCACGGAAAGGTGATAGCATATGCGTCTCGACAGCTTCGAGACCATGAGAAGAATTACCCGACTCATGATTTGGAGTTAGCAGCTGTGGTATTTTCACTCAAGTTGTGGAGGCATTATTTGTACGGGGATCGGATAGAGATCTATACTGATCATAAGAGTTTGAAATACGTGTTCACGCAGCAAGATTTGAACATGAGGCAAAGAAGATGGTTAGAACTGCTGAAGGATTTTGATTTAGATCTTCAGTATCATCCAGGCAAGACGAATGTAGTTGCAGATGCACTGAGTAGGAGAAATAGTGCCTTTATCCTGACCTCGCAGAAGCATATTTTAGAAGACCTTCAGAGTATGGGAATTGAAGTAATTTTGCCAAGGGATGTAGAAAGAATGACCAGTATGCAGATTCAGTCAACCTTAGTAGAGAGGATAAGGGCAGCACAAGCAGGAGACCCACAGATTCAGAAGTTGCGGTCGGAGTGTGAATCAGGCCGTAGGAAGGAGCTAGTGACTCATGAAGATGGTACGCTCAGGTTTGGAAACAGACTCTGTGTACCGAGTGGAGACCTTCGGCAAGAAGTTATGTCCGAAGCTCATAGTTCTATTTACTCCATTCATCCAGGAGGAACGAAGATGTATCGAGATATCAGGCAGTACTTTTGGTGGAATGGCATGAAAAGAGAGATAGCAAGATTTGTATCCAAGTGTCTGGTATGTCAGCAGGTGAAAGCCGAGCAGCAGAGACCAGCAGGGTTGCTTCAGCCGCTTCCTATTCCAGAATGGAAATGGGAGCACATCACGATGGATTTCGTGACCGGTCTACCTAGATCCCCGGCTGGCAAGAATGCAGTCTGGGTAATAGTAGATCGACTCACGAAGGTCGCTCATTTCCTTCCCTTCCGAGTTGGACAGACTACTGAGCAGTTAGCAGAAATGTACATGAAGCAGATAGTAAGGCAGCACGGTATTCCAGTTAGTATAGTATCAGATCGGGATACGCGGTTTACTTTCCATTTTTGGCAGAGCTTACACCAAAGTTTGGGAACCAAGTTAAGATTCAGTACTGCCTATCATCCACAAACCGACGGGCAATCAGAAAGAACCATTCAGACGTTAGAAGATATGCTATGGGCATGTACCTTGGATTTTGGCGGATCTTGGGAGGATCACCTTCATCTAGTGGAGTTCTCCTACAACAATAGCTATCAGGATAGCATTCAGATGGCCCCGTTCGAAGTATTGTACGGAAGGAAGTGCAGGTCCCCTTTGGCATGGGACGATGTCGGAGAACGGAAGTTGTTGGGGCCAGAGATGATCACACAGACTGTGGAGATAGTTAAGTTGGTCAGAGAGCGCCTTCGAGTTGCACAGGACCGACATCGTCATTGGGCAGATCAGCATCGTAGGCCTCTAGAGTTCAGAGTTGGCGACCAAGTATTTCTGCGGATTTCGCCAACTCGGGGTATCTTTAGATTTGGAACCCGAGGAAAGCTTAGTCCAAGATACGTTGGTCCTTTTAAGATTCTCGCTCGGGTAGGCGATGTGGCTTATCGACTTGCCCTTCCACCTTCGTTAACTGGCATACATGATGTGTTTCATGTGTCCCAGTTACGTGGGTATGTCCCGGATCCGAGTCATATCCTCGATCATTCAGAGTTAGTCGTTGGTACCGACCTAACTTACGAGGAACGATCCGTATCTATTTTAGACCGGCGAGAGAAGGTACTCAAGAATCGGACGATAAGCCTTGTCCGTGTTTCTTGGAATCATCACTCTCCGGGAGAGTCAACCTGGGAGCGCGAGGACGAGATCAGATCTCGTTATCCGTATTTGTTTGACTAATAAGGTATATTTTTGTACCTTATTGACACGATTCCATGCTTATCTGCACCTGCTTGTTTTGCACTTTGTGATGTATGATAACAACTGCTATGTGATTGAGCCTTGCTTGTCCTGATTTCACTATCCTGTCTTGGCTGGAATTCCGAGGACGGAATTTTTCTAAGAAGGGTAGAGATGTCACTCCCCGATCCTGGAATACGTATTTTAATACGTAAACCGGTAAATTATATTTTCTTTGTATTTTTACTATATTTAATATGCTGTATTTTTTTATGCATTTTCCAAAAATATTCGACAAAATATTATTTCGTAATTTATTTTCTGCATTTGGGCCTACAGTTTTGGCTCATTTGGGGAACCTATTCTTGGTTCACCTTGGTTCATCATGAACCCATGGGCTCAAGATTCTATATAATAACTCAACTCATTCTCTCTCCTCTTATTTTATTTTCTCTCATTTACTTTCCTCCACCAACCAAGGCAAGTACCAACTTGCTCAAGAGATGGATCCATAAATGTTGTTGATGTTTTCTTACAAAATTATTTGTCAAAATATATTCTTCTCCTTATTCTATACTAGTTTAGAACTTGAAGTTTTCCATTTTGAAACTTTAATCTTTATATATCTAGGTTTTAACCATTTTTGGATTTTTTTGGTTTTGATCTAGCAAACTCCATTATTTTTAAGTTTTGATGGTTCCATGTTGTAGAGAATTTTGTTCTACCCCATTTTGACCTAAGGAAGTTCCGATTTGGGCTCCGGATGAAGGTTTTGTGTAGTTTGGAAGCCATGGTTGCTTGGCTCCTCTTCTCGGACAAGTGGAGAAGAAGAGCAGTACTTGACCGCATGAATCCTCATGCGGCAAGCCTCTGAGCCGCATGGCCTTTCCAGCCGCATGAGACTCGTTCGAGCTCAGCCGCATGGAACGTCCTTCCTAGCCGCATAAGACTTGCTTGAGTACTTGACCGCATGAATCTTCATGCGGCAAGTAATTGAGCCGTATAGCCTTGTTCAGGCTCAGCCGCATGAGCCCCTGTCGCAGGGACTTCATGCGGCTAGCCTTCGAGCCGCATGAGTTCTTTTGACCCAGCCGCATATGCGCTACTGTTTTTGGGCCGCATAAGGCCCATCCATCATCCAGCCGCATATGTATCGCCCACACCAGCCGCATACGCTGACACCCCTTCGTCCGTATGAACCCGCCCTTCCAGCCGCATGCGCCTTGGGGCTCTCTGAGCCGCTTGAGCGTGTAGTCCCAGCCGCATGAACCAGTATTGACCCGGCCGCATGGACTCACTCTCCTTGGGCCGCATGTACTTTTGTGCCCTATATTGTTACCTTATTACTATTATTATTATATATATATATATTATATGCCTATTTTATATCCTTACGCCTTTTGTCCCGAGCATGATATGAGCACTAATGTGACCCCGGAGAACAAAGTGTTCCCACCTGATACATGTACCTGAATGTCCCAATTCTTGTTCATGCTCGACAAAAGACTCGTAACTCCACGTGGCATATTTGCAATGATGCATTACACTAAGGAGGGTAGAACATGTTGACATACTGATTGACATGGATCCTCTTTGGGGTACTCGTACTAAAGTACGACTTTAGGAGGATAATCATGCAGGCCACAGCATGAAAATCCAAGATTTCACCTAGAGTTAAATTAGGCAACTAAATATACTAGATACATGCGGAGGGCAGAATCCCGAGATCGTATTACACCAGCCGCCTTGAGATACTGTCTTGACGCGCCGGCTGGTCTCCACGGATACTGTGTCATCTGCAACGAGTGGATGACTGTATCCGATTAATTCCTGCTACATATTATATATTTTAGCAAGGTGGCCTTACGAGGGACCTGTGCTCAATCATACCTGTCTACGCGAACCCCTGGGTGGGCTAGCCTTGCTGGAAAGATACGATCTGAGGATTTCTACATAACATGATGCGAGGATAACCTCGTCCCACTAGAAACTCGTAGACTTGATTGGCCGTGAAAACGACTTGCTTGTATCCTATTGCCTTCCGTGAATAACTGAGAGAAGCGGAATGTCATGGTACGTGATCCAACCCATGTTCATGTTTGATTGTTGGGTTGGTTATCGTACTATGATAGGCTGTGGACCGAAGTTATGAACGGAAGACTTATTCTGGTTGTGAAGTGCTACTTCTGTGAATGACTGAGGAACATGGTCTATCATGGTACATGATCCAACCCATGTTCTTGTTTGATTGTTGGGTTGGTTATTGTGCTGCGATAGGCTATCGACCGAAGTCAGGATCAGGAGATTTTATTGTTTATACCTTTTAACTTATGTGAAAGTTATAGAGTACGACACGTCCCGACTCCATGCGGCACCTTTTGTCCTTGTTTGGTTGTAAGGGTGACATATGGGTTCGAGGATGTTGCGCTACCCTATAATAGTAGCATAAGTATTACTATTATCGATCATTCTATTTAACTGGGTTTTTAATCTTAACTCTTGTGCCCCTTTGGCGGTACTTGCTATTCGGGGCTGACCCCGCTGGTTTTGTTTGGCCAGATCTCGTAGCAGAGCCGGAGGACACGATCTTCCTCCCTGACATCCATGGTGCATACTAGGAGCATGGCAGTTCGGGGACTCGAGTGGGTTTCTTCTCCACCACTCCTGCTTATACTTTTGCGGCATTTAGCCACCGGCACCTGTTAGCCGGAATACTCGATATTTGTGTCAGTACATAATTGTAATTAAACAGACTGCAGCTGTGTATAATTTTGTACTCCTGACTCTCCGAGATAGCTAAATTATAAAGCTAGTCTCTCATGATCATTTTTATGAAGCGTCGGGGACGCCTTACTGCTTTATCTTTAATGTTCATTTATTTGCTGATGTGATTTGATTGATTGAGACCTAGAACTCTGTGGGACCATAGGAGACTTGATTGTAGCATGTACCCCCTAGTCTCTCGACAGCCACGATCGCCGTATGACGTTACGTACCTCATATGGAGTAGCTGGCCTAGTCCGTCCCCGTATTTCGGTACTGGGGCGTGACATATATCTTTTGATAATGCTAGTAATAATAATTCTGCTATATCTTCATTGTCTTTACTATTTTAGCCCATTTTAGAAGGTAGATTATTGCATGGTAGGTGTGCTTGCCATATTATTAACTTAGTTGTAAAAAAATGTCTCAAATTTTTTAGTACACATTCAGAGACTCTTAGACATTGTTTACACAGCTTGAACACGTCTCCAAGTAGGCAACAAGCTTTTAAAGCCACGTGCACATTTTAGTATTCATTTTAAAAGATTTGTTAAGGATGTACCACATAGATGGAACTTGACATATTTAATATTGAAATTCACAATTTCCTTTAAGGATGCTATTATATATTTTTGCAATATAGATCACAATTTTGAATATCAAGTAACTGAAGATAATTGGATTGTTGCTTCTTTTATTTGTGAATTTTAAAAAACTTTTTACAATGCTACATGTACTCATTCTGGTGTTTATTATCTCATTTTTTGTTTAGCTTTACGAAAACTTTGTAACATGTCTTACTTATTTTCTAAATATAGAAATGTTCCTAATTTTGAATATGCTGTAAAAAGAATGGAAGCAAATTCAATAATTATTGGGGTGATGTACGTACCTCTTTTATAAAGTTTGACGTCCATTTTTGATCCTACGATCAATTTAGGAGCGTAGAGGTTTTGTTAGATGACTATGCAGAAAACATGGATGTTGATATTACTGACTTGAAAGTAGAACTGAATGTAGTGTTGGAAAGATTAGTAAGGCTTTATGAAGGCAAAGTTGTGTCGACCCACCAACTCAAGTGGGTACTAGTAGTAGCTCTGGCTTGGTCGACCAAGCAAGTCGTATACTAAAAAGGAAGAAACAAAAACACTCTTCCCAACCCACTCAAAAGTTGTCATTATATCTAAGTTCTTATGAAGAAGAAGATGAGTCTTCAATTCACTTCACCATTTTAGAATGGTGGAAAAAATACGATAAAAGATTTTATGTACTTTCTACCATAGCACGTGATCTGCTAATGGTCCCAGCGTCCACGGTAGCATCGGAGTCTTGTTTTAGTGCTGGATCAAGAATTTTGAGAATAAAAAGGAACCGGTTGAAGCCGGATATCTTTGAAACTTGTGTATGTGTTCAAGATTGAATTTTAGCACAGAAAAGCACCCAAAACAAAGGAGATGAAGATGTTGATATCAACGAGTTGAACTTTGAATCGCTTATAATTAGTGAAGCTTCTGCAACCGAGGAAGAAGAATGACTCAAAGGTATGAATTAGTAAACTTACTAAACAAAAGGAAAAAAAAAACTTAAAAACAAAAAAGAAAAAACCACAAAAAAAAACCAAAAAAACCAAAAAAAAAAAAAAAAGAAAGAAAGAAAACTTACAAAAGAAAAGAAAAAACTTAAAACAAAGAAAACAAACAAAAAACTTAGAAAAAAAACTTAAAACAAAAACAAAACACAAAAAAAAACACAAATTTAAAACAAAACAAAAAAAACTTTAAAAAATAACAAAAAAAAATATAAACTTGGAATAAATTTATTTAACTCCGCCTATGACAAGCAAAGCTTGCATTACCGATCCCAAGCCCGGTTGAACGAGTTGGAAAAAATAAAACAAAACAATTTTTTTTAAAACATAAAATTAAAACTTAGAAAGAAACAAAGAAACTAAAATAAAAGAAAACTAAAATAGAACAAAATAACAAAATAAACTTAAAACAAACAAAAGAACATAAAATTTAAAACAAAAAAAAACTTTAAATAAAAATAAAAATAAAAATAAAATTGGTGGCCCGGCCCAGCCCAGCCCTACCCAAGCCGGGTCATTGGGCCGGACTGGGCTCCAATCCACCAAACCCGGCCGGGCCAGGCCCGGCCCGCTTCTGCCTTCGGTCCGGGCTGGGACTGGACTAAGTCCAGTTCAGCCCGGTGTTCTTGGCCACGGTCCGGCCCGGACCGGTACTATTAACAGCTTGACTTATTATCGACAATGTCATGGTATATCTACTCCTTTTCTTCTCTTTTTTTCATTGCATTAGTTGAAACATATGCCTACTGAAAGTAGGATAAACTTTTATTATTATTATTTATTATTATTTTTAGGATAAAATGATGGTAATGAAAACATAAAACAACTATTTAGGATTGGTATATATGCTAGTTAAACCCACGGGCACTAAAATTTACACCAATATAGCTACATATATATAACATTGGGTTCATAAGAGCAGTTGGCTATTGCAGAGTTTGTTCAAAAGATGCGACTGGTTTGGTCGCCAAACTCCAGTGTGTTATAGCAAACACCATTTCGGCTCATCTCCATGTATATAAATTTGGAAATTGCTGAGAAATCCAATTTCGGAATTGGTTTGTAAAAAAAAATTCACCAGCATGATATCTTTTATGAAATGCCTAGAATTATATAATTCCACGTTAAATATTTCAAGATTCTCTTTAGATGCGATGTATTTACAAAATTGACATTTTCATAGTACTAAAAGTATCCCTTTGCGCAAATTTGTTTATATATATGATTTTGAATTAAAAACTCAGATTTGGATTGTGATTTTCGTCTTCTTTTTCTTCACGAGAGATCTGAATTCCATTGCTCTCATCTTCAGCAGAGATCACCAAGATCATTCGTAATTCACTGTAATTTTCTTCAGTATAACTTTGATCATCGCTCATCATCATCATCTTCGTAGAGAGATTTGAAGTTTTTCGACGATTAGGTTAATTGTGGAGAGAAGATCTTCTCCTTGTCTTTTCATAGATCTTGAAACAAGGTGAGAGTTCAGATATGTAGAAATTCATTCATCATCTTCGTAAATCTCAAAATTTTTGCTGAATTTGAATTTGTTATGAAGATTTATAACTGAGAAACGATTAGAGAGATCTTTAATCTCGTTCTTTTGTGCGAATATGAAGGCGAATGATATTCGCCGTGCTAATATGATTGAAATGGTCATCCTCCGTTCACTTGTCACAGAGAATGACCATTCTCCGTGTAATTTAACATGAAGAATGATCATTCTCCGTGTAATTTAACACGGAGGATGTCATTCTCATGCGTTTTAACACTGGGAATGACCATTCTCCATGTAAACGGAGAATGACATTCTCCGTGTTAAATTACACGAAGAATGGACATTCTTATGCATTTTAACACGGAGAAACTACAACAAAAAATCCTTTTAATGACGGCTAAAAAGCGTCATTAATGACAAACTATGATGTTTTTTTCAAAGCAAGCGTTATGAAAACGGGTGTTATAAATGTTTTTTAAAAGCGTTATAAAAAATCCGTCATAGATAGTTTCTATAAAAGCGTTATGAATAGTTAATATAAAGTGCACAATTCAGGACATTTTTAAAACGTTATGAATAGATAATATGTATAGGCTCAATGCAGTACATTTATAACACTTTATACTATTCAAATTAGCATATTTATAACGCTCTATACTGCACATTATATATTACATTCCAAAAACTTAACATTATATATCACCATCTTTATTACATTTCTCAAAATATGGTACATATCAACATCTTTATTACATTCTCAAAATAGAATATTCAAATACATATATATATATATATACATATATATATATATATATATATATATATATATATATATATATATATATATACATATATATATATATATATATATATATATATATATATATACAACTACCAAAATATATATACATAAGAAAAATATATATATATATAAATAAAAATATATATACAACTACCAAAAAATATATATAAATAAAAAAAAAATATATATATATATATATACAACTACCAAAATTGTCCACATCAAAACTTGGCCACATCAAAACTGTACACAGAACATGTAGCAAAATCCTGAAAAAGATAAAAACAAGGTTAAATAAACTTTTTAATATAATGTGAAAAATAAAACTTTACATTGGTGCTCCATATAACAAGATTCAACAACTTTCACTTCATTACATCTTATTATTTCCTTTCTATGCAAGAATGAAAAAAACATAAAGAAGGTCAAAAATGCATCTTTAGAATTTTATAGAAAAATTGAAATAGCTTCAGAATATTATATAAATAGACATAAACACAAGAGAATTTAGGTCGTTGTTTGGGGGACCTTCATCCAGGTTGAACAGACTCCCATGAGTTGCATAATGTTTGGAAAGAGCTAGAAATTTCATATGCATGATCAATTGGTCACTAATAGCAAATACTTGAAAGACAAAAAAATTATGATTAAAGGGAACATACAACCACTTACAGATAGGAAATGGTTAGTTTTGGCATAACAAGCACTCTGTACGTGCATCCCAGGTATTGAAACAACCAAATGGCATGTAGAAATTCCAAAATCATACTTTGCCAACTCGATCCAGTATGCTTTGCTGGGTATATCACTGATAAGATATGCAATAAAGCTAGCTAGATGTGCTGCAAAATCAGATTTTGAATCTTCAACTGTGCAAAATAGGATGGGTAATCTGGAGCTTTTCTACAAGGAAAATCTTTCCACCAAACTCTATTTGTTATATGGTTCTACTGCAAAATAAGCCAAAGTCGAAATAAGAGGAAATCAGATTAAGAAGACTCGTTGTCATTGAACAGTAGATGCATGACCATGATAAGGTGTCGTGAACTATGGACATCTTTTAGATATAAGGAAAAGTTACAAAGATTGCAAATCAATAAAATTAGATGCAACAGGATACTACACTACACATGACCTGCTAAGAAAACTAATAAGGACAACATGCGCCGGTTAAGTAGTCACCTGCTTTAAAACCAGATTTGCCAAGTATGTCCGCTTTTAATACAGCAAGATAGGATTGCCTCTATTCCAACCCAAGTTAAAGCATTAATGAATCTACTTGATTAAAAAATACACCACCATGTTGCCAAATATTACTCTTACAGCTCCAAAAAGGTAGAAAAGTAAATAGGTAATTATCCAAATAGTAATTAAGAGGAAATGGAGGGGTCAGAAACTACCTTTACATGTAAGGAGTTACTTCCTGATTTTGATTTTACAATATAACTCCCATTGACTTACAAATGCGATCAAACTCTATAGTCGCAATCCTTTGTGCAGTTTCATTCTACCATTGGCAGCACCCTGCAATTTAATAACGAGAATATAACACTTGCATTCTCATTGATCTATTGGTATTAGTACTCTAATAACTACAATGACTTATGAGTACAAGATATTTTAACTTACGCAATATTTGGCCAGATTCCAAAGATGAAGGTTTACACCCAGCAGGAAGTCCCATTTTTTCAACCAAAATCTGATGGACAAAATTAAATGGAGAAAGCATTCAGCAAAAATATCAAATAAGGGAAAAACACTTATTTCAAAAAAAAGGATGAGAAACCAAGGTTTCTCATATATATCATTTCTCATATTTTAAACATTTCTTGGTGATAAGGAAAAACACTTGTTTCAACAAAAGGACCAATATGTCAAATGAGCTTTCTCATAAGTTCACTGAGAACTAGTTAGGCAAGAGAAATATGTAAATATGATAACTGTCAAAACACGAATTATATAAAGGGATTACAAATTGAGCAATATGAAGTTAAGATGGTGGCATTTACCCAAGTACTGGATATCCTCCAATATCTTGTTCATGTCGTACTTCTCATTTTCACTGTCCTCTTGCTTTGCAACATTTGTGGTTTTATGTTTCTGTTCTCGATCTGTGTGATTTGAAGACTGCAAGAATAAACAATTTTACTATTAAAATTTCAAATTAATAAAATAACCCCATAGCCAGTCTATCAGTTATGTTTCATGGCAAAAAAAAATACACAATTTTGTGGCAAAAAGTACATAATTAGTCCACCTATATCAATAACATAACACCATTAGCCAGACAATCTGCACTACCATACTCAACACTGATCATAGATAAATTTAATAAGATACTCAAGGATGGGCACTCGGCATTCTGGAGAATAGTATCGACAATAATATGATATGTCTAAACATTTGTTAAAAGATACTAAAATTCGGTTTCTAATTTGGATTCCAGTTTCATAGCTGATGTCTTTTTAATGTTTGATGTATAGCATATACAGGAAGATGGGCAAATATTGTCATCGTTTAAGCATAAAAAGCACACAACAATTTCTGTCAGTTAGATAAAAAAAAATTAGTAAAAAAAACCTCAACGTTCACAACAAAATGTTGAAGGGGATTCAGAATATTCTAAGCTAGTGTCACTAGCTAACGAAGAAGCAAAGTAGTAACCAATAATATGAGGGCAACCAAGCACCCGGGTCTGGATTATTTACACAGCTATTCTGACTTTTAAATCCACTTTTCATTCAACAAAATAGATGTTTCATCAAACGAAAATGAAGGCCAGTAGAAAAAAACATGACATGTAGAAAAAATAATCCCAAAGAAAAAAACACATGGCATGGACATTTTATCGAACACAAGAAGGATGGTGCAGATTGAAGAAGAAAAAAAAGGAACCTTGAGGTACTAGAGCCAAGAAGTAGTGCTATGTCCACGATCCAACTTTCCTACCATTGTCACCACCAACGCATCACTGAACCATCGCATCCCTGAACTGCCTCTCTCTTGAATAAATAAGTAAATATAAGAATAAAAGATACAAGAGTTGGAAGATGATGCTTGAATAAAAGATACAAGAGTTCTAAATCTACCCTCTGGTTGGTCTTATTGACGGCGACGCTCTCTCCATGTGATGAAGTCGACGAATCCCTCGACAAGGCCGACCATGGTGGCGGCGAAGAGGGGACGGATCTTGTCGACTGTGGACTGGTCTCCTCTGTCGAAGATGGAAAGGGTTGGGCCTCCAGCTCTCTCCCCATCTCCTCCTCCCTTTCTAACTAGGTTTAGCGTTTTGGATCTAGGGTTAGGGTTTTGGAGTTGGGGGAAAGGAAGGAGAAGAAGAGGTGGAGAGGAGGGTGTTGTTGAACTAGAGTTAGGTTTTGGACCTATGGTTAGGATTTTGGAGTTGGGGAGAGGAGGGAGAAGAAAGGAGGAGAAGGAGAAGACCAGAACGGTTTTGGGGGAGGGAAATTTTTGTTGAAGCGCGGGGTGTAGCAAGGATTTTGCCAAAAATTGAACTTAAAAAATATTACAAGTTTGCCACCACTCTAAAATATTAATAACGTTTTGTTTTATAAACGTTATAAATAGTCCAGAATTAGCCCAAACCGTCAAAGAAAAAAATATTTCGAACTTTGATAACGCTTAGGTATTAGGCGTCATCAATACATTTTGTCGAGCGTTATTAGTAGGCCTTTTGTTGTAGTAAAAATTATAATTATATTACTATATTTTGTTGGAACATATAACAGAATCATGTAAATCATGTAATGTAATATGAATTGATGTAATGGTAAGGAAGCTTGAGCATTCGGTTAATTCGGCTCAAATCGAACCGAATAACCGAAAATTGAATTGGACCGAAAATCGAATAAGCAAAACCTAACCGAATTGGCCCATAACCGAATAAAATCGGTTCAGTTTTTGGTTTATTTAATTTTTTTTGTTCATTTGCGCTTTCTTAATATATTTAGTAACTAAATATACCTAAATTTATTTAGTATATACATATATATAGTATTTATATATATATATTTTATATATATATATATATATATATATATATATATATATATATATATATATATGTATATATATATATATTTTAAGAACGACATTTCATTGAAAAAGGGAAAGGGGCTCATGAAGAGCATTACAGACGGGTCCAGAGCCAAAGACACAAAGGGGCTCTGTAAAGCAAGGTAAAAAAACAACAAGTAAAAAATTCAAAATTATGAAATTTCGAAATCACCCAAAATTTCGAACGCGAGATTTCGGAACGGTTCGAATTTTCGAAAATCAAAATTTCGAAAATCCTCAGATAGATGCCCGCAGCCGCGAGGCCCAAGGGGGGGCGGGGGCACTACCCGGGGGAGGGGGACTGCACGAGGGGGGGATGGGACACTCTTCCCGAAGGAGGGGACACGCAGCCCGAGGGAGGGCACATGGTTCGAGGGGGACACGTTCCCCCCCTCCGGCGCGAGGACCGAGGCCCCGGTGCTCTGGCGAGGGAGGTCAACCCGGAGAGGGGAGGCCCTATCGGCTGAGGGGCATTCCCGGCGGGGGTGGAACGGCCAGGGGGGTCTCGACCTCCGTGGGGAGGGAGGTCATAGGGGTTATGACCTCCAGGGGGAAGGAGCGGGGAGCGCGGCCACCGAGCGAAGGGAGGGGGCGCTCCCTCTGCGACCCGGGGGGGCTGCTCGACCAGAGGGAGGGGACCGGGGGGAGCTTCGTCAGGGGGCTGAGAGGGGGACGGAGGATAGGTCTCCAACGGGGGGGGGGGACCCAAGCGATCGGAAGCGGAGACGATGGAGTCGAGGCTCCAACGGCCGCCGGGAGGGCCGGACGGGGACGAGGAAAGGGGAGGGGGAGCGACGAGACCACCGGGGGAGGCAGCTTGGGGCTCGACCTCCGGGCCAATTACCGACGAGGGGGAGGTCCCTCCAGCATACGCCGGAGGGGGCGCCGGGGGCCACAGGAGAGGGAGGGAAAGCGGCGCGGGGGGGGGGGGGAGGGGGGCACGACGGGGAGAGCACCGTCGACGGGGCGTATATATATATATATATATATATATATATATATATATATATATATATATATATATATATATATATATATATATATATATATATATATATTGCACATCGAGTTGTGGTGTACTGGTAACACCACCATGCACCGGGGGTGAGGGTCGGGTTCAAGCCCTCCCTCCCACGGAGGTGGCTGGGTGGCGGTGGCCACGGCCTCCGGGCCAAGGTCAGGTGGAGTCGTCCCCCGGCTTTGGTTTATATATATATATATATATATATATATATATATATATATATAAAGGGGCTTCAAAACGGCTCAATATTGAGTCGTTTAAGCCGTGTGTATTTCATCGACCATTTCTTTTTTAAAAATTCCAAAAAATTAAAATTTTAAACTTCTTCTCCTTTTCTTCCACAACTGTATATTCTTTTTTTTATTTTTCTTCCACATAACCGAATACCCCATCTTTAATTCACATATATCCATAACAATTGTAATTAAATTTAAATTAAATTTCTATAAATCTTAATAAATATATATATATATATATATATATATATATATATATATATATATATATATATAACAAATCTTAATTTAAATTTAAATATTTAAATTATATTTTGATAATATTAGAAAGAAGACAAAATATTTTACGTGCAACGCACGTGCTTCTACTATATATATATATATATATATATATATATATATATATATATATATATATATATATATATATATATATATATATATATATGTTGACACAAAATCACAGTCAACCAAATATTGATACAATTGACGATATGATACTTATAATATTTCAATACGACACATGAAGACTGAACTCAGTACAAGACGGACGACGGCTCGTACCTGCAGTGCTCAAAGTTTTGAGTCTATATTTTACACTTTTCTTGAGTCTAGACATATGTAAACTGAGTCGTACTAAGCAATTTGGGACTTAACCTATACCTATACCACAAACCAAAAGCTCTACAAAAATCAAAGTAGCCTATTAGCCCACTGGACCAGTTCTGTCCTCTGGAGACAGAGTTCGGGCCGAACTCTGCCTCCACACAGAGTTCGGGCCGAACTCTGTCCCATAAAATCTAGGACCCTAATTTTTAGGGTTAGCTGGATGCTAGTTGTCCAACGGCCAAAATTTTGAATTCTTGACCCAGAATTCTGGCCGAATTCTGCCTACCTAGAATCCTATAAATAGGCCTTGAATTCTCTCTTTTTCATTCATCCAATCTTCTCTTCTCTTCTCTCTAAAGCCTTATAAAGGCCTTACCCTTCTCATCTACTTGCCACAAGCTCCCTAAGCCTCAAAGTGCTCAGTACTTTTCAGTTAGGAGTTTGTGAAAGAGTTCAAGAAGTCGCTTGGAAAATTCCAAGCATCGCCACTGCGATCTCTGTAAGAAGCTGACGTGCTCTTCGGAAGAAAAGGCACGGGGTGTTTCACAAATAGTGGATTTAATCCTGAGCCAGAGTTCTCAGGCCTGGACTAGCCCTCCACGAGGGAAACTAGGTTAAAATTGGCTGTGTTTGCGTATGCTTTCTCGCTCTTTATTATTTCCGCATTTACTCTGATTATTTACTATTGGTGAAAGAGTTTAATTTTTAATTGGACATTATTGTCATAAACTCTATTCACCCCCCTCTAGAGTTGCCTATTTGTTCTTCAATATATATATATATATATATATATATATATATATATATATATATATATATATATATATATATATACTAAATTTTCTTCTTTGGTTTTCAGTTTTGGACCGAAATCCAAAACCGAAACCGAATAAGAAAATTATGTATTTTCAAAACCGAAACCATACCAACTTTTTTAAACTGAACCGAATCTCTTATTTGGTTAGGTTGTCGGTTCAAAACCAAATAATGCCCACCCCTACTTCTAATAGTCATTACATGACAGTTTTTTGTCAAACGAAATGTCTGAATTAAATTGTCTATTCAATTTTTCATGTTCCAATCAGCTGTACTACCTATCCCAGCCTATCCTTCACTGATGACAGAATATATATATATGTATATATATATATATATATATATATATATATATATATATATATATATGAACGAAATCGTAAAACAGAATACTCTAGAGGGGGTGAATAGAGTAGGCAGCGGAATATTGCTAATCAAAAACTCGTTATCAGTTAGATCACAGATATAATAATAATAATCACAAAAATAAATAACTGTAATAAAAAAGAGTGATCAGAAGGCAAACGCAAACACCGAGATTTATACTGGTTTCCCTCTTGTGATGACTAGTTCAGTCGGAAGAACTCTAGCTTCCAGTTGAATCCACTATTGAAAAATCTCGCAAGTTTTTATACGAAGTCCTTGCAACTTCTACAGACGCGAGCTTTGATACGAAGAACTCGACCAACTTCAATTGTGAAGAGTCAATTTTCAATCAAGCTTCTGATTACAATCGCTCTAAAACTTCTAGACCGTACCGCACTGGCAAATCGACTAGAGGATTGTAACTGGCTTGGGATTTGAAAATAAAAGCTTTTTAGAACTTTTTGGAAGAAAACGTAAGCTTTAGAAGAGAAGAGATGAAAGTGAATTGGTGATTTGAAATGATCGAAATCTTTCTCTATTTATAGTTTTTCCAAAGGCAGAAATCTGACAGAATTTGGGCAGAATTCGGACAGAACTCTTTGTAACCAACTGCAACTGAAGGAAGACCAAGTTCAATATCAAACGTTCATATAACGTTCAACTTGGCCTAACTCTGGCCGAGTTCTGTCAGGGTTTGGTCAGTTGATTTTGTGAAGAAAAAAAAATTTGTTTTTTGAAAAGTCCTTCAGAAGCTTTTTGTAAAAATAGATGTTTTTCAAAAACATAGGTCATTTTAAAAAGATAGGTCAGTTTTGAAAAACGATTTAGGATAGCCTATTTGCCAGTACGACTTGGTGTACAATGTATTCCTAAACTCAATAAAAATAAAAATTATATTGCTTTTAAGGAAATACATTCTTGAATGGCAAACAACTTCGGTCTTGAACTGAGTAGATATCCATCTTTGATCAGTGTCCAAAACCGTTTGTAAACATCTGAATTGATTTATATATCGAGACAGAGTTTGACATGTATTTGTAGACATGATGTAAGCTTAAATGTATTTGTAGACATGCTGTAAGCTTTAAGTAGCAAATACATGTTAGACTCAATAAATATGCTAAGTCTAACACTTAGCATTGTCCTAAATATTCTTTATATCAATATTGCTATGCTTATATTATATTGGTTTGTTTGTCTAACATGTATTTGTAGACATGTTGTAAGCATGATCAAACATGATCAAACTAGGACATATACAATGGAGAATTATTGATGGACCAAAAACGGCGTTATATAAGAAGATTTCTCTGAACCGCCTAACGACCTATCCGGGGCATTGGTTTATCTTTGGACGACCGCCGTCAAAGAAAAAGGCGTCTTCAAGTCTGCTCAAATATTTGTAGAAAGGCATCATCAAAGGGCTCTTGGTTTTCCTATTTTATCAATGTAATTTTCATATTTATTTAGTCTAGGAATACGATGTAAACTGCATCGTACTGGCAAATACGCTACCTAAAAAACGTTTTCAAAATACCCTTTCATTTTGAAAACAAGCCCACTTACAAAAGCCCAAACTACTTCCTAACTGTTTGACTTTTCAAAAAGCCCAAAACTAAATTTGCAAAAACCCTGACAGAACTCCAACAGAACTCGGCCAGAGTTCGGCCAGAGTTCGGTTAGTGAACGTTGCTTTTTGAACTTGATCTTCCCGCAGTTACGGATCCCAGCGAGATTTTCTCATAGAGTTCTGTCCGAATTTTGCCCAAATTCTGTCAGAATTACCTGAAGTCTCTAGTTTTTGATTTATGGTCAATTATTGTAAATGGCTACAAAAAGCCTACTATCACTTCTATTCTTACATCCTCTATAATCAATAATCCTTATTATAGTTACACGGAGGAAGAGAAGATGTTAGCTAGCCTTGATGCAAAAGCTATACATATCTTTTCTTATGTTGTAGACATAAATGTATTTAATCTCATTTCTACTTGCACAACATCTCATAAAATTTGAAAAGTTCTTGAAGCTACTTATGAGTGCAGGTATGAAAGCAAAGCTAGCAACTCCAAAGAGAATGATAGTCTTCATAATGGTGCAAATATGTGCATGATAGAATTAGGATTTAAGGTACAACACAATCCCTTATACGAAGAAGAGCTTGTATGTGACAACTACAAGAAGATAGATCACATCCAAAAAGATTATACTACTGCTAGAAAGGAGAGTCGCTACGAAAGATCAAATGAAGGAAGATCATCGTCTCACAAGTACACTAGCACGAGTATATGGTGTGAAAGTGAAGCAAGAGATTCTGAAAAAGAAGAGAGACCTCATCAAGCTGCAAATTTATGCTCAATGGCATTATCTAACGAGGTACAGAATAATTTCCTTCTTGAAGAGAATGAATTTTCTTATGATGAGTTATCTGATGCTTTCAGTGATCTATTAGAAGAACACAAAAAAGTATTAGATAAGTATAAGCAAGCTAGAAAGGATATTCTATCCTATAAACGTGAGAATGAGAAGCTTACTTGCTTACTGAATGATGCAAGAAATACTTCTACTTCTGATAATTCTACTGAGATTTCTACACTTGATTTTAGATTGCATGAGGCACTTGATTGCATTGAGAAAAGCACTCAAAAAAAATGCTAAACTTCAGGAGGAACTTGAATCAGAAAAGAAGAAGTATTCTATTGCTTCATGTAGAATTGATGCTCTTAATGCTAAATATGATGAGATCTGTGCTAACTCTAAAAAGTTAGAGATTAGACTGGAAAAGCAGGTAGTACAACCTATGACTCAGTCTAATATAAGACACGTGGCACATCACAAAGTCACACGATAGATCATCTAGAAATGAAGCAAGCAAAGCTAAAGCTTCACAAAATCATACTTTCTATTACAAGTATCCACGCACATTATATCACACTACTGCACGTTCTCATACTGCTGCACATTGTACTAATGTTAATTCTTTATATCATTATTGTGGTATGAATGGACATGTTTCTAATCATTGTCAGATTAGAAAATTTGTTGATATGAACTTGTGTAAATGGATTTCTAAAGCTAACAAATGTGGATCCAAGTATTGGATACCAAAGTCTTCACCTAATATTGCAGGCGAAGCTTTTCATATCAAATAGAACCATGGAACATGTTGGTGATTGCAAAGCTACAAAGGTCATCTTTCAAGCAATTGCACCAACATAAGTGTGGTCACTAGAACCACTTCGGTAACATGCTTACTAAATAGTTTCTAATATCTAGCATGTTCTTATTGATTTCTTACTATTAGCTTTCATTGATGTCTTTAAATTGTTTATTGTTTGAATCAATGTGAGACATAATCCTAGCTTGACTAGCTGTTTAGCTTAAATGTTTAGTTCATACTATATAGTATTTTATTAGTGTGACACATTTATCTATGTATGTTCTTTATTTTAGTTTTATCCTTGAAGCATGCATAGGAGCTTTTTTTGAGTTAATATATTTTTGACTCTCTGTCTTTAATTTTTTTAATGGTCACTTCTTATCGATTTGTCTTTAATAGGTCGTATTTACTTTGATCAGTATTTTGTGAGTGTGTATGTTTAGCACAAGTCTCCTATTTACTTGAAAAGTATATACATATATTTTATATTAACCTTGTGCTTGCATAATATACTTCACTATTGATTCTTATATTTTATTGTGATTAACTTCTTATGAATCAATTACATCATTGTCTGACAAAGCATATTTATGCATGTTTTTGATCTTGTGATATTTTCTTATGCTTATTAGGGATACATAATTTATTTTCATTTATATATTACTCATATGTTTCTTATATTTTTGTATAAATATGTTTATGGGGATATATGAGTTAAGTTTTATATTATTTTAAAAAGTAGTTTCAAACTTGTGCTTATCTCATACTTTAGCTATTGATTACTTTGGACAAATTCATGTACTTCTCTTTATTACCTTCTTCTTCAAAGCTTTTTTTTTTTGGTTTTTTGGTAGACATTCAAGATACATGATATTTTTACTATCTAGATCTTGATAAACCATTCTTTCGGTATTTACTTCTTTTATATTTAGAGATTCTGGATTTCGATGTTGTTCGATCATACTGCATATTCCTTTGAATCTAAGTTCTTAAAAATAGAGATCATTTTGAAAACAAATCGAAAGGGTCCTTCTGTCATACGGGTGTAAATAGCCTGAAGCGACACGGTGTACTAGTCTTCGGACTACCGCTAGCTGGGAACCGACCCCTACAGTTAACCCAAAGCGACCAATACTTCATAGGCTTAAGATTTATTAAGGTCCACTTGCAACTATCGTCTAGTTCTGGATCCAAGGTACTGAACCCAGTCCCCTAGGTTCCAAAATACATCAACATATCTATATCCCACATTTTGATTTACAAATATTTTATATTTTATTGTTACCTAATAATTTTGTAGCACATATGGATTAATGTAATTGATACATCTTATATCGTATGCTATATTATTCTAAGATTTTTTTAGCCCATAGAATATAATTTATTTCATATTGCACTAATTCTTCTTAATTCCTCGGTTATTAAAGAAAAGATTTGTTTTAGGTACAAGCCTACAAAAGGTCTGTCTGTCACCACGACTACGATCGAAGCGAAGCGGTACTTAAGTGTTCCCCGGTGAACCTCCGTTAGCTGGGACAGTACCCCTACAACTAACCCAAGATTGATTAACGTTTTATAAACTAAAGATTTATTGAGATCTAGTTGCATTTATTATCTGATGGATTTTAGATTTTAGATTTGATGGATAATATTATTTAATGATTTAATTTTATAAAAGGTAATTTGTGTAGAGCCTAAAAATTAAGTTGCACCTTCAATATACTGATCAATGATCAAGTTGTGCCCCAAAAATCAAGTTGCGCCACTGATATGAAGCTCAGAGAACAGACTGCACCACTGATCAGGTTGCGCCCGATATCAGACTGCGTCCAGTCTTTTTGTGCCAAAACCTACGTGGCATATGACACTTAATGGTCATCATTACCTGACAATACTGACGGCTGACACAACAGTGAACGAGAAAAATTTCTTCGAATCCCGTAAATTGTGCCGCTCAAGAGAAGTTGGTGGACAGCTGTCCTGTACACTTCGTGAGTTGCGCCCAGGCGCAATCTAAACAAAATTCTTAGTTGCGCCTGGGCGCAACCTGAACGACTTTTGCTCAGAAGCTGCCACGTGTGTAGGCACAGCTCAAATCAAGCGCAGTTTAACTTGTTGACTGAAGCTCACGCAACCTGATAAAGTTGAGACAACTTACATTCTAAAGCAGGATGACATGGCGCACATGCCACTAATCTCTCAATATGTGTCTACTATCCTGTACACGACCACGCGTATCTCAATCATATAATACCACGCATCTAAATACAGTTAGTACACGATTGACAACTGAATCAAAGTTGGCGCAATAGGAGGTTGGCGCAATCCAGTATGGCGCAATCCAGCCTCGCGCACATCAGAATAACTGCTAAAACAGTTATTTCCTGAACTCTATAAATAGAGTTTCCAATCATCATCAGACGGAGATAAAGAACTCTTATAAAAATTAATGCTGCGTTCTCTAGAGGCTACAGTCTTCAAGTTCACATAGTCCAAGGGATAAAGTGATCGTCTTCTGATCAGATTCCTAAAGTTGTACTTCTCCAGAATTTATTGTACTTTGTACTCTTTTACAAGTTTGGAATAAAACAAATTTTTATTTTTGCAAACAAAATGGCGACTCTGGTGGGGATGACTTTATCCTCCGATGAGAAAGTGACAACTCAATGTGACATTGCGTCGATCGACAAGACGCAGAAGACTCTGGTTGTTCAAGTCAACCAGACAGCCTACGAGAATATGATCAATACCAAGAGCAACAAGCGCACGGTGGCTATCACCAAGAACAGGACTGTGTGGACTCCTAAATCTCCTACAGTCGCTGTTGCTCAGGCGCAACTTGAGTGCTCAATGACCAATGCACAATCCGCCTAAGTGGTTCCGGTACAGCCTATTTCTGTTACTAGGGCGCAATCTGCTCACTCTGCTGCCCATGCGCCTACTACAATCTTTGTTGCCGAGGCACAGTCGGTTCAAGCTACTATCAAGGCACAGTCTACCAATGTTGTTGCCAAGGCGCTACCAGTAGTCCTTAGGACTATGGCGCAACCCAAGCAATCGGTAACCCAGGCGCAATCTGCTACTCCGATGCAACTTAAGGGAACTAGTCTTTTGGCTATACCCTCTTCCAATTTTCAAGTTCTGAACTTAGAGAATTAGTGTCCTAGTGCTAACACTAGACAGAACAAATGAAAAAGTCTTATGGCATTTTCTCAATTGGCACAACCTACGCCAAAAATTATCACACAACAGAACAAAGGGAAACGCTTCTTAGCTAACTCTGTTCAAAACAAAGAAAAGCACCCTTTGGTCTTTCCTCAAACTTCTCTGGTCTATGACTCAGAGGAAGATGTATCAGATTCTATTCCTGTAAACAGGGGTCCTCAAATCTCTGATACCGAAAAGAATACTGATCAGAGAGGTATCTTACCTACCCCTATGGGGTCTGGTCAAGACCTTCCTACTTTACAAATTTTAAGATCCAAGCAGAAAAAATTGAAGGTATCACAAATAGAGACAACGGGAGCAGAATTTTTAGATATACGTGCTTATCTTAATAGGCATCAACCAAAATAAACTTAAGCAAAACGCAAGAACCCTATGCCAAAGGTCAATCTGCACCAAAAGCCAAAGTTTGAAAAGAAAGACCCATCTACCTATGCTAATGAGTTGAGTACATCTTTGTACACTCAAGGTGTAACACCCAGTTTTCCAGATGAGGGTAATTTTGAAATTTTGTAATTATAATTATTAATTATTGATATTTGATTCACATTATGATTTTTAGTGATTTTTAATAATTTTTTTAAACTATTTAAAAACTGGTTTAATCATGACTTGTGATTTTGATGTGCTGCTAGTGGAACCCTAGTGACTGCATGACCTAGAGCCTAACCATGTCATTAGGATGATTTAATTATCATTTTTAGCCTAGGGGTAATTTGGTCATTTTGACTTAATTGAATTATTTGATGATTTAATGAATTGGTGAATTCTAGTTTGACTTTGACTTGCTGAGACCTAGTAGACTAGCCTAGAACCTAACCCTAGCTATGGTAACCCTAGTCTAACTTGAGTTAACCTATTTTAGTCATTAGAGAGTAGTTTTAGAATGAGAGAATTTGGTTTAGTGAATTTAAGTCATGGCTTGTGGTTTCATGAAATGACTTGTGGCTTAATTATTTAATTGATCATGACTTAAGCCCATGGGCCATTTAGTGAACCCTAACCCTAATTTTTGAGCTTATGAACAGCCACATAGGGATCTCCACCCTATTTAAACACTTATTCTTTAGGGCTTGCCTCTTTTTATCATTCCAACACTTGGAGAAAAGAAAGGTATTTTTTCCCCTTCCAAAAATTCCCATTTATTCATTTGATCTCCTTTTTCATCCTAGTCTTTTGCATTAGGTTCTAATTTTTGTATATTTAATATTTTTGGAGGTTAATCTCAGTTTTGGGCTCAATTGGAGCATTTGGCCATCAAGAGGAACACCCTCCATTTGGAGCTTTTCCATGCAATTTGCACCTATAGGTAAAACCCTTTAAATTGATTTAAATTTTGGTTTTCTTTGCATTTAGGGCTAGATCTAGGAGTCTCCTAGGTTTTCTCGAAATTTGGGTGGATTTCGTGTTCATTTGGTGTCCGTATCGGACACGTGTCGTAGTGTTGTGTAGGTGTTTGTTGAAATGCCTCAATGGATTGAATGTTAATATTTTTCGAAACAAATTATATATTTGGGTAGCTCTTCATGTGTAGATTAAATATGTATATGACTGAGCACGAATTCGAGTCGTGTCCGTATCCAAAACGGACACGAACACGCCCGCAGCAGCCTTAGGGCAGTGCCCTGCTACTCGAGCCTTAGTTCTCCACTTGTAGGACACTTGGACACCTAATAATTGATACGAACCTAGGGGCAACCACTGACAGCATATCCCCAAAGTTTGGGGACATCTGGTCGAGTATCGAGAGAGTTATTCGACCCGCACCGGTTTTATACTGTTGCAAACATGCACAGAAACGCGCACTGACACGGGCTTGTAACTTGGATACGACACAATATGGACTCTTTGCAGGCGGTTGGACCCCTACCCTGACACCTGGCGAACACATGTGCATAGCCACGTGTCTCCACGTGGCCGGTGTCACGCGCGGGACACGCATGCATGCGTGCACGACGCTGCGTGCAGTCCAGTACACGTGTGCGTGTCTGTGAGTGATTGTGTGTTCTGGACACGTTCGTGTCCACTTGGTTGGACACGAATACCTTGGTTGACACGTGTACACTTGTATTATGTTTTACCAACCATTTAAAATGTAAATTAACATGATTTGATTTCAAATTTGCATTTCCCCATTATTTTCTGATTCCAGTGTCCTGGCACAGTTGGTTTACATGTCTTGGGACACGACTCGACCCTTGGACACGTGTGTTACACCCCCACACGTGTACCCCTCTGACACAAGTATGAATTTGTGGTTGCATGAGTAATTTAGGTTGTTTGGGTTCAATTTTTGTAATGAACAGGGAATTGTATGTATGTTACTGAACTTTGGTTAAACTCAACATGAAAACTGAGTTTAGATTTTCAAATGGGTTTTTATTGATTGTATTTGAGTGGATTTGAGTTTTACTGAATTGAGATCAATTGCACACTTTGATATCTGTACACACAACCTTCCCTACACTGTTAGCTAAGTTCTGAGTTTCCATTGCTCACACACACACACAATTCCATATTCCAGAGATTTTGTTCACTGTTATGTGAACACTACATTCCTGTGAACTGTTGCACTGTTCAGCCATCTACATACACACATCCTATTCCTATACACATATAAGCCTTTACTTGCCAATTTCCTTTTTTGCATACACACACAAGTACACACACACATACCCTTCAAATTCTGAGAATACCCATGTCACAGGACACTCTACACTGTCATGCTCACACACCCTAGCCTATTCATCTACACACACTGAATTCATAATCCTATTACACTGAGTTATAACCACTGTCATATGTATACCTGAAACACTGTTAACCTGGGATTGGAATTTAGTTTTTGAATAATAGTTTTAAACATGAAAACTGGGAATTTCTTGGGGTTCATGATAGTGTTTTCTCAGGTTTTGGCTTTCCCAGTTGAGTGGTTAGGAAGACTTGAACCCAGCCTCATTCATATATATTGTATCAGAATTTTGATAAGGAGAGAGTCCCTGTCCAGGTGGGTTGTATCCTAGGCTTAGGCAGTAGCAGTAGAAGGCAGCAGTGGGCATTTTATTGCATTGCTTGGCTTGCCTGGCTCTTCATTTGCAGCATTGCATTTGCATTGCAGTGGCATAGCAGCAGCTTTGGCTGCCTTGGCTTTGCATTGCAGAACCTTAGCAGCAGTTGCTTAGCAACTACATACAGCAGGCAGTAGCAGCAGCTGCCCTGCTGCACTAGGCAGCAGGGGATCCTTCCCTTGTAGGAGTTAGGTTTTGGCATTGGCTTGGTTAGTTAGTCTTCATATATATGTGTGTGTGTGTGTGTGTGTGTGTGTGTGTGTGTGTGTGTGTGTGTGTGTGTTTTGAGTGTCTTTAGGATATGAGTGAGTGTGTACCTTTAGGTAGAACCATGAGGGTATTGAGGGCTAGGCATGGAATAGGCATAGGTAGAGTATAGAGTAAAGTATGGAAATAGGATTGGTACCTAGGTAATAGGATATAGGGTAGTGTGTCAAAAAAATAGGTAAGTTTAGTATGGTTTGGCATTGCCTATGTCCACATGTGTGCTAGTGGGTGAGGGTTCAATTAAGAAAGAGAAATGTTTGGTATTCAGTTTATATGATTTTTAGACAGTGGGATGTTAGAGTTGGGTTAGGCATGTGAAGGTGGCCTAGTACCAAGGGTGTGAGTCATGGAGTGAAGTAGGGATATGGAGTGAATGTTGGAATTGAGGGTGTGCTTGATTAGCTTAGAGTATCAATGGAGTTTAAGATGTGTGTCCAGGAGAGGGCATGGGCCATTGGCCACATGGGTTGAGAGAGTGAAGAATAATGTGAGTTGTTGTTGAGAGTTCTCATATTGTATATATGTTATATATATATATATATATATATATATATATATATATATATATATATATATATATATATATATATATATATATGTTTTAACTAGGTAGATAATGATTTGATATAGGTTAACTAGACCTAAAATTGACCAAGGTTTGACCCGACAGTCCAGGATTGACTAGAGTTGACCAAAAGTCAACATAGAGTCT
This sequence comes from Iris pallida, assembly GCA_029216955.1. Taxonomy (NCBI): domain Eukaryota; kingdom Viridiplantae; phylum Streptophyta; class Magnoliopsida; order Asparagales; family Iridaceae; genus Iris; species Iris pallida. The sequence goes on from JANAVB010036615.1 coordinate 12,045,112, forward strand.
AGATGTGACCAATTGACCTAGTTTGACTAGAGTATGGACTTGGGTTGACCCAGAGTTGACCAAGTTTGACTTGGACCTAGTTTGACCTAAACAGTTGACCAGGTTTGACTTAGAGTTGACTTTGACCTAGAATTGACTTAGAATCATGTAGATTGTATCATAAACATCATTTGTCGTATTTTAAACATATGATAACCTGTACTGCTCTGTTTAGGACATTGTGACTCTGGTGCAGGCATCTGATATTACACTACTCTTCTCAGAGTAGCAGGCGAGTACATTCTCTGATAGTTCTTCCATTTACTTGTCGTTTACTATACTTCAGTTGTAGCTAGTTATATTTTATTCTGTATTACAAACACGATTTGATATTACTGGATCCATTTTATGCGACACTCACTTATTTAAGTCTGGCCTCTATTTCTGGAACCACCTACTGGAACCACCTACTGGAACCAGAGTGTTCGTCGGTTGTTTAGCCGGTGCAGCATATGACTGGTATCGTAGCCTGTCTGATGGCTGTATCACTTCTTTTGCTGGTTTCAAGCAAATATTCTTGGAACGATTTTATGAGGGAGTCAACGACATGACGATGTCTGCCCTCATTAAGATTAAATAGAGGCACAATGAATCCACAGAGAGTTTCATTGAAAGATTCCGCCGAGAGGCACTCAAAATGCCTTTAGGTACTCCATCTGCTGTAACAATAAACACTTACAAATCAAACTTGTTGTCTATTATCAGTATGTGGACGGGATCTACAAAATTCCAGGATTGGTCTTCTTTCATTGTTAATGCAAAGACGGCAGAAGTGAGTGCCGAAAAGTTCAAGCAGTTAGGAGTCCAGATGAATCACCCTAAACAAGATGAACATTCTACACCTGGGGGTAGTAATCGCCAGAATAACCGCAAGAATAAAGAAACATTGGCCATCAATCTTAAAGGCAAAGAGTCTTTGGCTGTCAATGTCACTCAGACGGCATCCACCCCATCAGCACCACTGCAAAAGTTAATTCGTCCAAAAGAAGAGTATTCTTTCGACGAAGATGATACTTTAAGTATCTTCGAGTGCTTGATCAAAAGCAATATGCTTCAACTTCCAGAGGCAAAGCGACCAGAAGAAGTCGGTAAAACTGATCACCCTAAATACTATGTTTACCACAGATTTATAGGGCATCCAACCAGAGCATGTTATGTGCTCAAGGGCAAAATTCAGGAGTTGGTCAACTCTGGAGCAATTACTCTACGGCAAGACGAAAAAACGGTGATTGCTAATGTGGTTTCTCTCCAATTTGGTAATTTTCTACCACAACTCGTACAAGATGGTGTTGTCCCCATCCCAAGGACTACTCTAGAAATTGTGAATATCCCGCCTCCTCAAAATGAAGGTCTTGTTCCAATGTCAACTGACAGAGGAGAGATTATGTGGATTCATCCAGATCTGGTTGCAGAATTTGAAACGCCTTTCTCTTCTAGGCAAAAGAAGCATTCCAAGTCTAAATCCAAGAACTTTAATATGGTATCCTTTGAACCATTAACAGAAGAAGAAATCATAATGGGCACTAGATCTGGGAAACCCTATCTTCGAGAGTATTCCAAAAATCAAGAGAACCCTGCTCCATCCCCGAATGCTCTTCCTCCATCATCTTCTCTTGCTGAAGATATACCGTCTACATCCTTGCCAGCGGTTGAACCATCTCCTCATAAACCAACATCAGCAGACAAGGGAAAGCAACCTGTTCGCTTTGATAAAGTGTTGAAGAAGTGATCATCTCTTGGACTTGAAAAGCCTTACAATTTTGACATGTTGGCTCAATTGGCCAATACTCCAGCAAGATTGTCAATCTTTGAACTTTTACGTCTCTCAAAAGAAACTCGTGAGACGTTAAGTGAAGTCTTGATGCAGGCTGACACTTGTTTGACTCTTCTCAAGAAGCCTGAAAAGGAGCCAGTCAGCTGTACACATTGTCATAGTGTATTTAAATTGATGCCCAATATCACTTTTACACAAGATGACATGTTATTAGAAGACAATCGTCATGATCGTCCTCTCTATTTTATGTGATATGTGGACACCATGAAAGTCGACCGTATTCTGATTGATCCCGGGTCTGCACTTAGCATCATGCCAAAGTCCTTATTGGACGCTTTGAAAATCCCAGTACATAATCTTTCTACAACTATCACTACCATCCTGGGATTCAATCAAGGAAGAAGTGAACCTTTGGGGAAGATACGCCTAAAACTTCAAATTGGCAATCTTCGTACAAAAGTAACTTTCTATGTTATTGACAACCATGGCTCATACAATGCTTTGTTGGGAAGGCCATTTCTCCATGAACACAATATTGTACCCTCTACACTCTACCAATGTTTCAAATATATGGATGGTAATAGAGAAGTCCAACAAGAAGTTACAGATCTGAATCCTTTCAAAGGAGTTAAAGCGTATTGCAACGATTCTCGTATGTACAAAGAGAAATTCATGAAGGTGGCACTAGCAATGGACACAGATGAATAACAGAAGAGTATACCTAATGATACTCTGGTGATTCCAGTCAAAGAACGTACCTCCTGCCCTCAGTCTTCCCAACTACTGACTATCTATCTACCTTCCCATGAGAAGCGACCTAAAGGTGATAGTCAGAAACACAGAGAGCTCACCTCTTCTGAACCGCTTATAATCGATCTTCGTCGCAAGAAGCTCCCTCCTCCTTCTCGTTCTTCCTCTCCCCCTCTTGTTATCAATCTGACTAAGCCTGCTAAGGCTAAAATCCATATTGTAAATGATGGTGTAAAAATCAATAAAGCATCTCCTTTGCAGTATATTGATGTCTTTTACTAAACTTAGTGTTATCTGGATATGCTAGATAGCTTTAAGCCATTTACAATAGAAGTCGTATCATCTCGACGAAACATGGTATCACTGGATTCAATACCAGAGTCTTACTTCTTAGTACCGTCTCGAAAGAAAGATGAAAAGCCTATATTCTTCAATAAAAAAGAAGAACCAAAAATGCTCTATAATGATAATGGAGATGATACAGGAAGGCTACAATTACGACGCTATAGTCCACAATCTAAAGCCATCATTCGTAAAATGGGCTATGATTTCAGATCAGATCTCAACAATGGTAAAGGAAGGCGAACCCCTCTTCGTATTGTTGTTTCAAAAGGAAAATCACAACAATACCACAGTAAAACGAAACGAGGATTAGGTTATATGTCACCACTTCCAACTCCAGAACCTTCTGAATCTGATGAAGAAGAACGTTCAAACCCTTCTGATTCTATCTCATAGGACTCTGATACCAGCATCGATCATGTTCATAAGGTGATAGTATCTTCTAATATGGTGTCCGCCGAATTCTCAAAAGATGACGAAAGTGACATTGAAGAAGCTACTGAAATGGATCCTCGGGCACAAAGGATGGACAATCAGTGGAAACTTCATTTTGAACAACGAAAACCACCTACTGAAGATCAACTGGTCCAAATCGATATTGGAGAGAAAGGTGTATCACGACCAATCTTCATTAGCAAGACTCTCCCAGAAGATGATAAACAAGAATTAATTCATGAACAAGCCATCTACTATCATTCATTGGGAGCTTTGTTGGCTCAGAAGCAATGAACAAGCCATCTACTATCACGACCAATCTTCATTAGCAAGCCATCTACCGATCTCAGGAATACCCTTCTTAATGTATGTCCGAGCAATGGATCATTCATTGGGAGCTTTGTTGGCTCAGAAGAATAAGAAAGGCCACGAACAAGCCATTTACTATCTCAACCGTACGATGATTGGAGCTGAACATCGTTATAGTCCAGTAGAGAAGTAATGTTTAGCCTTAATGTTTGCTGTTCAGAAGACAAGACATTACATCATAGGCCAAACTATTCATGTCATATCCTGGGTCAATGCTCTTCGAGTTTTAATGAAGAAGCCAAGCACACTCAATTCTAGGCTTGCCACATGGGCCATATTGCTAGCACAATATGATATGGTTTGTGTTCCTCAAAAGTCTGTGAAAGGCCAAGCACTTGCTGACTTCTTAGCAGCTCATCCTGTCCCTGAGACATCTAAACTCTATGATGAGATTCCGGACGAAACATCGGAATCAAATATGACCTCAGAAGAATTTCCTACTTGGAGGTTGTTCTTTGGTGGAGCTTCTAGAATTGGACCTGGAGGTACTCTTGTTGCTGGAGTAGGAATTGTTCTTATTTTATCCGATGGATTAACTATTCAAAGGGCCTATTCTTTAGACGAATCATGCTCCAACAATGTGGCAGAATACAATACTTTGCTCATCGGACTTCAATTAGCCAAACAATTGAGTATTGAATATCTCGAAGTATATGGCGACTCTAAGCTGATTGTTAATCAGGTTAGAGGCATATATGAAGTCCAACATCAGGATCTAGTACCATACCATGAAGCAGCAACCCAGATAGCTTCTTTATTTAGAGGATTCTTCATCGAACATGTATGTCTGGCATGCAATACAGAAGCTGATGCCTTAGCTAACCTAGCTGCAGTATTGGCAGTTCCAGTCAAAAGACAACAGATGGTTGTTATCTCTAATAGAGAACTATTATGTGTTGAAAACAACCACAACATTGAATTCATCAACCTAACTAAAGTCAATGTCCTTAACGAGGATTGGAGAGCACCTTTTATCGATTTTGCAGTACATGACATTTTACCAGAAGATCCTAAAGAAGTTACAAGTATCCGCCGTCGATCACTTTGATTCTATTATAATCATACTACTAAAACATTATATCGAAGAACTTTTGATGGATTACTCTTGAGGTGTCTCGCTGGTGATGAAGCAAAACAGATATTACGTGAGGCTCATAATGGTGTTTGTGGAGCGCATCAACCTGGTCCTAAACTACAGGATCGTATCCGACGTATGGGCTACTACTGGCCCTCTATGGTATCAGATGTTATTGATTATGCAAGGAAATGTCGTGCATGTCAAATTCATGCAGATTTCATTCACCAACCGTCGGAATTTCTTTATTTAACTGCAGCTTCATGGCCTTTTGAAGCTTGGGGCATGGATATAATTGGTCCTATCAATCCTCCTTCATCTAAAAGACATCGGTTCATCTTAGCCATAACCGATTATTTTTCCAAATGGGCAGAAGCTATACCTTTGGCTGAAGTAAAGACTAGTAGCGTTATTAATTTTATCAAACATCATGTGATATACAGATTTGGTGTCCCTCGTCGAATCATCTATGATAATGGGCCACAATTTATCAGCCAGAAGTTTAATAGGTTCTGTGATGATAACAGAATTAATAATGTCGCCTCTACAGCCTATAATCCTGCGGCTAACAGGTTGGCTGAAGCATTCAACAAGACCATCATCAAACTTCTTAAAAAGTTTGTTTCTATTAACAAACGCAGTTGGAGTAATAAACTTGGAGAATTTTTATGGGCATATCGCACTACTGTCCGTAACCCCACAGGTTGCACACCTTTTTCTCTGGTAATATGGATGTGAAGTTGTTCTACCTTTGGAAATTCAAATTCTATCATTGAGAATCGCCATTGCTAATGAGCTTACGACAAATAATAATGATCGTCTTCAGCTTCAGGAATTGGAGGCGCTCGATGAGAAAAGGTTATTAGCTCAACAGCATATCGAACTTTATCAGGCTCAGATTTCAAAAGCTTTCAATCGCAAAGTCAAAGTGCGAACATTTCAAGAAGGCGAGTTAGTGCTTACAGTCAGACGTCCTATGACTATGACACATATGAGCAAAGGCAAGTTCGAGGCAAAATGGAAAGGACCGTATGTGATAAATAAAGTCTTCTCTAATGGAGCCTATCAATTAACAGATATGGATGGCAGAGTTACTATGATGCCCATCAATGGCAAATTTCTCAAGAAATATTATGTATAAAGACAAAATGTACTTTATTTTCAGAGACATGATGTAAATAAAAGTTCATTTTTATTCAAAAGCAGAATGGAATTACATAATATTATGGACGGGGAGGAGGCCCTGACCCTTCCTGATTAAATACAAAGTTCGCCAACTGTTCAAACATTTCATTGTCTGAACACACCAAGAACTCACAAACAGCCGTCCTCAATGCCTCTTCTTCGACAGTTTTTCCAGGCACCACTAACTTGGAGATCAAATCCTGTCCTGGTGCATGAGAAATAGTTGAACCTTCGCTCCTTTCTTTTTGAGAAGGCACTGGAGGCTCAGCAAGGGAAGTCTTGGTTTCTTCTTCAATCTTCGGAGCGATCAAGTCTTCGGAAGACATTTTTTCCTGTACAGGAAGAAAAGAGATTGACAATTTATAGGCAGAACAATTAAGAAATCAGCCTTGGAAATTGATTCAACTTTTGGAAAGAGGCACAACTGTTTGTTTCTAACGGTTCATTCATAACCGACTCTTCATCTTCCCTTCTTTGAAACCGACGTGTTTGATCCATTCACTGTCTTTTTTGAAAGTCTAAATGGCCATTCATTCATTCAATATTTCTTCCTCGGAAATCGAAGTGAATGATCACTCATTCATTTATCATAATGAGAATCAATGTCTCTGAATTCTAAATAGCCACATCAAACAACTTGCCACATTCGCATTCTACCCGCACTCTGTTATCTATGTCAGCATATCAAAATTAAATTATGAAAAAGAGAATAATGAGACGATCATTTCTTTATTCCTTATTTAAAAAGCATAGATACATCTTGATGAAAATCTATTACATATCTGATTTTCATTCTAATGAAGGTCTATTTACATCTTTGGATCTTCTCATCGATAATGAAGGTCTATTACATCTTTGGATCTTCTTATTTGTTGGTGGCAATTCCTTGTCGTCTCGACCTGAAACAACGAGCTCGACAATGGAATTAACTCTGGTCTTCTCTCTGAGAAAGACTAGAGGAGAACCACAGAGTGCAGCAGCCCAAAGATGAGCTGCTGTCAATACAACTGGTGGAGAGAAGACAGCCCGCTAGGGGAACTAGGAACGAGATCACCCTTGTGATACAATTCCTAGTTCTGCGTCTTCACCATCCAACTCTCATGTATAAAGGCTCTTCCTACCATCTGAGGAAGACCCTTCTTAACATGAAGAGTCCTGAGCTGTCTGATTTGAGTGTCAGAACCATATGAGCTGTCTGATGTGGGTGTCAGAAGAATGTTCTCTGCAATATCCAAATCACCAATACCAGTTCTGAAGAAGCTCGCTAACCAAGTCCCTGTAAATATCAATAAAACAGGAAAAGTTAGCATAAATCTATCAGTAATGTGCCTACAAACAGGCGCACATCAGGAATGTGCCTACAAACAGGCACACATCAGCAATGTGCCTACAGACAGGAGCACATTAGTGATGTGCCTACAAACAGGCGCACATCAGCATTACGCCTACAAGTAGGCGCATATCAGCACTGAACACTGATCAAACAAGCGTATGACAGCAGTACGCACCTCTTATCAGAGATAAACACTGGACCACAGTGTGTGCCAATTCTTAGAAATAATTAGCGCATATCAATAGTATCTACAACATGCAGATCAATACTTGTCTCCAGAGGTGGTGCGAAAGAAAAATACTCATGCTATTGATTCTTCGTCAAAACTTACCAATTTTTGAAGACACAACATGCAAGCAAATTATATCAGAATAAAGTGGCGCAAGTGAAACCTTATAGGAAGACATTAGTTTTGAGAGAGTATGAATGGTTCTTTCATTTCTGGATGTCCTTTTTAAAGAGGCTAAAGAAGAGATGGGTGCGTCGTTTTAGGATCCTATTTTGGGAAAGAATTAAAAATGGGCATCTAAAACCGTGTCGTTTGCCACGTGTTCTTCAGAAAAAATAGTAAAACGAAGAATTAGTTTAAAGAATATGTCCATGAGTACCATTCGAAATCATAGCCACACAAAATCAGAAATTCTAGGCTTCATTGCATAAAGGCGGGTAGACCCCTACAGTCAAGGACATAAAATTAAAAAAGTTGTTCTGCCCAGAACATTATTTTTTTGTCCTTGCCTTCATCAGTCTGACGAAGGGCGGCGTCCAACTCTTGCATGGTACAGATCCCCGAGCGACGCATCAGGTTGAGAAATCCCTCTGAATTGGCGTGCTCCTTAGAGGATGATCCGCCACTCGAGCGATTGAAGACTGACGGGGTTAAACCGAAACAGTTCAGAAAGTTCACTGCCATCAAAGCTGGGTCAGCCTCTAACAAAAAGGTTGTAGGTGCAACATCCTGTCTCACTTTAGGAGACTTGGTTGTGGTGTCAGCATTGGTCTCCATCTCTTCCTTCTTGGGGGCCATTGAAGAACAGAAGTGAAGACTAAAGTACAGAGATCAACTACATATATATCAACCAATTGACTCTTCTTATTCGTCATGGGAAACTGAAAGAAATCAATAAAACTCCGAAAGATGAAGAGAAGATTGAATATTTTCGAGAAAGGTATTTAATCATGATGACCGAGCATGAGACCGGCGCAACCTGACTTAGTCAAAACTTTTATAAATTCAAAGTATTCCAAAATTTTGTAATGTTTTTAAGTTTTGAAAACTTTGAAGGGGGTCTTGTAGAGCCTAAAAATTAAGTTGCGCCTTCAATATACTGATCAATGATCAAGTTGTGTCCCAAAAATCAAGTTGTGCCACTGATATGAAGCTCAGAGAACAGACTGCGCCACTGATCAGGTTGCGCCCGATATCAGACTGCGCCCAGTCTTTTTACGCCAAAACCTACGTGGCATATGACACTTAATGGTCATCATTACCTGACAATACTGACGGCTGACACAACAGTGAACGAGAAAAATCTCTTCGAATCCCGTGAATTGTGCCGCTCAAGAGAAGTTGGTGGACAGTTGTCATGTACACTTCGTGAGTTGCGCCCAGGCACAATCTAAACAAAATCCTTAGTTGCGCCTGGGCGCAACCTGAACGACTTTTGCTCAGAAGCTGCCACGTGTGTAGGCGCAGCACAAATCAAGCGCAGTTTGACTTGTTAACTGAAGCTCGTGCAACCTGATAAAGTTGAGACAACTTACATTCTAAAGGAGGATGACATGGCACACATGCCACTAATCTCTCAAGACGTGTCTACTATCCACGACCACGCACATCTTAATCATATGATATCATGCGTCTAAATACAGTTAGTACACGCTTGACAACTGAATGAAAGTTGGCACAACAGGAGGTTGGCACAATCCAGTATGGCGCAATCCAGCCTCGCGCACATCAGAATAACTGCTAAAACAGTTATTTCCTGAACTCTATAAATAGAGTTTTCAATCATCATCAGACGGAGATAAAGAACTCTTGCAAAAATTGTTGCTGTGTTCTCTAAAGGCTACAGTCTTCAAGTTCACATAGTCCAAGGGATAAAGTGATCGTCTCCTTATCAGATTCCTAAAGTTGTACTTCCCCAGAATTTATTGTACTTTGTACTCTTTTACAAGTTTGGAATAAAACAAATTTTTATTTTTGCAAACAATTTGGATTTTAGATTTGATGGATAATTTTATTTAAGGATTTAATTTTACAGAAGGTAACATATATTGATCTTCATAAGTTAATGTTTGTCATATTTTGATATATTTACTTTTCTGTCACTCTATTCTATATTTAAACTTGATTTGATATTGTGACTACTCATTGAATATTATAGTCTTGAGATTTCATCTTTAACTTGTGTAATATTTAATGATTTTGAGCTTTATATTATTATCTTCTTATTCAAGTTACTTACTGTCTACAACGGCAATTCTTTGCAGGAGAGAAGTCAGACATATTGAATCTTTCTCTCAAAGCGTTTCTTTTCTTTAACCTTACGGTTGTCAGGTGGACACCGTGCTAAGGCTTTAAAAGGGAAGGAATGAACTTTGATAAGAAGACCTAATATTTTTGAATTAGTTTTCTACTTCCGAAAATATGTCTCTGAATTTTATTTTTAAATTTTATCAAAATTATTATTTTTGGATATAGCCATGTAAAGGTGAGCAGTTAATTGTTTCAAGTCAATTAGCCCCTTGATATGTCATATATCTAGAATACATTTTTCTTTGGACATTTATCTAGTTATGTTTTCAAAATGGGTTTATTTATGATTTATGGATTCTTTTATTAAAACTGTGTTTGTAATTCGAATCGCCAGCTTTCAGTCTAAGGACTAGATGGATGCATTCGAAAATTCACTAAGACTGGTTTTCATAATAAATTCCATATTTTTGAAAAGTCTTTTTGATTTCTTTTTGATTTATTGAATATGTCCATTATTCGCATTAAAGACAATTTTTAAAAACTTTTAATATCTTGAAATATTTTTTATATATTTATTGAAGACATATTTTCTTCATCTTTAAGCGTTTATTTATTGGATTTTTTTTTCTTGCCTAAAGATGATATTTGTTTTGAGTTTGAAATTTTATATGCAAGAAAAAATGCATATCTTGGATATCCCTTAGATGTTGTGATTATTTATTTTATCTATTTTATGCATATAAATTATTTTTGAACTATATACATATATTTTAAGGGGGAGCAAATTAATTATTTCAATTATTTTATGCCCTTAATATATGGTATACCTAGTTCACCATGTACTTATATTGTCTTAGTTAAATATCTTGCTGAGTTATTCATGATATTTGGATTTGTATTGGTTTTATGAGAGAATATATGATTATTATTATCTCTTTTTTACTTTCTCGTTTTATATGAGTTAAAATATATTGCCAAATATAGTTAATTATCCTAATGATTCTTTTGAGTTTAAACTGATTTGGCATTTCTTATTGAGATTTTATCTCAAAGTTCATGATTATCTTATTTAGACTGATCATACTTTGCGGAGGAGCATTCAAGTCGACTGAATGTCTCCTTCTCAAGTATTTTATCTTTATTACCTACTTGTTTATCTGATGGATATATATCATGCAAAGGTAATTGAATTCAAATGCATGAACTTTGGTATAGATTTTGCATAGATCCTAGTATATTTATTTTGATTTCTTTTTGATGATTATACTCTTATGGAATTGATTTACTAATTTATATGGGCAAATTATGAATCATAATTTTTTTTTGTGATCATTGTTAAAAGTCTCATTATATTTTTTATTCTTTTATATATACTAGATCTATGCATTTATATTCCTCATGATTTATTTATGACCAATGATTGATTCCTACTATATTGATATATATTTTTTGGTCTATTTCAAAACACAATATGATGAACAAAATATGTTTTGAATGTCATTTTTGGATTTCTAGTTGGTAAACTATTTATTGATTATTATTTTTACCAACTATACTGTGTTGACAAGTTTTTCTACTATAGTTATGCAATTTTCTAAACTTGTCGTTACACTGTTCTCCTAATCCTTGATCATGATTATTTTTGCTTTCCTCCTTCACTTATGCTTGAGTTCATTTTAGCTCTATTTACGGGAGAGCTTATTTTTTGATCATGTCAAAGGAGGAAAAATAAGTTTAAGTAAGCATACAATATTCCAGTATTATGTGTTTTTTTAATGATACATGCATCTATTATATATAAATTAAACTTAAAGGATTTGCCATAATCAAAAAGGGGAAGATTGTTAGCCCAATGATTACATCATGTTTTTGAATATGGCTAATCAATTAAGTTTACCATAATGACATCACTAATATTCATGTAATCACTATCATGTTGTTACTTAAACTTAGCATTGTCCTAAATGTTCTCTGTATCAATATTGATATGCTTATATTATATTGGTTTATTTGTCTAACATGTATTTGTAGACATGCTATAAGCATGATCAAACTAGGACATATGTAATGGAGAATTATTGATGGGCCAAAGACGACGTTATACAAGAAGATTTCTCTGAACCGCCTAACGACCTATCCGGGGCCTCGTATCGGGGGTTCCGCTGCCCGGTCAGCGGACAGGGATCGAGGGGGCAGCGCCCCCCGTCAGGGGTTCGGGGGCGAAGCCCCTGAAAGGTATTCAGATTTCCAGATCTGTTTATCTTTGGATGACCGCCGTCAAGAAAAAAGGCGTCTTCAAGTCTGCTCAAATATTTGAAGAAAGGCATCAACAAAGGGCTATTGGTTTTCCTATTTTATCAATATAATTTTCATATTTATTGAGTCTAGAAATACGATGTAAACTACATCATACTGGCAAATATGCTACCTAAGAAACGTTTTCAAAATACCCTTTCATTTTGAAAACAAGCCCACTTACAAAAGCCCAAACTACTTCCTAACTGTTTGACTTTTCAAAAAGCCCAAAACCAAATTTGCAAAAACCCTGACAGAACTCCAACAGAACTAGGCCCGAGTTCGGCCAGAGTTCGGTTAGTGAACGTTGCTTTTTGAGCTTGGTCTTCCCGCAGTTACGGATTCCAACGAGATTTTCTCATAGAGTTCTGTCCGAATTCTGCCTATGAAAAAACTATAAATAGAGAAGGATTTCGATCATTTCAATACACCAATTCACTTTCATATCTCTTCTCTATAAGCCTACTACTTCTTCTAAAGTGTTCGGTCCAATCGGATGACTGTCCATCGGATGAGTTTTATTTCAAAACTCCCGACCAAGCATTACTTTGGTATGCCGACTTTATTATGCGTACTATATGTACCGGATCTCCGATCAAATGGACTGTATTTTTTGACCACCGTCCTTACTTTGAGGCATTAGGGTTACATCGCTTTGCTACTTTACAATTCCCTATAGCTACTAATGCCATTAGACTATTTTACTGTAATTTCGTATGAGACACTTTTACCGCAAGAACTCGTGTCGGCGGTACAGATATCGAGTCCAATGATATTTAAATCATATTATGATTTTTGGTGATTTTTTTCAATCAATTTAAAACTAGTTAAAATGTTGAATTTTGATTTTGATGGTTAACTAGTGTAACCCTAGAATTGCTAAGCCTAGAGACTAACCATGACCAAGGGAGCCTAGTCATGTGATTAGAATGTCATATTACTACTTTTTAGCCTAAGGGTACTTTGGTCATTTTGACAATTTTATGAAATTTTTAATTGTATTAATTAAATATGTTCTAATTGTTTATTTGAGACTTGACCTAGAATCTTAGCCTAATCTAGATTAGCCTTGAGCTTAGAGTCTTGATTAGGATAACCTAGTAATGACAAGATTAACAATATCTAGATATTTCATAGTAGGATATTTACCCCTTAGGATATTTGTGAAAAAGAAAGCCTTATGAATAATTGAACTAAAAGGAAGGCTTGGAATTGAGTGGACAAGTTCTAGCCACTCATCTACATATAAAACTAACCCTAATTCATCTAACGACCAACCATCAAGTTTATAAAGAATCCTTAAGAAAACCCTTGCCTCTTTTTACCTCTACATAGAACCCTAAGTGTTCTTCCCCAAATTAGAGAACTTCCTGCTTTGATTTGATCTCCAAATCCTTACATTCTTCCACCAAAACTTTCATCCAACCTTCTCATACTACCAAGGGAGGCTGCTAGCAAAGATTTGGAGCAAAGTGCAAGGAGGAGTATCCTTTTTGGAAGATCTTCGTGTCGGAGCCGTGTCCTTGGGAGTATCATTGGGATTCTACTCCCAATAGGTAAAATCAACCCTCTAAATTGATTTCCTATACATATTAGTTAGTTTTGAATCCGTAGGATCCACCCCCATACATGTACCCCATTTAGATTCAAATTTGAGGCCATTTAGAGCTCTTTTGAGGATTTTAGATATGTGTCTTGTGTCCTACTTGATAGATCCCAAATTAGGACACCCCATGTGTATATATGTATGATAATAGTTTAAAGAGATATTTAAATTCGGTTTTAGAATGGTTAGAGAGTGGATTGATCTTAGTTAGGATGGTTAGAATGAGTTTCATTAGGATACCTATGTTGGTATCCAAGTATCTTGGCCTACATGTGTTTCTTTTGTCCAAAACAACTCAAATTCGTCATAATATTCATCCACGTTTTTATTAACTAAACCAACTTAGAAATGTCATAACTTTTATCTTAGAACTCTGATTTAACTCCCATTTTTTTAGAAGAACCGTATCGAAGTTAGCTTTCCAAATATATATTTTAATAAGCCAAATTCGTTCTGGAACTTTCTGTAAAACTATTTGAGTGTCAGTTGTCCGAAAGACAAACGCATTTCGGTGTTTTCGCGATTTCGGGAGCTTCCGGACACGAAAATGCGATCCATTTAAAGTTTCGGAAAGCTAACATAAAGGGCTACGACATACTTTAATCATAGAATTTAGTGAAGTCCCAATTGGTACAGTATTAGTTTCAAGTAGAAGAGTGAATATACGACATAGACATTTTGTGTAACCTATGAGCCTATGTAGTATGAATATTAGATGAATGTAGAGTATATAATGCATGATATGTCTGTCACGACCCGCACCCGCTTTTCGGATACGAGACGTGTCCAAGCCAGCCTACGCCGCAGAGTCGGCGGTAGAACGCTGTCAAGCCCGCAAGAAATAAATGCTCAGAATATCACATTTGCTGCTCATTCACATTTCTAATTTATTACAACAGTTACAACATTTAACATTAAAGGAAAATACAAGTTTTATAATTAATGAAAATAATACATTGCTATCTATTTCTAGGTTGTCTTCAGCATACCCAAGTCTTCCCCAGTGCTAAGAGTGATAGCGGCTAAACCTGAAAAATGTTGGTTTCCAGTCAGGAATGGAACAAGTACACAAACCGACGACAAAACGAAAACATAATAGAATTAACAAGACATGAAAATAGCATATGAAATATGAAAGCTAGTAAGAAAACTGATGACATAGCACGATAGAGAAGTAAACAAGGAAAAACTAATAAAAGACATCTATCTAGGTGGTGTGAAATATCCGTTTCAACATGTGGACGGCTAGGGGTAAATAAGGCACACTGCACGTGTCGTGCGCAGCGGCTAGCTTTCAAGATTAGACATATTGGGATAGTTCTGGGTAGTCCACATGTGTACTAAGATATTTCCCCTCCCGACTACTCCGTGTGACGAGCGTGTCAATAAGCAGCAAGATATATGTATAGACATGAAATGAAAAGACTACCATGAATCGGAAAGCAATCAGAAAGTGCACTTGCCTGAGGTCCTTAGCTGGAGAAACCAATACTATACCACACAATGAGCCACAATCAATCTACACATGCAGAAGTCTCCAGATGCTGAAATAAATAGTACCAACATTCTCAGAATAGTCAAATTAGCTAGAATTGCTTGTCCTTAAGTCCAATTCTGGACACAGGGACAAAACGGTAATTTTGGGCAAAACGATGTCCGCCGTTGGATCCGCTTTGCAGCGAAAAGCGTGCCAGAGTCAACGGTCTCTAAAGTCGTCAAACTACATGTCTACGGATCCAGTTTTTCGATACGAACCCAACCGTATGTCCAAAGTTGGATTCCGGCGGGCCGTGCACAAAATCGCCCGTTGAGTGGAACCGTGGGGCCCGCAAAACGACGTACAATTTAACTGTCTCAGAATTGGACCAAACTTGGCATACAGGACCATAAAAACGATACGGTCCTGTTGGCGCAAGTTTCGTCTCGATCTGACGAGCGTGCACAAAGTAATTGAAAAATTTGCAAAGTGCACGATACGATAAATTTCGACGGATACGTATCAAATTCGTCGCGCACACGCGACCAATTTGAATTCCGTCAAAGCCCACACGACCACGAAGCCGTTACGCACCTTTCGATGATTTCGGTTCGCGACCACGTCGCCCGGATTGGCGGGACGCACGTCGTGTGGATGAGTTTTATTTAGAAAATAATTATTGGATCTTTGTAGAAACTTATTATGAATATAATCCAAAATAATTTACAAGCCAAAAATCAACATAGCTTAAATCTATATTTGGAAAATAGAGAGCCCACTATATATACGCAAGGCCCAAAATATTTATTGGAAGCCCAAACCAATGTTTATAATAATATTATTGCCAAAGCCCATACCTACACTCAAAGGACCAAATAGACACAAACCTAATTGATATAAGTCTTAAGTCCATATAAAATTCACAGCCTATACTTGGCTAAACATAGACATGCAAGTGTATATTCTACTTTATTATGTGATTTTGATGGCTCAGAAGGAAACTTAGCTCGAATTCCAATGAGCAAGTTTGCTACTAAGTTCTTTGTTTATTATGAAAATATTATTCATAATTGTATAGAAAGCTGTTGTTACTATATGTTTAATAAAACAAAACAGTTGAATATAAAGAAATAGAGGGAGAGAGAGAGAGGTCATTAGAAACTTACAGAATTTGGGAAAGAGGAGCGGTCGACAGGGTTTTCGTCGGAAAAAAATCGCTGGAAGCAGCGTCGGGCGCTGCGCCAGAGTGGGGAGGCGCGGGGGCTCGACACGGCCAGAGGCGCGGGGGCTCGGCACGGCCAGAGGCGCGACGAAGGTCGTCGGTGGCTCTCTTTCGGCGCTGGGCGGAGGAAGCCCGCCGAGAGGAGGAGCCAGCGACGTGGAGACAACCCCAGTGGTGTTCGTCACCGGGGGTCAGACCCCACAGAGCGGCGCCGACGGTTGATCGGCCGGTCGCAGCGAACGGTGCTCGTCGAGGCGCTGCCCGTTGAGGAGCGCGGCCGGGCGGGCGGCGTCGACTACGAGGTAGGTTGTGATTTGTTGGTGGTGGCTGGGTATGGCGTGTCTGGTGTTTCGGACACGGAAATGTTTGATGTAACTGTAATGGGAGATGGAATAAGAAGTCTGGACACGGACACACGGGTCCGGACACGGTACAGGTTTTTGTGTTTTTGTTATTGTGGCTGGTGGTGTTGTTGCTCGATGGTGGTGATGGATTGAAGGGAGGAGCATGATGGTTCTGGTGTAGCGGATGAGGAAGACGAGAGGCTGGCAACGTAGCAGGGTTGGGAATTGGCAGGAAGGGTTCGGTTTATGCATATATTTATTTGGATGAAATCTATTGGATTAGGTTGAGGTTGGATTTGGATTTGTCCAAATCAGAGTATGATTGACGTCTGGGCCGAACTGATTATCCTTTAAAACACCAATACTATAAATCATATATATTTCTAATTTCAAGTGTATCATAAATTAAATCTAATAAATACTTAAGACTTAATTTAAACAATTCTAAAGATACTATTTGATAACTATGATGGTTCAAATTATTGTTTAGTATTATCAATTAATTTAAAAGTAGTGCTTTATAAATCTAAACCTAAACTAGATAAATTAAGTCTCAACAATCATCTCAAATACATAATTCAAATAATATTTCAAACTATTTTTAGGCAGCTCTTAATGTCGCCATGAGATGCCATAAATATTTAAAACGATATTTTATAATATTAGAATAATCTGAAACATATTTGATACTTTATCAAAATAGTTTAACTAAATTTAAACATAATCAATGACTGATTAATGCCATGTTTATGACCCTTAAAACAATTTCGAAACTAATCATTTGAAATCCAAAATTATTGCTCAAAATCGATCGTATTTCAAATAATAACATTCATGAATAGCTACAAAAACTTAAATAGTATATTATCTTTTGAATTATGATTTTAGACTAGTTACTATTGGGAATACAAAAATAATAGCAAAATAACGTCTATACATTTCAAAAGGAAGTTGTTCCGAAACACGCAAGTAAAGAAAAGAATAAAATTTTGAAAATCCGGGAAGAGGGGTTACAATGTCAGATGAATGAAATGATATATATATGATATGTATCCTCTTTACATTAATATATATATATGGTTGAATACAAGCATGTAGGAATGCAATCAATGTAATGTATGTAAGCAACGCATAAATACATGAATGAAAGAATGATATACAATGTATGCATGAAAGTATATAATGAATGCTAGATACGAATGCAAGGTATACATGTAATGATAGATATGAATGCATAATGTATACATAATGTAATACAATATATAATGATAGCATGTATGGTAATATAGAATATATGATGCAAGCATGTATATGTCCACTGTTTTACCTTTTTCTTACATTTTTCCTTCCCTTCCCATTTTATTTCAATTTTCCCCCTTTTTTCCCTCTTCTATTTTACATATTGTATACAATGTATATAATGTATAGATGCATGTAAGTATGTAATATGCATGAATGACATATATGTAATGAAAATAAGTATATGCATGCAACTTAATGATATGTGAATGGATATAATGCATGAACTAAAGTATGCATGTATATGGGATATGAATGAATGATATATATATATATATATATATATATATATATATATATATATATATATATATATATATATATATATGTGTGTGTGTGTGTGTGTGTGTGTGTGTGTGTGTGTGTGTGTGCTAAGGTAATGTAATGTATGTATTCACATATAGTTTGAGTTAAATATATGAGTTTGTATGCATATATTATATGTATGCATGTATGCAGGAATGAATGTAATATAATAGAGAGTATGCATATATGAATATAATATATGCAAGTATATAATGTATTCAAATACGTATGTATGCATCTATGTATGTAATATAGGTACATGAATGAATGCAAGTATGCATATATGATATGTATGTAGGTATGTATCACTACCAGAATAAGGAAATTTAGCGACGCTTAAAGACGTCGCTAAAATGCCTAAAGACGTCGCTAAACAAGTTTAGCGATGTAATTCTCTTATCGCGGAAACCTTAGTCGCTGTTTGGAAAGACATCGCTGATCGTCGCCAACACCGACGTTTACCGACGCACAGTTACGTCGGTAATATACCGACGTTTATCGTCGTTTCGTCGATGAACTAGCGACGTTTATGATGTCGCTATACGTCGGTATTCCCTGAGAAAATTACTGACGTTTTCTAATGTCGCTATGGGTCGGTATATAGTACCGACATTTTATGATGTCGCTGGACGTCGGTATATCCTGGTAAAATCAGGTAAAATCCTGGGATATTTACCGACGTCCACCGACGTTTACCGACGTATACCGACGAAACTTACGTCGCTATACGTCGCTAGCCTGGCACTATATGCCAGTTTAGCGACGTCTACCGACGCATTGTGTTGTCGGAAAGCGTAGGTAAACGTCGGTAGACGTCGCTAAATTTGAAAAAAATAAAAAAATAAATTACAGTATCCAGTTTTTTCCATAGAATCATTTTCTCCCTGCAGTTTAATCTGAAACACAATACATAAGCAAATTTTATCCTTGGGTTCGCCAACCCCTTCGGTGGAACACTCAACACCGGTAAATTAACATCCAAATAAAACGAATAACATAAAATAACCATAGTCTACACAACATATATAAACTAATATCCAAATCGTCATGGGTCTACACAACCAATAACCAATGTATCTATGCAACCAACAAACAAGTGTCACAAACAAATACAAAGAAAAAACAAGTACAAAAACACTCAATACAAGCAGTCCTAACTCAGACTACTGGGGATCTTGAGCAGGAGGGGACGCGCCGCGACGAAGGGATAAGAAAAGCTCATAGTCCTCCTGTGAAATCGACACCGATAAAGAAGGCAGTGGCGCCGGCGGAGTCGACGACGATAAAGGCGCACCCGGAGGACGATAACGCTCCAACGCTGTAAGTCGCTCGTGGTATGAATCTATGGTAGATAACATTCTACCACTGCTATCAGCCACCGAATCCTGCACCAATCTCAGCCTCTCGCCCATGGTCATCTGTGATTTCTGCAGATCCAATACGCTATGCTCCATCAACGCTCTAAGATCGGTGACGCTCCGCTCTGTCCGCTCAGTCACATGTCGGAGCTCCATAATGCTACGGTCGAGCGCATCCAATCGTGCTATAAGCGCAGGCTCATCCGACTGGTGCTAAGACTGGTCCTGAATCTATCGTAACAGCTCGTCCCGGAGAGACTCCGTCATCTGGTGGACTCAGACAAACTCCTGGGACGGCTGTGGACCATGCACACTAGCGGGGGATGCCCTAGAGGACTGGCTCGCAACTAGGACGCTATAGGATCCCGTACCGTAGTACATACCCCTACGGAGGCTACCAGCGGCGGTCATCCACAGCTCGTCCGTCGACGGAGCTTGAGTGGGCTGCGAGGAAGTACCGGCCTCTCCCGCAGTAGGTGCACTAGCAGTCGCCCGTCCCGAAGCCTCTGATACTCGGCCTAGAAAGTATGGATAGTACTCTATGATTTCTAATTTCTAATTAATTACTTATTATTACTAACTACATGAATATTTATTTGCATGTATATTTACTAAGTTTATTAAAATTAACAGAAAGTATTATAATTAACAAATAGTATTGTAATACTTACATAGGCAAGCTCGGCTCTCTCGTCAATAAGGGCTTCGCCCTTCCGATGGATGGCCAGGAAGACGGTCACCATATCGACATTACCGACCTTCCTTACCTGTAATTAAATATATTATCTTAGTAATAATTTATCGGATTTATATTAAAATAATATTTCTGAAAGAAAAATACATACCAGACGACGGAAATGTTCCGTCATCGGAATCGACCCACCGTACCACTTCGAGGCATGCTGCCTAGCCGTCTTGGCCTTCTCAGACTTTTCTTTGTACCTTGGCTCGTTGAATCGAGCCTTCATCGCATCCCACTGATCAGGGGTGATCCAACCTTGGATCGGCTTTCCGGCACGATCACGATCCTTCTGATCATTGATAGCGTCGCAGATCATCTTAGCAGCGACAGCAGGAAACATCTCCTCGATCAGCTCAGCCCTGTACGGTGGATAGAAAAACATATCCTAGAAGAGTACGCAAACCAAATATTTATCAGTAATATATATTATGCATAAATCAAATGATTCATGTTAAAAGCAAATCTAATTTAACCTTGAAGTGCGCAAACCAGTAGGCCTTCCTATCGTCCGGAGCATCCGAGTAGTTTATCCAAGGACCCCCATAATTTTGCCTCAGGAGGTGGCCTAGGCGTCTCTGTACCAACGGGAGACGATATCTATATAGACATATTATATTAATGAAAAAAGTTAATTTATGATAAACACAAAAAAATGATAAACCAAAATACTTACTTTGTACCGTCGGCCCAGATCTCCGTCCTCGTCTCCCCCGGAGGTGCGCAGGCATCATCTGCCTGATACTGGTCGGCCGCCGGCACAGCCTCCTCCATGTGCTCATCTTCCTCCATCATCATATCAGCAGGAGGAACGCTACTCTCGGGAGCAGTCTCAGGCCTGGAACTACTCGTCCCAGGAGATATGTCCCGTAGCATCGTGGTGGATGGAGCTACTGTCTGATACACAAGAGTACTGGGCCACGAGGATCCAGAGTCGGTACCAGTAGGAGGTACCGAAGAAGAACCCCGTCCTCTAGTAGTACCACTAGTAGGCACCGAAGGATTACCCTGTCCTCTGCCAGTATCAGTACCCCGTACCCCATGTCGGCCGAAAATGCGGAACGATCTGCGACGACCTGTCATGCCTGATAACAGCATATGATAAGATACAACAAAGACAACAAATAATAGAGACTAAAAATATAAAAGTACAACAAAGACAATATAATAACCAAGACAACATATGATGATACATTTTACAAGAAACATCTAAGTCCAGATAGTATATTTTACAAAAAATATCTAAGTTCAGATAGTACATTCTACAAGAAACATCTAAGTCCAGATAGTACATTCAGATAATAAACAAGACTAGATAATAACCAACTCTACATAATAAGAAAATGAAAGTACGTCTCTCTCAATCATCTTCAGAATAATCATCTTGTTCGTCCTCCTCGACCTCATCTTCCTCCTCATCTTCACTTTCATCTTCGCCTTCGTCGGCTTCGTCTTCCTCTTCGGATAATTCTACATCTTCTACATTATGTGTCGTGTAATGCGTAACTTCCGTGGAGTCCACATCAACAATATTGGTTACAGGAGGTAGCTCGTCCTCCTGATAAGCTTTTTCGTCAACATCAAAAGTATCTCTAGCTTTAGTCTTGCATACTGCCCACCAATCAGACTTCGTTGCTTTTCGTCTCGGATAAGCTGTGAAGTACACGAGTTGCGCTTGAGTTGCTAGGACAAATGGTTCCCAGCCTTGATATCTACGCTTGTAGTTTATATCCACAAGACCATGCTTGTCAATTTTCCAACCTTGATTTTCAGTCGGATCGAACCATTCACACTTGAACAACACGATCTTTGTAGGTTCTCTGCCATAATTATACGTCAACTCCATAATCTCTTGCAAGATGCCAAAAAAATTATTTCCTGGATCGACGTCTTTGTAGTTCGAAGATTTATACACAAACAACTGTTTTTCGTAGAATCAAGATCCAGGAAGCTGTCTCTGATCGAAGCATTTGTCGACTTGAACCGAAAGTCATTGGCACAGTAACTTGGCCATATTTTAACAAAAGTAATTGGTCCCTTGGCAAGAGTTCTAATTAATTCAATCTCGGGTGAAATTAGACGATCGACCAGAATACCAAAGAAGAGATAGTAAGTTATTTATTGTGCAGTTGCATTAAAAGAGGCCAGTAATTACCGGGCTGCTTACATATTCGCTCAACCAAGAAAAAAAATTACGTCTCATTTCTTGTTCTAATGTTTCGTCTGCTAGGTAGGGTCTAACCGACCTCAACTCAGCATTATATGTGCTGAAAAACAACGAAGCAACCGCCGATTAGTACAATAATATTATCTTATACTATTACATTGAGAAGACGTAAACTCATCATTAATTACTTACCCCTCTAGCTTCTTCACTTTATCCTTATCGCAATTGAGTAATACATACAACTGAGCAGCCCTTAGCTCTTCGTCATTCAAATATCTCTTCTTCATTTTCTCCGAAGGCTTTCCGGACGTATTGAATACTTTCAGTATTCCATCATTAGATTCTTGATAACCGTTGTCGTTTCTCGGAGCCCTCGTTCTATTCGTAGCAACATGAGATTTGAAATACGTCGAGCAGAAGTTTATAATCTCCCCGAGAATATAGGCTTCACAAATAGAACCCTCGACCCGAGCCTTGTTTTTTACCTTCCTCTTTAGGTGGTTCAAATGCCGCTCAAACGGGTACATCCACTGATAACCAACGAGCCCACCAACACGTGTCTCGTAGGAAAGATGAATTAGCAAATGCTCCATGGAGTCGAAGAATCCAGAAGGAAATACCTTTTTAAGCTTGCACAGTGTTACCGCAATATCGTTCTCCTGCTTTTCTAGACGATCGACGAGCAACTTACTAGAACAAAGACCTCTGAAGAATATGCTAAGCTCGGTCAATGGATCCCAAACAACCGGGGGTAAGAATTCCCGAAATACAATCGGAATTAACCTCTCCATGAATACGTGACAATCATGGCTCTTCATACCTGTCAGTTTGTTCTCCCTGCGGTCGATGCATCTTCTCAAGTTCGAAACATACCCGTCTGAAAATTTCAGACCTTGAATCCACCTACAAAGTCTCACTTTATCCTCCTTCTCCAGTGAGAAAATTGTTTTAGGCTGCTTCAACTTTCCAATCCCGTCCTCTATCAAATGCAATGCAGGACATCTACATATTTCTTTCAAGTCCAATCTAGCCTTTGGATTGTCTTTCATCTTTTCCTTTACGTCCATTACAGTATTAATTATGTTGTCAAACACATTCTTTTCGATATGCATGACATCAAGGTTATGTCTAATCAGATTGGTGCTCCAATATGGAAGATCCTAGAATATACTCCTCTTCGTCCAGTTACGAGTGCGACCAAATCCGTCACACTTATAGTCCGTAGCAGGCTCTTCAATAGCTCTTGGTAAATCTTTTACCTCTTCCCATATCGTGCATCCGGACTACCTTGGCGGAGGATTAGCCTTCTCTACAACGCCAGCACGAAAAGCATTCATGTTCCTCCGGTACGGATGATCCTTCGGCAGGAATTGTCGATGACAATCGAAGAAGCACGGTTTGCCTCCGTGTTTCAAACGGAAAGCCTTAGTACGGTCCATGCAATACGGACATGAAAGACGACCATGCGTGCTCCATCCAGATAACATACCATAGGCCAAAAAGTCGTTGATGGTCCACATAAGTGATGCCCGCATCTGAAAATTTTGTTTTCTAGATACATCGTACGTGTTGGAACCTACTTCCCACAGCTGATTCAACTCATCAATCAATGGCTATAAATACACATCGATGTTCCTTTTCGGATTGTTCGGACCTGGGATAATAACGGTAAGAAACATATACGGAGTCTTCATGCAGATCCAAGGCGGTAGATTGTACGGAGTGAGGATCACAGGCCAACACGAA
Source organism: Iris pallida (assembly GCA_029216955.1). Lineage (NCBI taxonomy): Eukaryota > Viridiplantae > Streptophyta > Magnoliopsida > Asparagales > Iridaceae > Iris > Iris pallida. The sequence goes on from JANAVB010036615.1 coordinate 12,069,452, forward strand.
TACTGGGATCCCGAAACTCCGAATAGGGTAAAACCGTCGGAGCATATACCTAATCTGACATTACACGGATCAGAAGCAAATCTGGATACTCTCGATCAAAGTGCTTCCATGCCTCTCTATCAGATGGGTGATCCAATACTCCTTCGGTCTGCTCCCACTTATGCCAACTCATGTTTTATGCAGTTTCCTTCACCATAAACAACCGCTGCAACCACGGCATCAACGGCAAGTAGTGCATCAAATCTGTAGGCTTCCTGGCACCGACAGACTTTCCTCTACCACTGTTCTTGTAGCGATCGGCACCACAAAATCTGCAGGCGTCTTCATCCTTATCGTCTTCGTAGTACAACATGCACCCGTTGCGACATGCATCGATTTTCTCGTATCCCATCCAGAGCGATCTCACCATCCTCTTAGATCGGTAGAAGTCTTTAGGCAACTTAGCACCCTCAGGCAATATTTCTATAAGCAACTCCATAAGACGGTTGTAGCAATCTTACGACAAGTTAAAATTGGACTTGATGCTCAACAATCTTGTAACCACCTCCAACGGTGAATGATCCTCACAACCAGGATATAATGGAGTCCTTGCATTCTCTAGCAACTCCATGAACTGTACAGCATCGGCGTTCGGTGCCTCCTCAGGTGTATCATGATCGTTCGGATCAAAACTAGGCCCCGCCGCGTCAAACATCATGTTCACCAACCCATCGTCGTAAGCAGCGTTGTTGTGGACATCCACATAAGGCTCATACTCCGATACTAAGACACAAGTTCTCCGTGCGCGCTCTACTGATAGTAATTTAGCGTGAAACCCTTCGAGTATAAATGATACGTGACTTCCACTTCTGGATGATATTTCAAGTTACGACATCTCACACACGGACACTTAATTTTGGTACCGTCCATGTACTGAGAGAACGCCTTGGCAAACTACAGGAACTGCTGTACACCCACTATGAATTCATTCCATACACTGTACATATCATCAGGATGACGGTTGTACATCTACGAACGATTCCGTAAGTAGTAATTCATATCCATATCCAATTGAGGATAATTCTGTAAGATAGATACTTGCACATTGCAGTCAATGAATGAATGTTAAGGCAGTTTAGATATGGGTGCGCAAGATAAAATGTTCATTCATTCCACATATCACAAGCAAAGAATTTGAAGGAAGAAACAAAAATAACTGTGTTGGGACTAAAACAACTGTTGTAACACCCATATTCTGAATATGTATTTTGTCAAGCTTGCATGTATTTCAGACCTGTATTTATTTTCTCGGATTTTGGCATGTACTTGTAATTGGCTTGACTTGCAGATTTTGGTTCTCGTAATTGGGTTTTACCTGGCTTGGTTTATTTTGTGGAGGAGAATTGGTTTGGTTTGGTTTGGTTTAATATGCTTGGAACACTTTAACCTATACTCCACCCTCAATACAACACAACCCACCCTTATAATATCTCCACCAACCTTCTCTCTCCTCATTATTCTCTCATTTATTTCTCCATCTTCTTCTTCTTTCCTCTACACAATACTCTACCCCTTAGGCAAGTGCATCTTACTTTATGGAGGAACCCGAATTTTATTGTTCCATTCTCTTCTTTGCAACCTTTTAACTTACTTTAGTACTTGACATTTTCTCTTTTTATGGCTAGATTCTTGTAGATCTAAGTTTAAATTATTTTCAAAAATCTTGGGTTTTGATCTACTAAGCCTTGTTATTTTTGAGTTTTGATGGTTCCATGTTGTTGGGAATTTTATTCTACCCAATTTTGACCTTTGAAAAGTTGGATTTTGACATATTTTGACCCAGTTATGGACTTTTGAAGCTTTGGGTTCAACCATGGAGTTCTTGCTGATTTGGAGAAGACAGTGAGCAGTACGCGAGCTTTTTAGCTTGCGTCACTGAGCTGTGCGCGCTCTTTAGTGCAGCGCAGTCTGGACCCCATACGCTGCCTTTTGGAAGCGTATGTCTTGCATACGCTCACTTGGATAACAAGGAGTCGTATGGACCCCATACGCTGCCTTTTGGAAGCGTATGTCTTGCATACGCTCACTTGGATGACAAGGAGTCGTATGGACCTCATACGCTGCCTTTTGGAAGCGTATGCTGCCTGAGCGTAAGCTGACCTGAGCGTATGCTGACTGAGCATATGCTGCCTGAGCGTATGCTGCCTAAGCGTATGCTACCTGAGCGTATGCTGCCTGAGCGTAGCCTGACCTGAGCGCAGTCTGACTTAGGCACAACTGGACCTGACCCTACTTACCCTGGATTTTCTATAGCCCTGTATATTGATATTTTATTATATATTTAACGTCTATTTTATATCCTTACGCCTTTTGTCATGAACTTGATAATTCTGAATTTATTTATTTATTACGTTTGGAATGATAATTGAACATGCTTGATAGTGGCCCGCCGTGGTGTACACCTGATCTGATAACTTGACCTGCTAATTCATGACACGACAGTGACCCGTAGTGGTGCACTCTTGACAAGTACCCTGACATGCATGATAGTGGCCCGTCGTGGCGCACTCTTGACTAATTAATTCATTGGCCTGGACACCGTGGATGATTGTGCTTGTATAAACTACGAGTCCTGTGTGTCTTGCATCATGTCTAGAGCATGATCCCTGAGTACCACGGTCAGGGATTCATACTGAATCTGGCTAGGTTAATGACTAGATTGATCAAATAGTTCATGGAGAATTTCCCAGTTACCTGTTGCCCCTTTGGTCCCGGCCTTATATATATATATATATATATATATATATATAGGATTTGTTGCTATCCGTCGAGATGAGCGCACTTCCAGCCCGCCGTCGAGTGTGGTACCTTAGGACACATGTATCTTACTACAGTGTGTCTGCTATATCCAGCTATCTTTTCCTTTTCTTGCTGGGATCACTCAGGTAGTAACAAACAGGTAACCGGACTTGGAATTCTTATTGCATTTGCTAGTAACTAGGCCTGTGATAACCCTAGTTAGTTAAAGTAGCAAGCCGTACTTATTGCTTGGCCGTAAATGTTGGATGGGGTTCAATCAGTCTAGTCTTGTCTTGATCCTGTACAAAATTGTTACATGTCTCGATTTTTTATCTTGCCGATAAATGGTGGAAGAAACCAAGTTCTGTTCAGACGAAGGGTTACAACCCCGGTCCTTGTTTGGTTTACGGGTTGTAACCTGGTTATCGAAATAGTTCCATGGTTATCTCATCGTATATCATCCTGTCATGCTCTTTCATATGTTCTGTCTTTTATCGATTCTGTACAAGATTGTCTTTTATATTCACCTGTCATGCTTTTTTAATTACTGTCTCTTATTATGTAATTATATTCTTGTGCTAATTTGCTGGTTTTAGTTCCTAAGTGAAGCCTCTTTTGTGGCACTTGCTCTTTCTGGGGTCTGACCCAGCTGGTTTTGTATGGCCAGATACCGGAGCAGCAGCAAAGGATCTACCTGCTTTCCAGCCAGATGGTGACCACTAGAGGGAATCCTGGCAACGTGTGGGTTTCTTTGTTCTCCCACTGTAATTGTGCATTATTCTTTTGAGGCGTTTAGCCGCCGAGCAAGTGTTAGCTCGTGTATATTTTACTTACTGTCTGCCTATGGGCTGTAAACATGATTGGCAACTCGAGGTTGATCATGTATAACTTAACTCTTGCTAGTCCTTACATTTTGTACGACTAGCTTCATGATCATCTGGATATGTAATGTTTGGGATGCCTTACAATTGTATATTTGGTGGTCTGTTATCTTGTAACTATTACTAGTTGGTTGAGATTGAGACAATAGGCTATTTTATGACCTTAAGAGACTGATGGATTGTAGTAAAATCCTCACATATCTAGACAGCCGTGACCGTATGGTGAGATGGATTCTATTTCATTATACGTAGCTGGCTATGTCTGCCCCCGCTCTCCAGTATTCTGGTTCTGGGGCGTGACATAGTTTAAGTGGTGGCCCATGCAAGGTCTTGTCAATCAAGAAATGTGAGGGTTTATCGGATAGATGTCTCAATCTGTACTCGCCTTTGATCTCCACTCGTATCTTCTTATCTCCTTGGATCCCTGACTTGATAACATGCTTGCATCATTGTTCTATCCTAGTCCTTCCTTAATATTCCCGATGTCATTGCTTCAGTGGCATCATTCCTGTTGATCAGCCAGAAGAAGTTCGGCCGGCAGCCCAGCAACAGCTAGAAGATCAAGATCAGTCCTCAGCAGCTGCCTCCCGAGCCATGCCTTCTGGAGAACCAGAGCTCCCAGTCCAGCCAATTCAGCCAGCAGGGTCAGAGGATGGGGTCTTGATAGGGCTTATCCGTGAGTTGCTTGCGTCTCAAGATCGTCGAGGTGATGCCTTACAGCAAGCAGTACAAGATGCTATGAGCGAAAGTGGTCCTCGAGGGAACAGTGCGGTCAACAATTTCAAGCGCCTGAACCCTCCCTTCTTCGACGGCAGCGAGGATGCTATTGCTGCAGATGCCTGGCTACAGGATATTGAAGTTATCTTAGAGGCAGCCAGGACCCCTGAAGCAGAGAAGGTGGCTGTGGTATGCCTGCAGTTACTAGATCTAGCCTGCAGCTGGTGGGCTATGCAAGCAGCGAGTTTGGATACGCCTGTCATGTGGGCGGTATTTAGTGATATGTTCCAGACCAAGTACTTCGACGTAGTGGCTAGATATGACCTGCAGACCAGGTTTAGTAATCTCAGGCAGATGAACAGGACGGTCGACGGATATGCGGCCGAGTTTTCAAGGTTGAGTCGGTTTGCTCCCACCTTTGTGGCAACCGAGCTAGACAGAGCACAGCAATTTCAGCAGGGGCTCCACTTGGAGATCATATTGGCAGTAGAGCAGTTCGAGCACAGAACTTTTAATGCCGTCTTGCGAGCAGCGAGGAGGCATGAGTACACTTCCCGAAGGATAGTGGACAGGACCGGAGGTCGGAAGCGATCTCATGACCAAATGAACCAGTCTTCGGCACCACCCCCAGCAGCTAGGACTTAACTATTGGAGCTCCGAGGAGAGCAGCTTCAGTTACGTCGGACCAGTACTCAACCCCGACGTTCCCTCAGCAGAAACAGAAGCAAGTGCAGTCTTCCGCCGTGGGCTGTTCTTATTGTGGGAAGCCTGGACACGTGGTAGCGGAGTGTCGCAAGGCATTGGAATTGTGTTTATTGTGTGGAGCACCGGACCATAGGGTGGGGTCCTGCCCATTCAGAGTTGATTCAGCATCGATGGTATCTAGTCCCTCGGTTGGAGGACCAGCACCAGCACCAGCACCAGCTCCAGTTCACCAGCAACAGCAGCTTCCGTTCCCAGGTCCATTGCCGTCTCAGGCCCAGGCCTTCCAGCAACAGAGGCCTCAGCAGTTCGCCCTAGCCCAGGCCCAGATCCAGAATCGGCAGAGAGGTATCTGTGTCCTATTGTCTTGCTTTCCGCCGTTGTTATGCGGGACACGTGTCATGTTTTATGTGTCCTAATTACAACGGTATATCCCGGGCCCGAGCCATTTCCTAGATCATTCGAAAAGGTTGGTACCAATAGCCTTTAACCTTTTCGTATGAGAAAAGGCCCGTGTCCCTGTTTAACCAAAGAGAGAGACCTCAAGCGCAAGACTATCAGCTTAGTTCGTGTTGCTTGAGTTCATTGCTCTTTGGGTGAGTCAACATGGGAGCGTGAGGATGATATCCGATCGCGTTATCCCTACCTGTTTGACTCGTAAGGTATAATGTCTTCCTTATGCCTTATGCTTTTCCATCCCTTGCTTGCTTGTATGATTGTTTGATTGTTTGCTTAGTGTAGTCTTGTGGATAGTATAGTTGGCTTTTACATTTCTAACTCCTTGATTAAATTCCGAGGACGGAATTCTTTTAAGGTGGGTAGAGTTGTAACACCCATATTCTGAATATGTATTTTGTCAAGCTTGCATGTATTTCAGACCTGTATTTATTTTCTTGGATTTTGGCATGTACTTGTAATTGGCTTGACTTGCAGATTTTGGTTCTCGTAATTGGATTTTACCTGGCTTGTTTTATTTTGTGGAGGAGAATTGGTTTGGTTTGGTTTGGTTTAATATGCTTGGAATACTTTAACCTATACTCCACCCTCAACACAACACAACCCACCCTTATAATATCTCCACCAACCTTCTCTCTCCTCATTATTCTCTCATTTATTTCTCCATCTTCTTCTTCCTTCCTCTACACAACACTCCACCCCTTAGGCAAGTACATTTTGCTTCATGGAGGAATCCGAATTTTATTGTTCCATTCTCTTCTTTGCAACCTTTTAACTTACTTTAGTACTTGACATTTTCTCTTTTCATGGCTAGATTCTTGTAGATCTAAGTTTAAATTATTTTTGAAAATCTTGGGTTTTGATCTACTAAGCCTTGTTATTTTCGAGTTTTGATGGTTCCATGTTGTTGGAAATTTTATTCTACCCAATTTTGACCTTTGAAAAGTTGGATTTGGACTTGTTTTGACCCAGTTATGGACTTTTGAAGCTTTGGGTTCAACCATGGAGTTCTTGCTGATTTGGAAAAGACAGTGAGCAGTGCGCGAGCTTTTTAGCTTGCGTCACTGAGCTGTGCGCGCTCTTTAGCACAGCGCAGTCTGGACCCCATACGCTGCCTTTTGGAAGCGTATGTCTTGCATACGCTCACTTGGATGACAATGAGTCGTATGGACCCCATACGCTGCCTTTTGGAAGCGTATGTCATGCATACGCTCACTTGGGTGACAAGGAGTCGTATGGACCTCATACGCTGCCATTTGGAAGCGTATGCTGCCTGAGCGTAAGCTGACCTGAGCGTATGCTGACTGAGCGTATGCTGCCTGAGAGTATGCTGCCTGAGCGTACGCTGCCTGAGCGTATGCTGCCTGAGCGTAAGCTGACCTGAGCGTAGCCTGACCTGAGCGCAGTCTGACTTCGGCGCAACTGGACCTGACCCTACTTATCTTAGATTTTCTATAGCCCTGTATATTGATATTTTATTAGATATTTAACGTCCATTTTATATCCTTACGCCTTTTGTCATGAACTTGATAATTCTGAATTTATTTATTTATTACGTTTGGAATGATAATTGAACATGCTTGATAGTGGCCCGCCGTGGTGCACACCTGACCTGATAACTTGACCTGCTAATTCATGACACGACAGTGACCCGTAGTGGTGCACTCTTGACGAGTACCCTGACATGCATGATAGTGGCCCGTCGTGGCGCACTCTTGACTAATTAATTCATTGGCCTGGACACCGTGGATGATTGTGCTTGTATAAACTACGAGTCCTGTGTGTCTTGCATCATGTCTAGGGCATGATCCCTGAGTACCACGGTCAGGGATTCATACTGAATCTTGCTAGGTTAATGACTAGATTGATCAAATAGTTCATGGAGAATTTCCCAGTTACCTGTTGCCCCTTTGGTCCCGGCCTTATATATATATACATGGGATTTGTTGCTATCCGTCGAGATGAGCGCACTTCCAGCCCGCCGTCGAGTGTGGTACCTTAGGACACATGTATCTTACTACAGTGTGTCTGCTATATCCAGCTATCTTTTCCTTTTCTTGCTGGGATCACTCAGGTAGTAACAAACAGGTAACCGGACTTGGAATTCTCATTGCATTTACTAGTAACTAGGCCTGTGATAACCCTAGTTAGTTAAAGTAGCAAGCCGTACTTATTGCTTGGCCGTGAATGTTGGATGGGGTTCAATCAGTCTAGTCTTGTCTTGATCCTGTACAAAATTGTTACATGTCTCGATTTCTTATCTTGCCGATAAATGGTGGGAGAAACCAAGTTCTGTTCAGACGAAGGGTTACAACCCCGGTCCTTGTTTGGTTTACGGGTTGTAACCTGGTTATCGGAATAGTCCCATGGTTATCTCATCGTATATCATCCTGTCATGCTCTTTCATATGTTCTGTCTTTTATCGATTCTGTACAAGATTGTCTTTTATATTCACCTGTCATGCTTTTCTTAATTACTGTCTCTTATTATGTAATTATATTCTTGTGCTAATTTGCTGGTTTTAGTTCCTAAGTGAAGCCTCCTTTGTGGTACTTGCTCTTTCTGGGGTCTGACCCAGCTGGTTTTGTATGGCCAGATACCGGAGCAGCAGCAAAGGATCTACCTGCTTTCCAGCCAGATGGTGACCACTAGAGGGAATCCTGGCAACGAGTGGGTTTATTTGTTCTCCCACTGTAATTATGCATTATTCTTTTGAGGCGTTTACCCGCCGAGCAAGTGTTAGCTCGTGTATATTTTACTTACTGTCTGCCTACGGGCTGTAAACATGATTGGCAACTCGAGGTTGATCATGTATAACTTAACTCTTGCTAGTCCTTACATTTTGTACGACTAGCTTCATGATCATCTGGATATGTAATGTTTGGGACGCCTTACAATTGTATATTTGGTGGTCTGTTATCTTGTAACTATTACTAGTTGGTTGAGATTGAGACAATAGGCTATTTTATGACCTTAAGAGACTGATGGATTGTAGTGAAACCCTCACATATCTAGACAGCCGTGACCGTATGGTGAGATGGATTCCATTTTATTATATGTAGCTGGCTATGTCTGCCCCCGCTCTCCAGTATTCTGGTTCTGGGGCGTGACAACTGTCTTGTGTCAAAGTGTCGTATCCGATAGACTAATACTAATCCGATACGGTAGATACTAAGTACATACGGTCGAGGTATAATTGTACTTGTAGGAGTACACGACACTAAGTACATACGGACGATACTAATCCGATACGGTCGATACTAATCCGATACCGATTCTGATACTCATCCCAACTGTCCAATATCGACCCTTTGGGTTTACAAGAGTTACTTCACCCAGTTTGTCAAGAAAGGTAAAACTTTTTAAATTAATATCCAATATCGACCTTTTGGCCTGTGCTTGAGCAAATCCTAACTCAAACTATATATCCTAACTAATAAATTAATATCCTACTTTAACATCTACTAACTCTCATGTTCCTTCTAACATAAACTAATATCCTAATCTAAACTAACCCTTTAACTGAAACTAATATCTAAACAATGCTAATCATGAACTAACACCCTAACCTGGAAGTCCACACTGCTCAAGCACAGGCCAAAGGCCAAGTTATAAGGCAAAATGCAAGCAACTGCCTGTAGCTACAAGGCAAAACCAAGTATTGACGGTATATATACCGTCAACATTTAAAAAGTTTACTTGTCTTGACAAAATGAGTAAACTTTTATAGACCGAAAGGATACTCTATACACTCTATGTAATACGATATACCAATCATACCTACACTTCTAGGATACTCTATACACTGTAGTAATGAATTGCCCTTACTAATGATGCTCTTAGGTAACATATTTAACAGATGAGATTTTCATGTTGTACTTATGCATTTGTAGCTATAAACTGCTTGAGCAACAACATATAGGTATGGGAATCGGTATCAGACTATTCCTATGAGTATTGGTATCGGCGATATCGGTAGTAGACTTACTAGCTATGGTTTTGGTCAAACTCTAGTCCACAAGTTCAATTAGCCTATTGGGTTCATTTCTAGGTAATCCTATAGATATCTCAGGGTATAGGCTAAGGTACACTAGGTCAAGCACATATGTATACCATATATATACGATAATATATATATATATATATATATATATATATATATATATATATATATATATATATATATATATATATATATATATATATATATCCTCTCATAAAATAAAAATATATATATCCTCTCATAAATATAGTATAACTCATATCCCAACAATACCTACATATATTATATATATGAAACTGTAAACCCAAACTTATCCCAAACTGGTATGTAAATCCACAAACTGAACTGAATTACAACCCAAGCTAACTCATAAACTCACAAACTGAACCTGGGAATCAAATTCAAAAGCAAACCCTAACTCAGAACTCACCCAAACTTCCAAACAACATACAACATTCAATTATATAGCCTATTTATATAAATACAGAAATAATGTAAGAATCGTATCAGTCTACAGAACTAATATTTAGGTTAGGGTTACCTAGTCGGGGCCGGAGGAGCGGGTCGTCGAGGGGGCAGGGGGTCGCCGGTGGGGAGCTAGAGATGAGGGTGAGCGGGGTCGCCGGTGGGAGCAGGGTCGCCGAGCGGGGGTCGCGGAGGGTCGGAGGCCCAGGGGGAGGATCGCCGAGGGGGGAGGGGGTCGGCGGAGGCCGAGGGGGGAGGATCGCCGAGGGGGGAGCGCGCTTTCGTTTGAGAAAATTTCGATCGAAAAATAATGAGGGGAGAATAAAAACTGAAAGCCCTATATTTTCAATTTAGCGACGTCACACATATACGTCGGTAAACGTCGCTAATATTAGTAAAATTTGCAACGTTACAGTAGTTACGTCGGTAAACGTCGCTAATATTAGTGATATTAGCGACGTTTTTCGACTTATCCGTGACGTATGTTTTCGTATACACAAAAAGTCGTAAAACGTCGCCGATCGTCGGTAATAGTGACGTATTACGACGTTTATAGAGTACGTCGCTAATTCCTTAAACGTTAGCGACGTTTTAATAAAACGTCGCTAATTGCGTTGCTAATATGACTTATTCTAGTAGTGTATGCAATGTATGTATGTATACATGATATGTATGTATGCATGTATACAATGTAAGTATGTATGTATGCATTTCTATAAACTGAGTTAACCTATATCCTTTTACACACATGCATTCATACACCTTTTGACACCATGTATTCCATGTCATATACATCTACCTATCACTAAATCTGAGAACATTAACACATATCCTTTCACACACATGTCACACACACACTCACTTACTCTTTTACCTCTCCTTCTCTCTCTCTATGTATATATATATGTATGTGCCTATATATATAGCTTTCCTATATATATCTATGTATAGAAATATGTGAATGTGAATAATATATATACATAACTAAGTTTGTGTGCTTTGTTAGCTTATGGCTTAGTTTTGTGCTTGGTTTAGCAAGTGACTTAGGCTATGAGTTAGTAGCTATCTTGGATACTTGATTTGCATATACTTAGTTTGTTTAGACCTAGAATTGACTAACCTAGACTAGTTGACCATTGTTGATCCAATCCTAGCTAGTTTGACCACAGTTGACTAGAGTTGACCTAGTATGACTTTATAGTTGACTAGAGTTGATCAAGAGTTGACTTTGACCTAGATTGACTTAGACTCATGTAGATTGCATTATAATTTCAATTACCATATAAATTGAACTCTTTATAACCTATTTTTCTCTAAATAGGACTCTGTGACACCGGTTTGGACATCTATTCATATCAGTCATACAGGATGACAGGCGAGTACATTCTCTGACCGTTTCATACTTGCTAGGATTTATATTCTTGCTCTAGATTACTTTACATGATGTTGTCACGTTATTATCACGGATTGGAACTATATGGATCTTGTCATGCGATGTTATCCCCCTCAGGGTACATCAGATACAGTTGTCATATACTTTTCACGAACATCTTGTATTTTATGTACACAGCTATTCATGTATACTCTTGTGCAATCTTGTACTCTCATGATCACGTGAGCAAACATGATAAAAACTACTTGTACAAGGTAACGTAACTTGATTGGATCCTTGTGTATTGATTGGGAAGGGTGAGTAGGAAATGGTTATGTGATCAAAATCCCATCATGTGAAATCTTGTATATGTCTATTGTACACTCACGTATGATGGAGTTACCCTTGCATTGTCCTAACCCTTTTATATAACCATCTCATGCTCTAAATCACCGGTTACTTACAGTTCTTACTTATCATGTATATAGATATTTCCAGTTATCAAATCTCTTTCATTTTCATATATATTTCTTTACAGTCCATGTATCTTACTCTTTTGTATGCTTTATATTTCCCAACATGATATGAACCGCGTGAGATGTATTGTGCTCGTTCCTATCCTGATTGGACATGTTAAAAATATTACAGGTGGCCTAGAGATTCACAGCTAGCCTAGAGGACCAGTAGAGCTTGGAGTAGATTGCTAGTTTATGGTTTAATTTTCTCAGTTGGAACTTGTATTGTAATAAGTGGAGATTTGAGTTGTATTTGAGATTGTTTGAGATATTATTATTTTAGAAGTTTATTTAAGTTGTTGCGTTGAGTTTAATATAGACTTCTGTGTTATCCTATCTTGCTTAGATTGTGATTGAGTTATATCATATCTTATACTGATCCTTCGTTCGGAGTTGAGATTTTGACAAGTACATTATATAATTGCGTGAGTTGTTGATTAGATAGTAACCTAGAACAGCGTTCTACCGCCGATAGTGCGGCGTAGGATGGACGTACCCACTTCTCGTGCCCCTACACTGGGTACGGGTCGTGACACTTTGTAACCAACCGCAACTGAAGGAAGAGCAAGTTCAAAATCAAACGTTCACATAACGTTCAACTTGGCCGAACTCTGGCCGAGTTCTGTAAGGGATGGTTAGTTAATTTTTTGAAAAATAGTTTTGGCTTAAATTAGACGCTATGCAAGAGGAATTAAACCAATTCGAACGGAATCAAGTTTGGAAACTTGTTCCCAAGCCCATTGATCATCCGATTATTGGCACCCGTTGGGTATTCCGAAACAAACTGAACGAGAATGGTTTAGAGACTCGTAATAAGGCTCGACTCGTAGCTCAAGGATACAATCAAGAAGAAGGTATCGACTACGATGAGACTTATGCCCCAGTTGCGAGATTAGAATCCATTTGCATGTTATGTGCATTTGCATGTTTTCATAATTTTAAGTTATTTCAAATGGATGTCAAAAGCGCATTTTTAAATGGTTTTATAAAAGAAAAAGTTTATGTAGCTCAACCTCTTGGTTTTACTGATTTCAAATATCTTGATTATGTTTTCAAGTTGAAGAAAGCCTTATACGGTTTGAAACAAGTCCCTCGTGCTTGATACGATCGTCTAAGCTCTTTTCTACTTGATAACGGTTTTTCAAAGGGAAAGGTTGACACTACATTGTTTATAAAATCTTTGAATAACAATATTCTTTTGATTCAAGTCTATGTAGATGATATTATTTTTGGATCTACTGATGAATCTCTTTGTTAAGAATTTTCAAAGTGTATGCCGAATGAGTTTGAGATGAGCATGATGGGAGAGCTGAAATTCTTTCTCGGACTGTAAATCAAACAAACCAACCATGGGACGTTCATAAATCAAGCAAAGTACACAAAAGATCTGTTAAAGAAGTTCGACCTGGAAGCTGTCAAGCCACTTAGCACTCCAATGGCAACTTCAACTGTAACATCCAGTTTCCCAAATGAGGATATTTTTGAAATTTTATAATTTCGATTAATCGATAATAAGATTTAACTCATGTTGTGATTTTTGGTAATTTTTTAATCAATTTTAAAACTATTTAAAATGTTGAATTGTGATTTTGATGGTTAACTAGTTAATCCCTAGTTTTGCTAAGCTTAGAGACTAACCATGACCATGGGGACCTAACCATGTGATTAGAATAACTATTTACAACTTTTTAGGCTAAAGATATTTTGGTCATTTCGTGACTTTTGAATTATTTAGGATTTTGATTAATTGGTGAATTTTAGATTATTTTAATAATATTTAAATTGATGTATTATGATTTTGGCCATTTTTCATATTTTGGGAAAATTTTATATTTTTAATATTAATTTTATTGGATTTGTTTAGTCGGGTTTGAGTTTCGTCTCGTTCCGACTTGTATTGTGACCCGGGTAGCTTGAACTCTAGATGGGACCCAATATTAAGTTAAGCATGGCTCACAAGACCCAACATTAAGTTAGTTAATTAAACTAATTTTTATTATGTTAGAATGGTTAAGTTAGAGACTAAAAACTAGATTATTTTGACTCCAAATTTGAACCTAGTCTAGACTTAACCATATGAGACTAGAGAGGGGCAATTAGGACATTTTTCATTAGCCCTAATGGACTCTTTATGGCAGCCACCTTTAGGAGAGAGTGATTCATTTCATTCATTACAATCTTGTCTCTTTTATTTTTCTTTTGTTCTTTCCCAATTTTAGAGAGCCTTCTCATTGATTTGATCTCCAAATCCAATCATTCCTTCACCAAACCTTCCCTCAATCATTCCCATTCTCCAAGGGAAGGGTGCTACCAAGGATTGGAAGAGGAGTGCAAGGAGGAGTATCTACTTTGAGGGATCTTCGTATCGGAGCCGTGTCCTAAACGATTTCAATGGGATTCCACTCCCAATAGGTAAAACCCATCCTCTAAATCGATTTTCTTTACATATAAATTAGTTTTGAATTCGTAGGATCCATCCTGATGCATATGTCCCATTTAGATTCAAATTTGAGGCCATTTGGAACTCTCTTGAGGATTTTAGATATGTGTCTTATGTCCTACTTGATAGATCCCAAATTAGGACACCCCATGTGTATGTATGTATGATAATAGTTTAAATAGATATTTAAATTCAATTTTATAATGGTTAGAGAGTGGATTGATCTTAGTTATGATGGTTAGAATGAATTTTATTTGGATACGTATGTTTGTATTCAAGTATCTTGGCCTATATGTGTTCTTTTGTCAAATCCGTCATAATTATTTTAGTATCAGCTGTACGAAAGACGAACGTGTTTCGGTATTTTCGCGATTTCTGGAGCTTCCAGACACGAAAATGCGATCCGTTTAAAGTTTCGGAAAGCTAACACAAAGGGCTACGACATACTTTAATTCTAGAATTTAGTGAATGTCCAATTGGTACAGTATTGATTTTAAGTAGAAGAGTGACTATACGATATATGTATTTTGTGTAACCTATGAGCCTATGTAGTATGGATATTAAATGAATATAGAGTATGTAATGCATGATATGTTAGATGAATAAAATGATATATATATGATATATATTCTCTTTACATTAATGTATATAAATGGTTGAATGCAAGCATGTAGGAATGCAATTAATATAATGCATATAAGCAATGCATGAATGAAAGAATGATATACAATGTATGCATGAAAGTATATAATGAATGCTAAAAATGAATGCAAGATATATATGTAATGATAAATATGAATGCATAATGTATAAATATTGTAATACAATATATAATGATAACATGTATGGTAATGTAGAATATATGATACAAGCATGAATGAATGGAGAAAATACATGTATATAGGTAATATAGAATGTAATATATGAAAGGAATGAATGATAATATATAACATGATATGTAAGATAATACAAGGTATAAAATATATGATGTGTGCATGTTTGTATGTCTCTATGTTAATGTATGAAATGATATGAATATACAATGTATGCATATGTATAAAACATGTAGGGAATGCATAGATGCATGAATGAAATGAATATTTGCAATATGTTAATATAAATACAAGTATCTAATATGCATGAATGTAAGTATAATATAATAAAAGTATACATGTATGTATCATATAAATGTAATATACATGATATGTATGTATGCATGTATACAAGGTAAGTATGTATGTATGTATTTCTATAAACTGAGTTAACCTATAACCTTTTACACACATGCATTCATACACCCTTTGACATCATGTATCCCATGTCACATACACCTACCTATCACTAAATTTTAGAACATTAACACATATCCTTTCACACACATGCCAAACACACACATACTCACTTACTCTTTTACCTCTCTTTCTCTCTCTCTCTCTCTCTCTCTCTCTCTCTATATATATATATATATATATATATATATATATATATATATATATATATATATATATATATATATATATATATATATATATATGTGCCTATATATATAGCTTTCCTATATATATCTATGTATATGAATACGTGAATAGTGATGCATATATATATATATATATATATATATATATATATATATATATATATATATATATATATATATATATGTGGGATGTACATATAGGTAGCCTATATGTTATGAGTGTACTACAATATATTATATATATATATATATATATATATATATATATATATATATATATATATTTTTTTTTTTTTTTTTTATATATATATATATATATATATATATTGTTATGTGTATATGTGTTTGTGGTTTGGCTTAGGCATGATATAGCCTATAGCCTAGGGCTCTTAGCCTATGTTGTGTCTGTTTGCCTAGTGAGAGTTTAGTTAGACTTGTTTAGTCTTGATTGGGCCTAGAATAGACTAGTTAGACTAGTATAGACTTGTTTGGTTTAGGTTTGACCT
Source organism: Iris pallida (assembly GCA_029216955.1). Lineage (NCBI taxonomy): Eukaryota > Viridiplantae > Streptophyta > Magnoliopsida > Asparagales > Iridaceae > Iris > Iris pallida. Next base: position 12,085,764 of record JANAVB010036615.1, read on the forward strand.
AGTTGACCTAGTTTGACTAGTCTAGTTGACTAGAGTTGACCAAAGGTTGACTTTAGCCTAGATTGACCCCAAACTTCATGTAGATGTATTGTAGCAGTCTATTTTCTTATTTTAGACTTGTTGTGACTTGTACTGTTCTATAGGAGACAGACACCACTCCTCGGACAGTATATTCTCTTCAGACATTCAGGATACCAGGCGAGTACATTCTCTGATCATTTCATATCCTGTTTAGAATTATTTTTCTGCTTTAAATTACTTTACTTGATACTGTCATGTTGGTAACACGGATTGGTACTATATGGATCCCTTCTTGAGATGTTATCCTTCAGGAGCATCGGATATTACATGTTCTGTGTATTTCACTTACATTGTGTATCACTATGCTTCTTGGTTCATTGATCACTTGTGACATGTACTCTCATGATCACAGAGTCTCCTTGAATCACCTATTTATGGGCATTCCTAGAATCACCCATTTATGGGCATCCATGTATCACCCCTTGTGGACCATTGCATGGAATCATAACATAACCTGGCTGGATCCTTGTGTATTGATTGGGGGTACGGGGGAGTAGAAGTAGACATGTGAATATTACCCAAGTAGTATCTCATCAGAATCACTCCATAGTGTCTCATCAGATTCTCCTATGCCATTTATATGTCTATATTGTACTCTGACTCACTAGTCACTGTTAGTTCTCTATGTATAGTAGATATTTCTATTACAGTTCTCTCTCTGTTTACTTACTGTATTTCTTTCAGTACCTGTATTTTACTTTACTGTATGATTATATTTTCTAACCTGCTATGAACTGTTGAGATGTATTGTGCTCGCTCCTGTCCTGACTGGACCTGTTGATAAATTTTACAGATAGCCTGGAGGTTGCCTGCTAGCCTAGAGGAGACACAGTAGAGGTTGTATAGATAGCTAGGGTTTTGCTTATAGCTTATTTTTCAGTTGTCTTGAGTTGTATTTATGGATTACTGTATTTGAGCTTTGAGATGTATTTCTGGGTTTGTGTATCTTAGACACTTAGACTTCTATCTATTGTATCTCTTTTGGATTTCATATTTTATCTATCTTCCATTATGCTCTACCTTAGATGTGATTGAGTTTACATTCTGCTATGTCACCAACATTCGGAGAGTATAAACTTCTTAGTCGTATACTGTTAGATGCATGAGACCTAGGACAGCGTTCTACCGCCGACACTGCGGCGTAGGCTGGACGTACCCACGTCTCGTGCCCTTACTCTAGGGTGCGGGTCGTGACACATTTTTAGTGGTGGCCCATGCAGGTCGAGATTCGCATTAGTGCGATTTCGTAGTAGCGCAACGACTTAGCTGTACTACCACGAGCCTGCTATAGGATATAGAAATTAAGATGTTAGGATGAGAGGATACTCAATCACTGTTAGGATTCCTTGAGAGATTCCTGGGATGACCCTTGTGAATCTCATTTTGAACTCTGATTTAAACTCCCTTTCCCTTATTTTGATTCACCTTTTTCCTTGATTTGAATTTGATTTTGGTGGATTCATTGTAGAACTTTGAATCCTGGTATTAGTTGATGATTTTGATAAAATTCTGTTGTTGTTGCTTTTAATTTTGTATTTAATATTTTCAAATTCAAGGCACTCAATCACACTTAGGATTCTTTGAGAGATTCCTGGGATGACCCCTAAGAAACTTATTTTTTATTTTCAATTGAAATTCCTTTTTCCTCTTGTTTGGATTCACCCTCATTTTTTTTTGCTATTGAATTTGAGCTTGATGGGTTCATCTCGTTTGAACAGATGAGAAAGAACAGATCTTCATTACTCCTTCTTGCCATTATTTCCTTGCATTCTTATTTTCTTCTTATCTTAAACTCTGTCTAATTACACCAATCACCCATATCTTATCATCCCTACCAGATGTACCTCGAAACCCTTGAATCTTCATATCTTCTGCCTGGAAAAGACTGAAGAAGTGATGTGAATCATGTAGCTCAGAGGAGACATAACTGATTATTGTATGATGATCTAGAGGAAATCAAAATGTGGAGTGTTCAATATTGAAACCTTGAGATAGAAATATGGTAAAGGTCTCGAATAGAATCAAGAGATGTACACTACCAATCTGGAAACAATCACACTTAAGGAGATTTTGGGGTTTTGAGATAGTTTATAGGTGTATTCAAACTGATGAGGATATTCAAGGTTAACCTAGATTTGAGAACCTCGAAACTCTGGTTATTGATTCTTGGGAAGTTTTACCCTAAGGCTATGTAGAAGGTTAGTAATAGAAAAGAGAAATTAATTGCATTCAATAAGGATATTGAACAAGATATTGCAAGGAAATGACTAGGGATAGAGGGAACATAAAGTTATAGAAATTTAGAGATTGTTGTGGAAATTTTTTTTAGGAGAATAATATCCAAAGGTGTATGTCGAAGAAAATACGGAAGTTTATTTTTTTGATGGAGGATAAGTTTTGTAAGGCCTAAAGGTATTTAAATTAAATAACACGAGGAGAACCATTTGAACAAGTTCAAGGGATTCGTAAACGGGATTTAGAGGTTTCGGGCCAAATTTAAGACAAGGTGAAAGAATTTGGAAATTTGAATAAATGGTTAATGTTGATTCCTAAATGTGAAGGCTATGCTTCATGAGTAATGTTTAGAAATTGGAAATTGCCTGCGGTAGTCATGGTAAAGGCTTAGGTAAAGGTTAAACTTTTATATGGAGACTAGTGAGGTAAGGATACGATTGGCAAGTTATGACCAGATGAACTTAAGGGTATCAGAAACAGATGATTAACTTGATCTTCCTTATCTTGTGCATTTATTTACCACCTCTTGAACCCCCACTTTCTACTTTGAGATCCTTTGACGTTCCTTATCGTGACCTTGACATTCGGAATGTAATACTAGCTGTTACCCTCCAACAAATCTTATATGCAAGACCTAGACGAACTCACCTTCGTGTAGGTATATCATGTCCCACTAAAACCCGTCTTCTTGTACTCTATTTTCTTGATATGATTTTCTGGTCAAATGGCTAAACTATAACCTCTACCATGATACTGAATTATTCCTGATTTCAATTAGAGATCCAGGCTTGACTCAATTTCTTCGACCCGACATGTGATGATGTTCTGCTTGATTCCTTAAATGCTTAACCTTGTACCTTAACTTGATTGCTTGACCCATTTAGTTAAGAATCTGGACTATGTATCTTCGTTCATCACTACCACCCTTACTTATATCCTATGCTGCTAATTATCCTTAGTTTTACAAGCTTATCCTTTTCGAGCTTAATCATGACATATCTTATTGGGTGCGCACCCACTAACATATTGTCTAATCAGAATCGGCGTATGATGGTCGGATCAACCTATTACGTTTTGGTTCGCTTTTCATATTAATCTACGTGGATGGAGACATAGTTAAACTTGCCCTAGAATCTTATCCGCAACAGTCTTGACAATTCTCCTTAGAATTATTTTTATCGCCTATGAATCTCGTATTCGTATCTAATTGAATTAAATTTAATCATGACCTGGATCTTCATCATTGGATGCTCGTGCTCATACTTGATTTCATTGATTCCCCATCTTGCCCAAATCTTGAATAATTCCGAAATTGATCAATTTAGATCTTGTCAAGACAAAAATCTATTTGTGATTTGTTGTGCCTAAATTTTTAATTTTTACCATTTTATGGAATAGTAACCTTTTAATAATTTCCCAGTTGTTTGTTAATGACTAATTTTTATATAGGATGGTAGACAACCTTTACAACCTTGATGGTTGTTGTTCCCTTACCTTCCCAATTAGGATACCCTAGATTGCTTGTGTGTTGATACCATAGTACTGTTTTGACCTAGAATGACCAGTGCACCAAGGTGAGACTTCCAACTGCAACAGTATGCCCTGACCCTGTATGCTATTCCTTCAAATTGTATGGTTTAGATAAAATTCTTAGGACCTTGATTGTCGAGAAATAGGGATGTTACCCCCATTAGTATCAACTGTGGATATATATATAGGTTAGTCCTTGATGTGAGGAATGTGTGTTTATAAACCTGTAGCTTATGAGATTTATAGTATCAGCCCTGATAGGATTGGAAAGTTAAGAGCTAGCCTATTATAGAGTCTCTTTTTGCCAAATTCTGGTTGCCAACACTTAGGTAGCTAGCATAGGTAAAATCCTAAGAAGTTGACCAGCGGATGACCAAGTACTAGGATGTTGAGAAAATTGACTAGTGATTGACCCTTGACTATGTTTGACCTAGAAGGGGGTGCGATCATCTTAATTTCGAGGACAAAATTTTTATAAGGTGGGTAGGATTGTAACACCCAATTTTTCAAATGAGGGTAATTTTGAAATTTTATAATTTTGATTAATCGATAATAAGATTTAACTCATGTTGTAATTTTTGGTAATTTTTTTAATCAATTTTAAAACTATTTAAAATGTTGAATTGTGATTTTGATGGTTAACTAGTTAATCCCTAGTTTTGCTAAGCTTAGAGACTAACCATGACCATGGGGACCTAACCATGTGATTAGAATAACTATTTACAACTTTTTAGGCTAAGGGTATTTTGGTCATTTCGTGACTTTTGAATTATTTAGGATTTTGATTAATTGGTGAATTTTAGATTATTTTAATAATATTTAAATTGATGTATTATAATTTTGGTCATTTTTTATATTTTGGGAAAATTTTATATTTTTAATATTATTTTTATTGGATTTGTTTAGTCGGGTTTGAGTTTCGTCTCGTTCCGACTTGTATTGTGATCCGGGTAGCTTGAACTCTAGATGGGACCCAATATTAAGTTAAGCATGGCTCACAAGATCAAATATTAAGTTAGTTAATTAAACTAATTTTTATCATGTTAGAATGATTAAGTTAGAGACTCAAAACTAGATCATTTTGACCCCAAACTTGAACCTAGTCTAGACTTAACCATATGAGATTAGAGAGGGGCAATTAGGACATTTTCCATTAGCCCTAATGGACTCTTTATGGCAGCCACCTTTAGGAGAGAATGATTCATTTCATTCATTATAATCTTGCCTCTTTTATTTTACTTTTATTCTTCCCCAATTTTAGAGAGCCTTCCCATTGATTTGATCTCCAAATCAAATCATTCCTTCACCAAACCTTCCCTCAATCATTCCCATTCTCCAAGGGAAGGGTGTTACCAAGGATTGGAAGAGGAGTACAAGGAGGAGTGTCCACTTTGAGGGATCTTCGTATCGGAGTCGTGTCCTAAAGGATTTCATTAGGATTCTACTCCCAATAGGTAAAACCCATCCTCTAAATCGATTTCCTTTGCATATAAATTAGTTTTGAATCCATAGGATCCATCCTCATGCATGTGTCCCATTTAGATTCAAATTTGAGGCCATTTGGAGCTCTCTTGAGGATTTTAGATATGTGTCTTGTGTCCTACTTGATAGATCCCAAATTAGGACACCCCATGTGTATGTATGTATGATAATAGTTTAAATAGATATTTAAATTTAGTTTTATAATGGTTAGAGAGTGGATTGATCTTAGTTAGGATGGTTAGAATAAGTTTCATTTGGATACCTATGTTTGTATCCAAGTATCTTGGCCTATATGTGTTCTTTTGTCAAATCCGTCATAATTTTCATCCACGTTTTTATTAACCAAAGCAACTTAGAAATGTCATAACTTTTAGCTTAGAACTCCGATTTATCTTCCATTTTTTTTAAAAGAACCGTATCGAAGTTAGCTTTCCAAATAAATATTTTAATAATCCAAATTCTTTCTGTAACTTTCTGAAGAATTATTTTAGTGTCAGTTGTACGAAAGACGAACGTGTTTCGGTATTTTCGCAATTTCGGGAGCTTCCGGACACGAAAATGCGATACGTTTAAAGTTTCGAAAAGCTAACACAAAGGGATACGACATACTTTAATCCTAGAATTTAGTGAATGCCCAATTGGTACAGTATTAGTTTTAAGTAGAAGAGTGACTATACGATATATGCATTTTGTGTAACCTATGAGCCTATGTAGTATGGATATTAAATGAATATAGAGTATGTAATGCATGATATGTTAGATGAATGAAATGATATATATATATATATGATATATTTTCTCTTTACATTAATGTATATATATGGTTGAATGCAAGCATGTAGGAATGCAATTAATATAGTGCATATAAGCAATGCATAATTAAAAGAATGATATACAATGTATGCATGAAAGTATATAATGAATGCTAGATATAAATGCAAGATATATATGTAATGATACATATGAATGCATAATGTATAAATATTGTAATACATTATATAATGATAACATGTATGATAATGTAGAGTATATAATGCAAGCATGAATGAATGGAGGAAATACATGTATAAAGGTAATATAGAATGTAATATATGAAAGGAATGAATGATAATATATAACGTAATATGTAAGGTAATGCAAAATATGAAATATATGATGTGTGCATGTTTGTATGTCTCTATGTTAATGTATGAAATGATATGAATATACAATGTATGCATATGTATAAAACATGTAGGTAATGCATAGATGCATGAATGAAATGAATGTTTGCAATATGTTACTATAAATACAAGTATCTAATATGCATGAATGTAAGTATAATATAATACAAGTATACATGTATGTATCATGTATGTAATATACATGATATGTATGTATGCATGTATACAAGGTAAGTATGTATGTATGTATTTCTATAAACTGAGTTAACCTATAACCTTTTACACACATGCATTCATACACCCTTTGACATCATGTATTCCATGTCACATACACCTACCTATCACTAAATTTTAGAATATTAACACATATCCTTTCACACACATGCCAAACACACACATACTCACTTACTCTTTTACCTCTCTTTCTATATATATATATATATATATATATATATATATATATATATATATATATATATATATATATCTTTCCTATATATATCTATGTATATGAATATGTGAATAGTGATGCATATATATATATATATATATATATATATATATATATATATATATATATATATATATATATATATATATATATATATATATATATATATATATATTTTATATATATATATATATAAATATATATATATATATATATATATATATATATATAAATATATATATATATATATATATATATATATATATATATATATATATATATATATATATATATATATATATATTTATATATAAAAAAATATATATATATATAAATATATAAATATATATATATATATATATATATATATATATATATATATATATATATATATATATATATTCTCTTCAGACATTCAGGATACCAGGCGAGTACATTCTCTGATCATTTCATATCCTGTTTAGAATTATTTTTCTGCTTTAAATTACTTTACTTGATACTGTCATGTTGGTAACACGGATTGGTACTATATGGATCCCTTCTTGAGATGTTATCCTTCAGGAGCATCGGATATTACATGTTCTGTGTGTTTCACTTACATTGTGTATCACTATGCTTCTTGGTTCATTGATCACTTGTGACATGTACTCTCATGATCACAGAGTCTCCTTGAATCACCTATTTATGGGCATTCCTAGAATCACCCATTTATGGGCATCCATGTATCACCCCTTGTGGACCATTGCATGGAATCATAACATAACCTGGCTGGATCCTTGTGTATTGATTGGGGGTACGGGGGAGTAGAAGTAGACATGTGAATATTACCCAAGTAGTATCTCATCAGAATCACTCCATAGTGTCTCATCAGAATCTCCTATGCCATTTATATGTCTATATTGTACTCTGAATCACTAGCCACTGTTAGTTCTCTATGTATAGTAGATATTTCTATTACAGTTCTCTCTCTGTTTACATACTGTATTTCTTTCAGTACCTGTATTTTACTTTACTGCATGATTATATTTTCTAACCTGCTATGAACTGTTGAGATGTATTGTGCCCGCTCCTGTCCTGACTGGACCTGTTGATAAATTTTACAGATAGCCTGGAGGTTGCCTGCTAGCCAAGAGGAGACACAGTAGAGGTTGTATAGATAGCTAGGGTTTTGCTTATAGCTTATTTTTCAGTTGTCTTGAGTTGTATTTATGGATTACTGTATTTGAGCTTTGAGATGTATTTCTGGGTTTGTGTATCTTAGACACTTAGACTTCTATCTGTTGTATCTCTTTTGGATTTCATGTTTTATCTATCTTCCATTATGCTCTACCTTAAATGTGATTGATTTTACATTCTGCTATGTCACCCCCATTCGGGGAGTATAAACTTTTTAGCCTTATACTGTTAGATGCATGAGACCTAGGACAGCGTTCTACCGCCGATACTACGGCGTAGGCTGGACGTACCCACGTCTCGTGCCCTTACTCTAGGGTGCGGGTCGTGACATCAACCAAGCTTGATATTGATGAACAAGGCAAACTCGGCGACATACGTAAGTATCGAGATATGATCGGTAGCTTACTGTATTTAACTACTAGTCGACCAAACATTATGTTTAGTGTTTGCTTGCGTGCATATTTTCAAGCTAATCCTTAGGAATCATATCTGTGCGCAGTTAAGCGTATCTTCCGATACCTTAAAGGCACTTCTTTTGTCGGCTTATGGTATCCCAAAACCACGTTATTTGACCTAACCGGTTATTCTGATGTTGATTTTACCGGATGTAAAATAGGTAAAAAAAAGTACCAGCGGCACATGTCATTTCCTAGAAAAAGCTCTAGTCTCTTGGTTTAGCAAAAAGCAAAATTCTGTCGCATTATCAACAACAGAGGCTGAATATATCGCCGCAGGACGTTGTTGTGCACAAATTTTGTGAATGAAGCAAACTTTAGAAGACTACAGATTGTATTTTACACACATACCCATTTTCTGTGATAACACTAGTTTTATTAATTTGACAAAGAATCCAGTATGTCACTCTCGTACTAAACATATCGAGATTCGACATCACTTTCTTAGAGATCATCAACAAAATGGAGATATAGACCTTGTATACATAGACACACAGAATCAATTGGCTGACATACTCACAAAACCTCTAGCGGAAGATCGTTTTAATTATTTATGTCGAGAATTAGGAATTTTAGATGTCAATAATATTAATTAATTTTGTTTTATTAATTAATTTATTCAATACTCAATAACTGTTTTCGAGACAAACCTAAAAAGAGTCTATCTGTCACCACAACTACGGTCGAAGCGAAGCGGTATTTAAGAGTTCCCTGGTGAACCTCCGTTAGCTGGGACAGTACTCCTACAGCTAATCTGAAACAGACGTTAAGTAAATAATATTATTTTATAAAATAAGATTAATTGTATTATTTGAAATTTAAAATTACTAAACTTTGAATTAAATATTTGAAATGTATTAATGAAAAAAATGTGGCCCTCAAAAAAAATTTTATAGCCAGGAGAACCCTTGGCGAATTCGGCCCGAGTTCGGTCCGAATTCGGCCAGAGTTCGGCTGGGTATATGTATATATCAGTCAGAACCCGAGGCCTCCATCTTCTTCAACTCTTTCAAAACCACATCAGCAGCAGCGCCCGAAAACCCTAGTTCTTCTCCACCTTCCTTCTTCAAATCTACGTGGAGATCTTCATCCAAAATTTGGATTCGTGCGGAGAATTGCGTCCTCTACAGCATACTTGATTCTCGGAAAGTATAATTCTTCTCTCCTCCACTTTCAAATTATTATGGTTTCTAGTTTTTGGGATAGAATGCCTAAGGGATTCAATCCTTTCAAGAGGAAGAAGACCCATGCTAGTGAAGAGGCATCGTCTTCTGATCTACATACGGATTCTCTCTTTTCTCCGGTCCAATCGGATGACGGTGCATCGGATGAATTTTATTTTAAAACTCCCGACCAAGCCTTACTTTGGTATACCGACTTTATTATGCGTACTATATGTACCGGATCTTCGATAAAATGGACTGTATTTCCTGACCACCGTCCTTACTTTGAGGCATTAGGGTTACATCACTTTGCTACTTTACAATTCCCTATAGCTACTAATGCCATTAGACTATTTTACTGTAATTTCGTGTTAGACACTTTTATCGCGATCGAGAACTCGTATCGGCGGTATAGATATCGAGTTCAATGATGAATTGCTAGCAGAAATCCTTGGTCTTCCAAATGAAGGTGTCCCGCTCGATGACATCACTGACTTTGATTTCCCCGAGGGCACAACTCTCGTTAGTTTCAAGAATGAGCTTTGTGCGCCCGTACGTGCTCGTCCTGGAAAGTTCAAGGACAATAACTTGAACTTGTTCAACTACAAATTACATCGCATCATCTATTCAACTCTACTTCCAAAATCCACTTCAAAAGATGATGTCACTGCACTCGAGCTTTCTGCTTTATATCACATTCTTAAGTGGATTCCTTTTTCTGCCCCTAAGACTATCATTCAGATGATGGATAGATGTCGCGGAAGAGACCGCAACCTCTCTTATGCTATGATCCTCCCATGCATCTTTCAGAGATTCGATATTGACTTATCCACTTGTGCTCTTGACCCTGAGCCCAAGTTCCTCAAGTTTTTCATCGCAGCATTGCCTGTCACGACCCGGTTCCTAATTACTTGGGTCGAATCGGATCATGCCCAGCCTGTACCGTTGATGAGACGGCGGCAGTAAGCTGTATCTTCCATATGCAGGTAATCAACAACTCAATCTAATTTGCCACAATCTTATTATTCGATAAATTAAAACTTGTTCAGTACAAAGTACAATCATAAAACCACCAACTGAAATAACATTGTTTTTAGACAAAACTATCAAACTGGAAAATAACATCTAAAGAGAAGCAACATCATCATCAAGTACGCCATCCTCAGGAAGCACAGCAGGGTATAGCTCAGGGTCATAGTAGCTACTAATCAGTAGCTCTGCATCCTCAATAGGACCTAAAAATATAGTCTCCAGTCAGGAGGGAGCAAAGTACAATTCATGATATTTTAACAATTGAAATAATAATGGATTTATGCATTTTTAAACAATTTGAATATAAATAGTTTTCCAACAGTTTAAAACAGTGTGATATGAATAGGCAATGAATATGACCGGATTGGGTTTGTTACAGTAATATCCTAGTGATATGGTATGGCTTATCCCCGTGTGTATGACGGGTAAGCTAATACATTCAGTTATACTAATTGGATGTGGTCATATCCACTACACTACTCCCCCAGTCCCCAATAGTTACAGTAGTTACAGTCAATGCTCTCAAAGAGAGTTCCTTGTTGTATCGTGGTTTAAACTTGCATTAAAACAATTATTAAATAATTATAATCTACCACAAAATGTACTTGCCTCAAATTGATTGGACTGGACGGGTCGATACGTCGGGATGGGAAATCAGGTTCTTCCTTGAAATCCTACATTCGGGAAACTTGTCTCAGAAAACCAAAGTTGTCAATGATACTATACTAGTTGCAATCTCTAGTTGTGTCCTAGTCAATTTTAGTCTTTATTTAGCTAACACAACCAAAAACGCGATTATTAGTGCGTTGCAATTAAGAAACATCAGTTTATATTTAATTTCGAGAAAATTGTATTTATTGGTTTATTTGGAAAAACTTGGTATTTTATAATTATATAATTATAAAACTAAGATTTTCCTTTTTAATGAGAAATACATGAATTTATATTTAAAAAATTATAACTTAACTGCTAAGTGATAAAACATTTATTATTATTTTTTTCTTTTTAAAATAAAATAAATAATTATCATTTTATACTACGTTCTCATGACCAAAAATCATCCAGAAAATAAAAGAAAGCAAAATAAAACCTAAGCTATTACACTTCTCACAGTAGGAATAAACAATTTGGCTTATGCCCTTTTACAGACCTTTATTACATAAATTAAAATAAGAAGAAAATAATTGTTAGTCTCTAAAAATTCTACAAAACTAATAATAAATTAAATAATAGGTCTCAGAATTTTGGTCCAATCATCAAATAGGCTAATGCCTCAACGACCGGGCGAAACCGGTTTCTTTTGCACTTAGCCAGGGCCTATTGACCAATTACGGTCGTCGCCCAAAATTTCAAAATTACAATCTTTCCCGAAAAACCATTTTAAAATAATAATTAAATTTTATAGAAATTCTGGCAGCACTTCCTCTATCTTTGGTCAACCCAAAAACTGGAAAATACGCCACAAACACCAAACACAATCCCATACCAGGGAAAAATCCATATTCTCACAGAATTATTTTCGAAGCAGATTCGGAAAACCCGGAACCAGCATACTAACAATCCAATATAACTATTAAACCAACAATCCCAAAAGCTTATCGGATATTCCGAGAACCAAAACAAAACACAGAACCTATCCCGAGAGGATTCGAAAATTCCGAAATCCATACGAATTAACCACAAAACCGAAAATCAACTCACGGAATAAAATCCGAAGGTCACAGCACAAAATACCAAAGAACTTCGGAATTCCTGAAATCGAACTTCCAACCAAATCCCGTAACGGGATTGAGGACCAATTTCATCATAGACTATGAAAATAGAAACGGGAAATGAAATATATCCTGGGTTGCTCGGCTAGAGCTCTCAGATGCTAAAAATTGGAAGAAAAACCAAATTTCTGCAGACTCGGAACGTGTCCAGCACTCACGGACAGCAAAGAAAGCCGCGGAACAGCAGATCGGTCACAAAGCAGCCATATCGGGGACCACAGGAGGTCGGGCACGGGCGCAGGGGTCGCCGGCGAAGGAGTTCGCCGAGCGGGGTTGCAGGTGACTGCGGGTGGCGCCGGATCCAGGGGTGGTCGGCGGCGGATTGGCTTGGTCGGCCGAGAGAGGGCCGCGTAGGGCGCCGCGCGGGTAGGACGCCGGCTCGGGAAACTAGGGCACAGGATTTTTTTGGAGAAAAAAATAGATGAAGATGGAGAATAGAGAATGGGGTTTATATAGGTAGGAGGAGAGGGGTTACCAGGGGAAGGAAGGCCAACGGCATTAGCCATTCATTGTCGCTGGCGAAGAGCAGCCGAGGAGTCGGACGGTAGGGTCGACGAAACTCGAAGGGACTTCGGTTGAAAATGAAGAGTGAAAGCTCATTCATCCCAACCAAAGAATGAAAAGTCTGTACAGCAAACACCAATGAATGAAAACTCATTCATTCATCCACAGAATGAATGGAAAGTTTGAAGTATGGGTATGGCCTTTTGGGCTCAAAACTAATAGGTTATATCCTAATGGCTTCAATGGTCTTTAACGAATAGGCTTGGTTTTTAAGGAGGAAAAAAAATGGCTTTGGACCTAATGCTAAAAATGGATTTAAAAACTTTGGCCAAATTTGTTTTTAAGAAATTCGATAAAAATATTTGTAATTAAAACTAAGAATGTTTTTAGTTTAAAATTCGGTTTCGGGTCTGGATGACAAACAAAATCCTTGTAAATTATTTTTTTTAAATAATTTTTCATAAATTCACAAATAATAAAACACAAAAAAAAATTATTTAACAATACATTTATAATTTAAAAAATATAAAATTCTAAATTTGCGTGTTTTACAACCTTCCCTCCTTAAGAAATTTCGTCCTCGAAATTTAAAGGATAAGATTTGGAATTACCTCAGGTCTCAAATAAATACGGGTACTGCTCCCGCATCTCATCTTCTCGCTCCCAGGTAGACTCGCCTGGGGAATCGTGTCTCCACATAACTCTGACTATAGGAGTCACCGAAGTCCTGGTCCTCTTCTCGCCTCTGTCTAAAATTGCCACAGGCTTCTCTGGTACTGTAAGGCTTGGTCCAATCTCCAGCTCTGAATGATCCAAGATATGACTCGGATCTGGGATGTAGTGTCTGAGCTGCGAAACATGGAAGACGTTGTGCACGCCCTCAAGATTAGCTGGTAGAGCTAACCGATACGCTACTTCACCAATTCGGCTCAAAACTTCAAATGGTCCGATATATCTGGGACTCAGCTTCCCAGCTCTGCCAAATCGGATAGTTCCTCTGGTAGGTGAAATCTTCACAAAGACACTATCTTCTTCTTTAAATTCTAATGGTCGATGACTGCTATCTGCCCAATGCTTCTGCCTGTCTTGAGCAATCCTGAGTTTATCTCTAATCACCTTCACCTTCTCTGCTGCGTCAGTCACCATCTCTGGCCCCAGCAGTACTCTTTCTCCTACGTCGTCCCATGCAAGTAGAATACGACAACGACGTCCATAAAGAGCTTCAAATGGGGTCATACCAATTCTAGTTTGGTAACTGTTGTTGTAGGAAAATTCTACTAAATGTAAGTGGTCTTTCCAAGACCCTCCAAATTCCAAGACGCATGATCTCAGCATGTCCTCTAGCGTCTGGATGGTCCTCTCAGATTGTCCGTCAGTTTGGGGATAATAGGCTGTGCTGAACTTCAGTTTTGTTCCCAAACTGTCATGCAAACTCTTCTAAAAGTGTGAGGTAAATCTAGTATCTCGGTCAGATACAATACTTACCGGTACTCCATGAATCCGGTAGATATGTCGCATGTACAGTACCGCCAACTTCTCGGTGGACAAACCAACCTTGAAGGGAATAAAGTGAGCCGACTTAGTCAGTCGGTCCACAATAACCCAAATGGCGTCCTTCCCTCCTTGGGATCGAGGCAATCCTGACACAAAGTCCATTGTTATATGCTCCCACTTCCACTCTGGAATGTCCAGCGGCTGTAGAAGTCCTGCGGGTCTCTGTCTGCTAGCCTTCACTTGTTGGCAAATCAAGCATCTAGCCACAAATCTGGATATATCTTTCTTCATTCCATACTACCAAACGATGGTACGCATATCCTGATACATCTTATTAGCTCCAGGATGTATGAAATACTGCGACTGGTGCGCTTCTTGTATTAGCTCATTCCTCAATTCGCCAGATGGTACACACAGCCTCGTACCATTCTTCAATGCTCCGTCACTGGCGATAGAGAATCCTTCAAGTGTTCCTGCCAGTACTTCATCTCTGAGTTTGCAAAGCATCTCGTCTTGAAATTGTCTCTTTGACTTTGTCCATCAGACTTGAACGCAATTGCAACTGCATCATGGTTGAGTCAGCTCCAGGTACAATAGCTTCTCGCCCCAGTTTCTTCATCTTTTCCTCAGGCAGTACAATCTCCAGACCAAGCTTCTCTATGTCCTCCAACAAGTGTCGTTCCTTAGTCAAGAACATCGCCACTGGGTATCGACTAAGTGCATCTGTAACCACATTAGCCTTACCCGGATGGTACTGCAGGTCGATGTCAAAATCTTTTATCAGTTTCAGCCATCTTCTTTTTCTCATGTTCAGCTCCTTCTGAGTGAAAACATATTTTAGACTTTTGTGGTCTGTATATATTTCCACCCTCTCTCCATATAGATAATGCTTCCATAGCTTTAATACAAAGATGACTGCAACAAGCTCCAGGTCATGTGTGGGATAATTCTTCTCATGAGTCCGTAATTGCCTAGATGCGTAAGCAATCACTTTCCCATGTTGTTGAAGAACGCAACCCAGTCCTTTTCCAGAGGCATCGCTGTAGATTGAGAAAGCGCCGGTACCTGCGGGTAGCACAAGTATAGGTGCTGTTGTAAGCCTCTTCTTCAGTTCCTCAAACGACGCCTGACAAGCTTCCGTCCAAATAAACTCTTCATTCTTCCAAGTGAGCTTCGTCATTGGTTCAGCAATCTTGGCAAAATCCTTCACAAACTTTCGGTAGTAGCCAGCCAAGCCCAAGAAACTTCTGATTTCAGCAACTGAGCTTGGGGTAGACCACTTCTCAACAGCAGCTATCTTCTTAGGGTCCACCAAAATTCCTTCGCCTGTGACAACATGGCCAAGAAAATCCACCTTGTCTAGAAAGAATTCACATTTGGATAGCTTACCATATAATTTCTCTTTCCTCAAAGTTCCCAGAACTTTCCTGAGGTGCTCCTCATGCTCCTCTTCAGTCTTCGAATAGATCAGAATGTCATCGATGAAGACAACGACAAACTGATCTAAGTATTCATGGAAAACCTTGTTCATAAGGTTTATGAATACAGCAGGAGCATTCGTCAGTCCAAACGGCATGACCAAGAATTCAAACTGCCCATACTTGGTGTTGAACGCCGTCTTGGGAATGTCCTCCTTCCTGACCTTGATCTGATGGTAGCCAGATCTGAGGTCAATCTTCGAGAACACCTTGGCTCCACTGAGTTGATCAAACAGGTCATCGATCCGGGGCAGAGGGTACTTGTTCTTGATGGTGATATTGTTCAGCGCCCGGTAGTCGATGCACATCTTCACAGTTTCGTCCTTCATGGGTACAAACAAGACAGGTGCTCCCCAGGGTGAAGCTCCATCTCGGATAAATCCCAGAGTCTTCAGTTCATTGATCTGATCCTTCATCTCCTTGGCCTCCTTCGGGTTGACTCTGTAGCTTCCCTTGGAAATAGGGAAAGAGCCGGAGACTAGGTCAATGGTGAACTCTATGTCTCGGTCTGGGGGTAACCCAGAAAGACTATCAGGGAAAATATCCATAAATTCTGTTATAATAGGATGGGGAGGTCCGGGTTGTTCTGTGATAGAGGTGTAGGTAACACACTCCATATCCTCCGGAGTTCGAGAGATTTCAAACTCCGGCTCTCCAGGTGGGCTGAAAACTACACATCCTCTGTGACAGTCTATCAGCGCATGCTGCTTACTCAACCAGTCCATACCTAGGACTACATCATAGTTGGGTAAGGGCATCACAAGCAAATGTGCTATGAACTGGTGGCCTGATATAGTGATAGGGCAGTTACAGGTCTCAGTAATGGGTAGGGGTCCTCCACCAGTCATGACTCTACATATCTTCTTGCTAAATCCCGTATCTATGTGGTGTGTAGAGATGAATTTTGTGGATATAAAACTATGTGATGCACCCGAATCAAATAAGGCTAAGGCATGATAGGAATGCACATAAATGAAACATGCGATGACATCAGCTGTAGATTCCTGCTCTGGCTCTTGTTCCTCTGCTGCTAGGACAAAAGCTCGCCCAGTCTTCTGTTGATGTTGCCCAAATTGTTGTTGTTGAGTGGGCAGAGGACCTTTCTGCTGAGTAGCTCCAGTCCGGTGGGCCGCCGAGGGGCAGTCCTTCACTTGGTGGGTGGAAGACCCATAGACTAGGCAATGTCCTAGTCTCTTTCTGCAGATATTTGCTTGATGCCCCGGCCTTTTGTAATAGTCGTAGACAGGGATCTGCCTCTGAGGTGCCTTATTATTGTTCCACGCCTGTTGGTTCTGCTGCTGGTGGTGAGGAGGCCGGTTGTTGTTGTTGTTGTTGTTGGGCCTCTTCTGATTACCCTGGAAGTTGTTAGTTCCAGGATAATCCCTCTTTGAGCGAGTGGGTTGGCTCTTCTCTATATCTTGAGCTCGCTTCAGGATCTTTTCATAAGTCTTAGCACCGCTTGAGATCACATGGGTGCGGATCTCCTCTCTCAGCCCATATCTGAACCTTTCAGCACGATCATCAGGATCAGCTACCAAATTCTTGGCAAAACGGCTGAGTTGGCCAAATTCTGCCGCATATTCTTCAACAGTCATATTTTCTTGCTTCAGGTTCTGAAATTGCCTCTCCATCTTCCGTAACTCTGATGTTGGAAAGAAATTCCTCTGGAACAACCTCTTGAAAGTGTCCCAGTCAAGCTGCTTGTCCTGGAGTCTGGGTTCATTCCGATACTAGGTGCTTGCTACACTTTGCAGTTGAAGTCCCACTGCTTCGGCCTTGAGGTCTTCTGGAAGTCGAGCGACACTTAGGAGATGCTCCATGCTGTCGAGCCATTCATCAGCATAGACGATTCCCTCGGTTCCCTTGAAGGGTCGAGGGTTCTGCTTCTTGAAACTCTCAATATCGTCCACCTTGGCAATATGATTCCCATTAATTTAAATAGCCTTAATATTACATAAATTAATCCTTAGATTTATGTTTACCTTGGCAGGCCTTGGTTCCTGTTGAGCTGCTTCTCCTCTCTCCAGTGCAGCCATGGCCACACTATGGGCATTCTCCATGCCTTCTCTCATAATCGTCGTCTGCTCACGATGAGCTTCAGCTTGAGTTCTTTGGGCTTCTAGCACTCCTCGTAGTAGACCTATGAGGTCGGTAGGGTCCACAGGCACCGGTGGGGCAGCTGGAGTGGACAAAACCACAGGGGGCTGCATCTCCGTCTGAAAAGATGACGGATCCGCCGTTGTATTATGGGGACGGTCAGTCAGCTGCCGAGGTGTAGGATCCGGACTTGGTTGAGAAGGTGGGGTATGATAGGGTGAAGATACCCCATCGCCAGCAGAATTGGTCTTGTCAGTGGCCATTCTCTGGAAGGTTTAGGAAAAAAAATATAAGCAAGATAGCCTACCCGTCTATAACAAACAAAAATATTTATAATATATAACGGTCCTATGTTGTGACAAATTAATGTTCTAGTGTTCTAATTGTCTCTAGATAGGTTTTCCTAAGTTGTTGATAAGACCTGCATGGGCCACCACTAAAAATATGTCACGACTCGGTTCCCAATTACTTGGGTCGAATCGGATCATGCCCAGCCTGCACCGTTGATGAGACGGCGGCAGTAAGTTGTATCTTCCATATGCAGGTAATCAATAACTCAATCTAATTTGCCACAATCTTATTATTCGATAAATGTTCAGTACAAAGTACAATCATAAAACCACCAACTGAAATAACATTATTTTTAGACAAAACTATCAAACCGGAAAATAACATCTAAAGAGAAGCAACATCATCATCAAGTACGCCATCCTCAGGAAGCACAGCAGGGTATAGCTTAGGGTCATAGTAGCTACTAATCAGTAGCTCTGCATCCTCAATAGGACCTAAAAATATAGTCTCCAGTCAGGAGGGAGCAAAGTACAATTCATGATATTTTAACAATTGAAATAATAATAGATTTATGCATTTTTAAACAATTTGAATATAAATAGTTTTCCAGCAGTTTAAAACAGTATGACATGAATAGGCAATGAATATGACCGGATTGGGTTTGTTACAGTAATATCCTAGTGATATGGTATGGCTTATTCCCGTGTGTATGAAGGGTAAGCTAATACATTCAGTTATACTAATTGGATGTGGTCATATCCACTACACTACTCCCCCAGTCCCCAATAGTTACAGTAGTTACAGTCAATGCTCTCAAAGAGAGTTCCGTGTTGTATCGTGGTTTAAACTTGCATTAAAACAATTATTAAATAATTGTAATCTACCATAAAATGTACTTGCATCAAATTGATTGGACTGGACGGGTCGATACGTCGGGACGGAAAATCAGGTTCTTCCTTGAAATCTTACATTCGGGAAACTTGTCTCAGAAAACCAAAGTTGCCAATGATACTATACTAATTGCAATCTCTAGTTGTGTCCTAGTCAATTTTAGTCTTTATTTAGCTAACACAACCAAAAACGCGATTATTAGTGCGTTGCAATTAAGAAACATCAGTTTATATTTAATTTCGAGAAAATTGTATTTATTGGTTTATTTGGAAAAACTTGGTATTTTATCATTATATAATTATAAAACTAAGGTTTTCCTTTTTAATGAGAAATACATGAATTTATATTTAAAAAATTATAACTTAACTGCTAAGTGATAAAACATTTATTTTTTTTCCTTTTTAAAATAAAATAAATAATTATTATTTTATACTACGTTCTCATGACCAAAAATCATCCAGAAAATAAAAGAAAGCAAAATAAAACCTAAGCTATTACACTTCTCACAGTAGGAATAAACAATTTGGCTTATGCCCTTTTACAGACCTTTATTACATAAATTAAAATAAGAAGAAAACAATTGTTAGTCTCTAAAAATCCTACAAAACTAATAATAAATTAAATAATAGGTCTCAGAATTTTGGTCCAATCATCAAATAGGCTAATGCCTCAACGTCCGGGCGAAACCGGTTTCGTTTGCACTTAGCCAGGGCCCATTGACCAATTACGGTCGTCGTCCAAAATTTCAAAAATACAATCTTTCTCGAAAAACCATTTTAAAATAATAATTAAATTTTATAGAAATTCTGGCAGCACTTCCTCTATCTTTGGTCAACCCAAAATTTGGAAAATGAGCCACAAACACCAAAAACAATCCCATACCAGGAAAAAATCCATATTCTCACAGAATTATTTTCGAAGCAGATTCGAAAAACCCGGAACCAGCATACTAACAATCCAATATAACTATTAAACCAAAAATCCCAAAAGCTTATCGGATATTCCGAGAACCAAAACAAAACACAGAACCTATCCCGAGAGGATTCGAAAATTCCGAAATCCATACGAATTAACCACAAAACCGAAAATCAACTCACGAAATAAAATTCGAAGGTCACAGCACAAAATACCAAAGAACTTCAGAATTCCCGAAATCGAACTTCCAACCGAATCCCGTAACGGGATTGAGGACCAATTTCATCATAGACTATGGAAATAGAAACGGTAAATGAAATATACCATGGGTTGCTCGGCTAGAGCTCTCAGATGCTAAAAATTGGAAGAAAAACCAAATTTCCGCAGACTCGGAACGTGTCCAGCACTCACGGACAGCAAAAAAAGCCGCGGAACAGCAGATCGGTCACAAAGCAGCCAGATCGGGGACCACAGGAGGTCGGGCATGGGCGCAGGGGTCGCCGGCGAAGGAGTTCGCCGAGCGGGGTTGAAGGTGACTGCGGGTGGCGCCGGATCCAGGGGTGGTCGGCGGCGGATTGGCTTGGTCGGCCGAGAGAGGGCCGCGTAGGGCGCCGCGCGGTTAGGACGTCGGCTCGGGAAACTAGGGCACGGGATTTTTTTGGGGAAAAAAATAGATGAAGATGGAGAATGGAGAATGGGGCTTATATAGGTAGGAGAAGAGGGGTTACCAGGGGAAGGAAGGCCAACGGCCTTGGCCATTCATTGTCGCTGGCAAAGAGCAGCCGAGGAGTCGGACGGTAGGGTCGACGAAACTCGAAGGAACTTCGGTTGAAAATGAAGAGTGAAAGCTCATTCATCCCAACCAAAGAATGAAAAGTCTGTACAGCAAACACCAATGAATGAAAACTCATTCATTCATCCACAGAATGAATGGAAAGTTTGAAGTATGGGTATGGCCTTTTGGGCTCAAAACTAATAGGTTATATCCTAATGGCTTCAATGGGCTTTAACGAATAGGCTTGGTTTTTAATGAGGAAAAAAAATGGCTTTGGACCTAATGCTAAAAATGGGTTTTAAAAACTTTGGCCAAATTTGTTTTTAAAAAATTCGATAAAAATATTTGTAATTAAAACTAAGAATGTTTTTAGTTTTAAATTCGGTTTCGGGTCTGGATGACAAACAAAATCCTTGTAAATTATTTTTTTTAAATAATTTTTCATAAATTCACAAATAATAAAACACAAAAAAAATTTATTTAACAATACATTTATAATTTAAAAAATATAAAATTCTAAATTTGCGGGTTTTACATTGCCACTGCTCCTCCACCTACTGTACCTGCTCCTCTTGAACCTACTCCCACTGTACCTGGTCCTCCTCAGTCTTACCCTATGACCTTTGAGGGTATTCACCAGTATTTATCAGATTTGCAGACATTCTTCGTTGACACCTCCAGGGAACATGGGTTCCGCGACGTGACTCGGTTCCAGGCTATTGCCAACTCCTTTGCCGATCTGAGATTTGCACAGACGGGTCACTCTGCTAGCTCTCTTCCTCGAGACCCTTCTGTATCTGGATACCGCATTGATGATGAGGTGGTCCACTCTCTGTTCCAGCCAGGGAACATATACGATTGGTATATATCGTACTTCTTGTGCTACTCTATATACTTCTGGAGCTGGCACTTCTGGAGCTGGGCCATCTGGACATGCTGGCACTGCAGCCGATGATGATGAGGATGAGGATGACTTTTGAGTTGTTATGTTTTGAGACTGTTGACTTTGTCTTATGTTTACTTGGAAATGCTCCGACATTCCAAGATATTATCAGTACTCTTTTATTTTTGTATATGATTTGGGATTTTGATAGACATATGTTTTATGCCTCAATTTGGCATATGTTTTAGTCTAGTTTATTATTCAGCACTTTTGTTTCAGCTTTATTATAGCATTATCTTTCTTTATGCTTCCATATAAACTGCCTGTGACAAATACCATGCTTGTGTTGTTTATACCATTTCTGTTTATCTTATTTTTCTATATATGTTTATACCATGCCTGTGATGAATGTTTTTATATATTTTTCGTCACTGCTTGTTACTTATGCATTTATTGCGGGAGAGCTTTCTCTTTTGCAATTATTTTGCTAAGTGACAATGGGGGAGAAATAGGATCTAACATCTTCATGGATACATGTTATGAACAATTTCCTTTACATTTCGGTACACTCTTGAATTGATCAAAACCAAGATGTTATATCGGTCAAGGTTTGTCAATTATCAAAATCAGGTTAAATCAGGTTTGACCATGACCAATGGGCCAACAATATATATATATATATATATATATATATATATATATATATATATATATATATATATATATATATACTCATGGGCGGATCCACATTCGGGCCTACAGGCCCCAGTGAGATTTCTTTTTTAATAAAGAGAAAGTAAGTCGTCGATTTTGTCTTTAATTTCCAATTGATACCTGTAATGCCTCGTCCCGCTCAAACAATCGAGGAATCAAAATGCCAACGGCGTTTGGACTTAGCCATGCAACGGCCTGTACGAAGTTCTATTCGGTCGAGGCGACTCATTGCTCAGGTGGGTGGCTTCGGTGAACTTGCCTCGACTTGGCCTTCACACTAATAAAACGAAAGTTTTCAAATGCACAAGTAGGCTTGATAATAAAAGAGGCAAACCCACATAGCTAAGAAAATAATCCCAAGTTGGGTCAAAAGGAGTTAGAATATGGAAAGGTCCCATGGTCGGCTTAGATGTGTTGCACGATGTGCTTTCAAAATGACACTCGGTCCTTCGTCTCGTGGCTTGGAAGAAAAAAGTTGGTATAAGTTGCCACATATTATGAAATTAGCCTAAGTCATAGGTGTCGCACGTATAAATGCTTGATAAAGTATACACTATCCCACTGTCTGATACTTGGCATAGTCAAAGTGTCCTTCAAGTCTCAACGCACGTTTCTATGGTGCAAGGCTTGGCATAGCCTTTGCTCGTCCCACGGATTAAGTTTGTTGTAAGATTGAGTAAGGCTAGTCCCACGATCTCAAGGCTCGTCATATAAAGTATGACTTGAGCGGTAGTATCTGTTTGCCATTAAAATTGTTTGATTGAAAACTTTAATACAAACAGAATAGTGTTACAATGTAGGACTTAGATGTAGTCCTAAGAGTACACTTTTGTTTAAGCTGGGTCCTTAGTGCCAATGGAGCGAGTGGTAATGCGTTGACTCCGTTGACGGACTGACGACGGTTATCGGTTCTCTGAAGGTGTGGATTGCTCTGGGTGCTGGAGCTTGCTGAGAGGAGGAAGACGTTGAGTGTCTGTATCTGCCTCTCTGGTGATTCCTTGTATGTTCGTTATGGATTCTGTGTGTGTGTGAAGGAGAAGATCCCTCTATTTATAGTTTTGCAGGCTGGCTGCTCATGTGCGCATGTAGGATGCGCCGCTGTGTGGGGACGCCACGTGGAGGTTGCTGATGGAGGCGCGTAGATGATGCGCCCTGATTGAGGGAGAGAACTCTTCATACTGCTGTTGTGAGCCGGCACGTAGCAGAGGAGAAGATCTTTCTGTTGCTGAAATCTTGGACGAGTTGAGTCAAAGGACACGTGTCATCGACCCATGGCTCGAAGATCTCGGATTTGGTGGGGGGGTAGTGATCTGGTGAGCTGCGCCTTGATTAGGCGCAGGAGGAGGTTGCGGCTCATAACCTTTAGGAGTTACAAACCATTTAGGGTGCATGGCTTTTGAGGCGCATGCAGGTGACCTTCCTTTTGTCTTTCGGGATCAGAGATCAGTCTGGGGCGCATGGCTTTTGAGGCGCATGCAAAGCTTCAACTGGAGACTCTTCTTCTGTCTTTAGGGATCAGTGAAGGGTCTGAGGCGCATGGCTTTTGAGGCGCATGCTGGTTTGGACGCATGGCCGTAGAGGCGCATGGCGATTTGGACGCATGGCCGTAGAGGCGCATGCGGATGGCCACGTGGCAGTAGCCGTCGGAATAGAGTCATGATGATGTTGACGTTGCCGACGCTTCGTTCTCTGAAAAAGCTGTCAACTGTTCAGACTTTGGGAAGCGTGCTGCCAACTCTGGTGTCAGTTCAGCATTTAATGTTTGTGACGTTCGATGGACAGCTGAGTGAGCACATTGGTTAGTGTTCCACTCGGCATGGAGATGTGAGGAAGGGCGCATCCTCTGTGATGCGCCGGGTACTGTAGGGCACGTCTGTGTGATGCGCCTGATGCTAGAGGGCGTGTCCATGTGATGTGTTGTTTGGCTGGCGCATCTGACATGTCCTTTAATGATGCGGTTGTCTCGCTCCTCGAGTGCTATAAATAGCCGTTTGGCTGAATTCGAGGCGTCCGGTTCATCCATTTAATACAAATTCATTGCACAGAATTCGGAGAGTCATCCACTTGGCGCGTGGGTTTGATTTGCCCGGCCTATAAATAGTGGCATGGAGAGAAGGTTTGATCCTCATTCCCTCACGTACTTCCAACATGAACTTGGATATGTGGGTGCATTCTGTTGACGAAGTGCTCCCGAGGGTAAAGATGAGACGTCGTGTTGTCTTCGATGCACTTGAAGGTGACTGTTACATCCAAAAGACGGAGTCGAGGGCTTCTGAGGCAGGCGGAAGGTGCCTGTTGCATCCAAAGATAGGGATGTTCGGGCCTCGTCTCCGTTGTTCCGGAAGAGCCGTAGATCGGAATGGTGGTGCTAGGCTCTCTCTTCCTTCAAAGTGGGTGCCGTCCACTTTGATTGTGTTGAAAGCTCCTTGTGCCATGATTTCGATCACGGTCTTCCTTGGTCTTTGGAGGCTCTTTCGAAGCCTCCCCTGGCCACAGCATTTGCGGTGCTCTTCTCTTCCTTGGTTCCAGCCAGAGGGTTAAATACTTTGCTTGGCGAAGCACTTATCAGGTGAGCCTGGCTGGAAGAGCGGCACATAACTGGGCTCTGCTCGGCCAGGTGAGCCTGGTTGGAAGAGTTGC
Source organism: Iris pallida (assembly GCA_029216955.1). Taxonomy (NCBI): domain Eukaryota; kingdom Viridiplantae; phylum Streptophyta; class Magnoliopsida; order Asparagales; family Iridaceae; genus Iris; species Iris pallida. The sequence continues at coordinate 12,110,986 of JANAVB010036615.1, forward strand.
TCATAACTGAGCTGCTGAAGGGATGCACATAACTGAGCTGGATGCACATAACTGAGCTGCTGAAGAGATGGTAGGATGCGCCTGGCTGGAGGCGCATGACATCTGCTGCGCCTGGCTGACAGCGCATGGTGACTGCTGTGCCTATCGGAAGGCGCATGGTGGTTGCTGCGCCTATCTGGAAGGCGCATGGTGGCTGTTGGCTGTAGATCTAGGATCCTTCCTTTGTAGAAATTCTCCTTTGTACAACCTTTTTTAGACATGTAATAGACCTTTATATATATAAATAAAAAGTCCTTCTTCGAATGTCTATGGCTTATTTGATTAGCTGTCTGAGTTTTGGCGCATAAAATACCTGGCGCATGGGCTTTCTGGTTGTGAAATTCTATGCTTCTACAAGACCCCCTTCAAAGTTTTCAAAACTTTTGAATAAGTTTTGGAATACTTTGAATAAGAAGCATGGAGGTCAGGGCGCATGATTTTTGGGCGCATGCTTGTTCGGGCGCATGCTCCTTTCAGTTGATGATGATGACGCCTTGGTAACCCAAAAGATTAATGGTGATCTTTTGGTTGTATTTGTTATTATCTTCTCACGGAACCCAAAGCGACGGCTGAGATTACACGTCATCGGTTCACGCGTGCGACCAAGCCCTATAAATAGGTAAGGGTTGGAGAGAGAGAGAGAGTTCATCTGCTCTGTGCCTTTGCTTTCTATAGAGTTTTTTCTTCAAAACCCTAACTTTTTCTTCTCTGAGAGAATGGCTCCCAAGACTCCTCGCGGTGGTGCCGGCAAGGGGAAGGAGAAAGCGAAGGAGCCGGCAAAAGTTGTAACGGCTGACGTTCCCCGACGGCCTGTCGAAGTTCGGCCGGAGGTGGTTGGTAAGTCTCGTTTTTCCGTACACCAACGCACATAGACCTTGGGTCTTTAATGATGTGCCGCGGTCTTTGTTCGCCGACGCGCATGGGTTTATACCCTGATGATGCGCCGAGGCTGCTGACGCGCATGGGCTTAAACCCTGATGATGCGTCGAGGCTGCTGACACGCATGGGCTTAGACCCTGATGATGCGCCGAGGCTGCTGACGCGCATGGGTTTAAACCCTGAATGCGCCGAAGCTCTTCTTTCTCTTGTTGCTTCTAACATTTTTTCTGATCTTTGCTAGTGTCAGTAGCGATCCCGCCTTTGAATGAAGTGTTCTTGGAGGCTGTCTTCAACCAGATGGAAGTAGAGTATGATGAGGAAGTGATAAACCCCACTCAAGAGGCTCTTATGCTGGATCAGCCTCCCGAGAGAATGACCCAAATCCGTGAGCAACAGTATGGGTTCCTCAAACGGATGATGGAACGTGGTGTTTTAAAATCTTCCACATCTGATAAATTGACCTTCTTGAAGCCTGAGTTCTTATTCGGAGACCGTCTCACTTCTACTGATGCGACGGTGTTGAAGGTCAAGGAGGACTGGTTCTTTACAGCGAATGGGGTGCATATGACTGTTAAGCAACTTGAACGTCAATGGCCTTTGACATCCTTCTGTCGCCTTGTTTCCCAGAGGAGGATGTCTTGGGATCTTACCCCTTCTCAGGGGGGAGCGGTGACTGGCATCATCCAAATTGATTCTACCTTCGACCAAAGGGATGCTTTGACCGCCACACGGTCTGGGTCTTCTTTCACCTGGCGGACTCTACGCCCCGGGAGCCTCTACAGTGACGTACCCATTGATACGTTTGCTTATAGTGCTTCGACCTTTACACATCGTATGTTTTTGATGGAACGCTCATACCCGAAAGGAGATTTTCGGGTAGAGGGTTGGTGCCATTACGTTTCCAAGTGGAATAAACTGACACTCTGGATCACTCTGGATCTTGTCACGGTTTCGGACCGAGCTTCGAGAGATTGGGTTGACTGCCGCGATCCGTGCTACCCAGGCGGGTGTTGATCTCAACAGGCACATGTTCCTCGCACTACTGGAGATGTTTGATGTCCATATCGGGACCTTTTTTACTCCGGTGGAGGAATTAGGGTTCGCACTTCATGAGATGTGCGAGGTGTCAAAACTCCCTTGGGGGTCGGAACCCTATGAAGAGTACTTTCCTACCAACGAGGAACTTCAAGTCCTGGGGGACAGGGCTGAGGAGATGACGGCTGTCTTCAAGGAAGTGGCGAGTCATCATTACTATATGCAGAGACGGGATAGGAACGGGACGCAGCCTCATGTGACCGCTTGGAGAGATTATGTCTTTAGACAAGACAAGGAGGATCCCTCACAATTTTCCACTCCACCGGCGCTCTCTCGTAGCGAAGTGCTGTCCGAAATGAGCAGGTTAGGGGAGAAAAATCCTCGAGGAAATGAGGACCAATAGTCAGATGCACGCTCCTACAGCTGCTTCTGGCATCTTGCTTATCGGATGTCACCCAAGGCGGTGTTGGCGTCCTACCTGATGATATGGCTCCGGGATTGCGTGTTCGCGGGTGGATCCGGTGTCGTAGAGAGGGTAACCCGAAACTTAATCCTGCCAGCCGTGAAGCTGGTCTTCGGGCGGCGTTTGGCTCTTCTCCCCGCAATGGTATGTAACCTGCAGCGAGGTTTGAGAGAATTTGCTGGAAATGTGATTCATGACAGAGGCCGAAACAATAACTTCCCGTGCGCCGAACTGCCGTTTCACTATTTGATGGGATGGCTGATTTTGCATCATCCCAGTGTGATGAGTCCAGGCTCGGAAGAATATTATAAGGCTGGAGATGCACTCCTTCGTCGTTTCAATCGGAGGAGCTGGTCACATACTGGTGTCCCTGTTTGTAGAAAGGTTTTATCCCGTCTTCAGGGTTGGAAAATTACCAAAGTTGGTCCAATCTACTTGGGCTTTGAGGCCAATGAAGATCTAAGGGACCTGGGCGAAGGTACCACCACTCTGCCTCAATGGGGATTCCGCTGGTTGCAGAGTATCCGGCCATCTCATCTGGTATACCGGAACAGGAATCAGTGCTACCTGGAACCATATTTGCCAAGCCGCTTTGCGCGGCAATTTGGTTATGCCCAGATGATGTTGGATAACCCCAGTATTTCTCTGGGGTATATTGGAAGTTTGTTGGATGGTGCACGAGCTTGGCATTACTATAATGCCGGATGTACCGGGGCTCGTTTTACGTTGCCCGTCCCAGATCTGCGGTCGCCCATTCTTTACTCAGCCGCCAAATTTTACTGTGCTATGGCTGCTGCGTCCTCCGGATATGACAGGGAGACCAGTCTTATTGCAGGCACCCAGTTAGCGATGACCGGGAACGTGTCGGTGAAGGCCCGATCGCATCGTCCGTCAGGGATAGGTCACCGGAGTGCCCCTTCCGCCTCTCAAGCAGAACCCTCGGGCGATCGATCAAAGCGATGTGCAGACGAAGGGATTGAATCTCCTGTACCGAAGAAGCAGAAGAAGGCGTCGTCACCGACGGCGTCATCGGATTCAACGTCCGTAGAGGTAAAGGCGTCCCACATAATCTGATTTTGGTTCCACTATTTACGAGGCTTCATCTTCTCTTGTAGGAACCGTTAAAAAGAAAACCTCGCACCCCAAAGTCAGGTGGGAGCAGGCGAGAAGGGACGGCGGGCTCGTCTGAAGTGCGTATCCCGCCGACCATGATGTCTCCCATGGAGGAATATCCGGAGGATGCTGTTGACGTGGAGATTCCGGTATCCCCAGATTATGTCAGGAGAGAAACTGAGGGTGCAACAGCTTCCGAGACGGCAAAGGCCAGAACGGAAGCTTCAAGTGCCGAAGGTTTAACAAGCACGCCGTTTCCTGGTGGTGAAGAAGAATGGAGTTTGTCGTCTTCCGATGACGTTGCTCCAGAGCTGTAAGAGCCTGTTGCGGAGGCAACAGAAGTAGTTGAGACAGAGGAGAGGGTTGATTCCCCTCCTTATCATGATGAGGGGAGGTCGGCTGTATCATTGCCGAGTCCTACCCCGGCTTCAATCGTGGAAGTTGAGGCGGCTACCGCTCAGGAGGTAGCGACAGATTCTGTCCCTGTTGATGATGAGACCCGTCTTCCGGTCGCGACCGCTGAGACGGGTCAAGAGACAAGTGATGATCTCCCTTTTCTGCCAAGGGAGGTATCAACTGTTGATAGGACGTTGGGGGTAGAAGAGGTGGCCGTTGACATCGGTGGTTCCCCGGGCTTGAGAAGGGTAAGGGTGTAGAACCCTGTGTCGCTCCTTCTACTTGGGGGACCATCTCGACGCCTGTGCCGGCTCCTTCTGTTGCTTCGGCTTCTCGGGCTAGAAGTCCAGTCCCTGTTGATGAAGAGCCCATTGATGCCGAGGTTCAAGCCTCGCTGATTGAGGTTGGCGGATCTTCTTTCGGTCCGCAAACTGTAGTAGCTCCTCCAACTCCCGCGATGACGCCGCAGGTCCTGGCGGATGCAGACGAGTATGTAAAATTCCTCGTCGAGGGGGTGTACAAAATGTTGTAGAAGGGTGTATCTGCTGTGATGGATGCCAATAGGAGTTTTACGACGGCAAAAGCTCTGGCAATGCCCTGCATCGAGATGATTCGTATTCACCAAGGCCACGACCATATGGCCGAAATTCTGAAGGCTTCGGTGATTGAGCTGGATGAGCGGCTCGCGGAACTTCAACCCATCCAGCGAAACGACCTCTCTGTCCTGATAGATACGGAGAAGGGGAAGCTGATCGCCGATCGAGTCTTCATACCAGGCCACCGTGGGCATTTGGGAGCGCGAGGTGGCTGAGACTGAGGCTGCGGTAGAGCAGTTGTCTCAGTCCATGAAGACGACGGTGGAAACTCGAGCTGCATTGGAAGCTAATATCGCGGATATCGACACCCAGATGTGCCGCCTTGAAGACCAACGGGCCCGACTCCAGTTAGAGGTCGAGCGTGTCCGGGCTGAACATGCAGCATTTAAGAAAGATGAAGCGACTTTTACTCAGCGGACTCTTGCCTTGGCGCAGCAACGACAACAGCTTGATGAGAAGCATGCAAGTGATACTTCCGCTGGGGCCGTTGAACTGATGCGCCAAGAAGCAGAGCGACGAGTCCTGGCGACGGTGGAGGCCCGCGCAGTCGACTTAAAGCTTCGAGTCAGGGAGCTCTCAGCCCATCCTAGGGAGATTCAGGGACCATAGCTTTTTCTCTTTTTCTTTTGTGTTCTTTTGCAACCCTTACTGGGGGATGATGTAGTTTCTTGTACTCCTTTTTCAGAAGAATAAAGAAGTCTACAACCTTTTTTATGATGTGTTCATCTTTTGTTGTCATGAACTTGATGATTTGTGTGGACCTATTATCTTTTGCGCACCTTGGTTTTCAGGTACAGATAATAAGTTTGAAGGAACCATTATGTTTGCTCAGAGGTAATATGGACATGGCAATCATTGGGTTCGTAATGATAGAATCTCCCTACTCAGAGGTATTATGGACGTGGTAGGAATGATCTTGGGGGATACGCTGAACAACTCAGAGGTTATATGGACGTGGAAGTTCTGCGATAAATGTACAATAACGCAGGGGTTGTTTGTACAAGATGTTTACTCAGAGGTAATATGGACGTGGTAAACATGAAGGGTAGCGTAGGCTTACGAAGTGTAAGATTCTGCTTTGTAGGGTGTAGAGAGACAACTCAGAGGTAATATGGACGTGGTTATCTTTCTACTGGAAGATACCACGGAACAGCTGGGTTCCGGAGGCGTATGAGTTTGTGGAAAGAGGTTGTTTGAGGAAGTACATGTCTGGAGGATGTCAAGAATAGTACTTCTTTAGGAACTTGCCATTGATGGACATCATGAACAAGTCCCCATTGGGTTTGGCGAGACGGTAAGCACCGTTTGAGTATACCGTCTCTATGATGAAAGGTCCTTTCCACTTGGGCTCGAACTTTCCTGGTGTCTTGTGGGTCAACACCATTGGTCTTCTGACTGCTAAAACCAGGTCGCCAACTTGGAAAGTTCTCTTTTTGACATTTTTGTTGAAAGCCTGTGATATACGGGCTTGGTAGAGCTCGATGCGTTGTTGAGCTAGGAGACGCTTTTCGTCAAGTGCCTCCAGTTCCCGCAGACGACGACGTTGATTGTCCTCTTCTGTGAGTTTGTTTGTGATTGCTACGCAGAGCGAAGGTATCTGTATCTCGAGAGGCAGTACTGCTTCGCTCCCGTAGACCAGGGAGAATGGAGTGTTGCCTATTGGGGTCCGTACCGTTGTACGGTAGGCCCAAAGGCATTCGCCAAGCTTTTCGTCCCAGTCGTATTTGTTGGATGACACGACCTTTTTGAGCAGCCTAACGATAGTTTTGTTGAATGCCTCAGCCAATCCGTTTGCTGCCGGATTGTAGGCGGTTGAGGCCACGTTCTGAATGCGATTCTTGTCACAGAACTTGCTGAAAATGTGGCTGATAAACTGAGGACCATTGTCATGGATGATCCGCCGGGGTACTCCGAAACGGTAAATAACATGGTGTTTGATAAAGCTGACCACCCTGGTGCTTTTTACTTCTGCTAGTGGAACTGCTTCCGCCCAATTGGAGAAGTACTCGGTGATGGCCAGGATGAAACGGTGTCCTCTCGATGAAGGAGGGGTGATTGGCCCTACAATGTCCATGCCCCAGGCTTCGAAGGGCCAGGAGGCGACTGTAGGATGTAGCGGCTCCGATGGTGTATGTATGAAGTCTGCATGAAGTTGGCATGCGTGGCACTTCTTGGCATATTCGACAGCATCGGTAACCATGGTTGGCCAGTAGTAGCCCATACGTCGCAGTCGATCTTGCAACTTAGGACCAGGTTGATGAGCTCCACAAGTTCCGTCATGAGCTTCTTGAAGAGCTTCGGCTGCTTCTTCGTTGGACAGGCATCGAAGGAGGAGCCCATCGAAGGAGCATCGGTACAGCATTTTGGTAGCCGTATCGTAGTAGAATCGAAGAGAGCGTCTCCTGACTGAGACGGCTTCCTTCGGGTCCTCTGGAAGGATTCCGTAGACAGCGAAGTCGATGAACGGGAACCTCCAGTCTCGGATATTAACACCAGTGGTTGTCGGCATGGCATGAGCCACCCGCAAGCATAGGTTGTTTCTGGGACAAATCAGATCTCGTCCTGTTACCGTGATATAGTATTGAGTCCCAAAGGGCGCTGCTAATGAGGCTGCGAGGCCGGCCAGAGCATCGGCCTCCAAGTTTTACAAACGGGGGACATGTTCAATGAAGAACCCGGTGAAGGTTGAAATGATGTTCAACGCGACTTCATGATAAGGGATTAAATCTTCATGGCGAACTTCGTATTGTCCCCGAACCTGGTTTACGACGAGTTTTGAGTCGCCGTAAGCTTCCAGATGTTCGACCCCCAGCTGTTGTGCAAGCTGGAGTCCCATGACGAGTGCGTTGTACTCGGCAACGTTGTTGGAGCACGGCTTCGAAAGAGAGTACGCACGCTGGATGACCAGCTGATCGGGGGAGACTAAGACTACCCCCACTCCTGCGATGATTTGGCCTTTAGGGCCTGTTCTCGAAGCGCCGTCGAAGAACATCCGCCAAACGGAGCTTCCTTCGGTGACGTTGGATTCTTGGACCTCATCCGGGATATCTTCATAGAGTTTTGAGGATTCTGGGATGGGGTGTGCAGCTAAAAAGTCAGCCAGAGCTTGACCCCTTAACAGCTTTTTGCGGCACAAACACCATGTTGTACGGTGTTAGCAAGATCGTCCATGTAGCCAGCCGGGAGTTCAATGATCCTGGCTTCGTCATGAGGACTCTGAGCGGATTGACTCGGGAAATGACATAAATTGTCTGACCCGAGACATAATGACGAATCTTCTGGATGGCAAACACCAAAGCCAAGCACTCCTTTTCGACGGGGTTGTACCGGTGTTCGGCCCCGATGAGTGTTCGACTGAGGTAGTAGATTGCTTGCTCGAAGCCTGTATCGCTGTTTTGAGCCAGCAGAGCGCCAAGAGAATGATCCATGGCACGGACATAGAGGAGAAATGGTTTGCCGGCGACTGGCGCTACCAGGACTGGTGGGCTTGTTAAGTAAGCCTTGATGTCGTCGAAAGCCTTTTGGCACTCCTCTGTCCAGACGTAAGAGACTCCCTTCTTTATGAGCTGAGTAAAGGGTTGACATCTACCGGAGAGGTTTGCTATGAACCTCCGGATATATGCCAGACGTCCCTGTAGGCCCCGAAGTTCTCGAAGGTTCTTCGGAGGGTCCATGTTGAGGATGGCTTTGGTCTTCTCAGGATCAACATGAATGCCTTTCGCTGAGATGACAAAGCCCAAGAATTTGCCGCTAGAAACCCCCAGAAAGGATTTGGCGGGGTTCATTTTGAGTTGATGTGCCCGCATGAGATCGAAGACCGTCTTCAGGTCCTGTAGGTGATCTCCTTTGAGGCGGCTCTTGACTGCGATGTCGTCAACATAGCATTCGACCGTCTTGCGAAGATGCTGACAGAAGATGGTGCTCATAGCTCGCTGGTATGTCACACCGGCGTTCTTCAAGCCGAAGGGCATTACTGTGTAGCAGAAAACACCCTTTGGAGTCCTGAATGACGTGTGTTTTGCGTCATCGGGGAACATCTTGATTTGATTGTAGCCTGAATACCCGTCCATGAAGGACATGCGCTCAAAGCCACATGTGTTGTCGATCATCACGTCAGTGATTGGAAGCGGGAATTCGTCCTTCGGGCAAGCAGAGTTGAGATCTCTGAAGTCGATACAGACTCGTATCTTCCCGTTCTTCTTGGTGACAGGAACGACGTTGGCTACCCAATCCGGGTGTTGTTCCTCACGGATGAAGCCGCTGGTCAAGAGTTTGTCTACCTCCTGATCGATGGCATTCATGATGTCCGGACGGAAGCGTCGCTGCTGTTGTTTGATAGGTTTGGCATCAGGTAAGATGTTCAACCTATGCATTACGATCTGTGGATCGAGTCCCGGCATGTCTTAATGGCTCCAGGCGAAGACGTCGATATACTCTTTAGCCTGTTGGATTAAAGATTCTCGATCTTCTCCTTCCAGGCTTTTACTGATGAAGATGGGTTTGGAAGAAGACCCCTCCCCGAGGTCGATCTGCTCGACTTCGTCTTCGGTGGGAGGTTCACGAAGCTCAAAACGAGATTTCCATTGTTCCCCTAGGCGTTGGGCCCAGGGTTCTTCTTCGAAGGGTTCTGGCGCTTGGTCTTCGCCTTCACCTTTTTGAGGTTATGCTGACGTCATGTTAGCTGACAGCACTTTCCTGAAGACTGATCCGATACTGGTATCGGAATCCCAAGTCGATGCTTCGGACGAGTGGGAATGTTCTATATCTTCTGCACACTACACCAAAACAGACGATTTGTGACAGTTATAGTTGTCCAACAATGACGTATTAAAACTGTCATTACATTTTTGACAGATTAAAATTGTTGTTTAATATCAAAACCTATTTAATCAAAATAGTAAATTTGTATTTGACGGATTAAAACAGTCGTTTATGATCAAAATTCCTTTGAAATTTTTTCAATTTCCGCACTAAATTTTCACTGTCCCGATTCCCTTCCCCCCTTTTTTCACTATTCCCTCTCATCCCCCCTCTTTCACTTTCACTTTCACAAAGGGGAAAAACCACATGGTGAGAACCACGGGCAAAAGAGGAAGTGGGAGGCGAGAAGACCTCCATCTGGTACATCTTTCTTTGAGTTTGGTTGATTACCGCTTTCGGGTTTTAGATTCTTCTTCTCCTTCTCTTAGATATCGGTTTGATTACCACCACCGCACATGGGAATCCTCGACTTCACCTCCACCATCGAAGAGCTACAGACACCGACGGCCCACCCAACCCAAAATTAACTAAAAATAGGTCTGGATTTGGAACATTAACGATGATGTTGGATCCCGAGGTTTTTTGTTCGACCTAAAATTCACTTAAAGATCCTTTTTAGTATAGACATGGTTCTCCTTTATGTTTGCAGGTGCCTTGATATATTTTTTGACCCGTTTTATTTTCCTGTATATTCATGTTTGAAATAAGAATTTTAATGCAAATTAGGCTAATGGGAGTCTAGAACAGACAACATGAGGTATGCTAGTATACAGAAAAAATGGTGCCTTAACTTTGCCTACCAATTTAAAGTTATTCTGTAATCTAATATAATTTTTGACAGTGTACCTAGCTATGTTGTTTGTGTCATAGATTGGACACTAGCTTTAGGCTATAATATTGTCAAGCTACTCACCGTGAATCAAGGAAAGCAAGTAGTCAAATACTTAATGTTGTAATGGTAGGATGTGTTGTTTAAACAATCCAAGGACCAAGAGTTTTGAACTTCATTCTAGCTGAGCCAAGTTTAGGTGTACTCAGCTTCTTATGGCTATTTTTTTATTTGCTTATTTTGTCCTATTTTTATTAAGGAGACGGGTTCTGTCGTTGATTTATATATGTCTAAACAATGTCCAAATCCAATAACACATTTGTATGTCTCGAGGATACATGTATGCATCTCCTGCTGTGGTACCTGTATGGAATACAACTTATAACAATTTTCTAATAAGAAAAGGAAAAAAAATTTAGGAAGCTAACAAATTATTGGCATCAGATTCAAATGACTGGACGCTTAGTAAATTTCAACATGGCAGAGAGGGTGAATGGCTCTCTTAATTGTAATTTTTTAATCGTCCATTCTAAATGTTGAATGGACTTCTTTCCATTCGATAGTACAAACCTATTGTAATTCCCTTTTTTAGCTATCAGTGGGTCATAGACTCATAGGCATCTCCACAAACACAGTTGTAGAAAAGCTTGTTGATAATCAAGGTTTTTCTTGTTGTAATTTTTGCCAATGCACGGAGCCATCTATTCAATTGTTGGAAGTGCCAAAGTTTGGTTTATCCCATAAAAGGTTTATGTTATACTCTCTTGTAGCCGATCCATTTATCCCATAAAAGGTTCACTTTATCCCATCTCTAAGTGTAAAACTGAACTTATCCTATCTCATTCTTTAGTCTTTTTCTTCTACAATATTTATTACATCAATATATTTATTATGAGGAAATGAAGTTAAAAAAATGTATGTAGAGGAAGGAATATTGCTCTTAGATAATGACGAGCATGTTTACAGAATGTCTCACTTTTGAACTAATTCGAAGGTGCGGATTCTTATTTTTGGTTCAACAAATTGAAATTAAGTTCTACAAATTGCCACTTATGAACGTCGACTCTTGTGAAGTTATAGATTGCCTCTGTTGAACATCCTCTTATGAACATTGGGTTTATGGTTGTGGGTATTATAACAAGTGTGGGGTTTCGATTTGTTGCCTTTGATACATTTTATTACATGCATTTTTTTTATGTACTTGTATATGATGCTACACATGTTTGCTTGTTTGTGCGTGCGTGCACACATGGTAAATTAAATCCCAGTGTTTGTAATAGAACACATTATAAAATAACCAATAATTAATGTGCACGAAACATCCTTCTATAGGGAATCTATCTGATAAAAAACTTGGTTACCATCCTCATAGGAGAAAGTTAGTTAACCCCTTCTCATTCATTACATTGTGCATCATGCTCATCTGGTTGCAAACATCCAAAACATGAGAGAAATACACTATAACTAAATTGGTCAATTAACCTTGTTCTAAAACAAGTGGTTGCCTACTTATTTGAAAGTCAGGGTATAGCGGAGGCTGTTGGAGATTGGTAATTTGAAAGGAAGATTTCTTGGTGCATACAGTTACTTATACCGCTGGAGATTGGTAAAATAACCATATTCAGTTCTAGGCTTCTAGCATTTCCTTTTCTAATGGCAGATATGTCGGTGCATACATAGAGATAGATAGTGCAAGAGGTCATCTGCAAGTTAAAATGTAGTATTATAATTCTAATGCTTTGTTGCTGCTAATTTCTCAAGTGTTTTTATTATATATCTCTTGTCAGCTTTAGGAAGATCTGCTTTAGGTGCTACAGTTACTTATACTGGTATATTTCACCCCCTTTGTTTTGTCATGGTGTCTGTTTAGTTCTGCATGTGCTCATACATCTTCATAGGCATGAGCATAATGGCAAATGTTGTGCTCGTGTGTCTTTCCATGAGCATGTGAGAAATGACAATATTTATCTTGTTTTTGTTATCACCGTGTCATATTTTTTGTGCAGTCATAAATGGACCATTCAAAGAACTAATTGCAATCTATCTTTGAACAAGATTGCATACATATTTTGATAATGCCAATCAAAACCTTTGTTCTACTCTCTTTTTTCCTTCCAATAGAATTCGTGGTTGAACAACTAAAATTATTCATGAATGTCAATGATACATGAATTCTGTTCCAGTGCCCAAATCATCATTTTCGGGTATGAATATTTCATTGTCTTCTTATTACTCCTGACCATTACTAATATACATAATATAGTGTCGGAATCAAACCATTATACACTATAATGTATATACATACTTACATAGTGTATACATAATATAGCATTGGAATCATACCTGAGAAGCTACCATGTCCAAAATTTAAACCTGTAAAATACTACATTGGAATAATTGGAATCTTTTTCACTGAGTGGTTTGAGTACATATGCACAGGAGGATAACCTTTCTCATACAAGTCTACTCAAAGTCGAAGTGTATTCAAACTGAATGACCAAATTATTTTCTCAATCGGCCGTATTGGATCGGTATCGGCCGATACTGCAAAGTGCAAACAATAATTTTGGGTCTCATGTATCTTAATATCTTTAGGTATTGTTTTGCAGATGGATAAAAATTACTTCTAGCATAGACAACTCTAATATATTTTCATGGTATTCTGGCCTTGGGAACGACGCCTCGTTTATTCATTATATTGTCGGAGAGCTACCTGTTCTTGGAAGAGGAGGACGCTAAAGCTGCGGTTATGATATCTGTAACAGAGGTTACTCAAGTACCTGGGTACTTTATGGCTCGGAGAGTCGTTCTAGTTTATCAAACTTCTAAGAAGTAAGAAAGTAATAAAAAACTGTAACTAATCAAGCAAATGTGACTTAGCAAACCAGAAAATTGGTTTTCCTGTCCAAGCCATCAATTGATACAAAGGAATAGTCAAATGGATTATATCTGGTTGATAATCCAAAAGATGGATCCATTATAACTTTCAATTGGTCCAAGTGTTTGCCATTAATTCTATTGACAACCTAAAATTTGCTATCAACTCTACTTGAACCATTCAAAAACCTTAAAGTTATCTTTATTTAACCTTTCAACTCTGGTTATGCAACTTTTGCTTGCTACTATGCTTATCCTTCCGTTAATTTTTGATTTTTTTTTTGGTATGTTAGAAGATTAGCATCTCCTGTCTTGTTTGCTTTTGGCTTCAATTAAACTGTTGTTCTTCTGTTTGTTGAACTAGAGGATTGAAAATTTGGTGCTGTAAACACCAAACTTTATGATAATGGAGTTATTGGAGGCATTCCCTTCTGCCCTCCAAGCCTTCTCCCATCTGAATTAGATCAACTATGGTTTATGAGAAAGCTAAACAAAAGAAGTGACAGTTTTCGTCACTTGCTGTGTCAACCTGAAGTCAGTTTGATATTGAACTTGTATGTATGTTTTAGAAGATTATTATCACCATAACCATTCCCATTAGAAAATGGTTGGTTAACGACCAAGTAACTAAATTGGGAAGGCACTGAAGGTTGACGTCAAAATTTTAAGCGGCTGACTATGGCCTAAGAAACTAAATTTAAAGGGTACTTAAGGAAGATTGATACCAAATTTATGTCAATTGACAACTCATTATTCACATTAAATTGGTGCCAAAATCCTAAGTGAACTACGGGAAGTGCAGTGGCTAGCTGTTGAACTTACATAGCAGTTGGTGGGCAGAGAAACCTACCTAATTAATTGTAAGTTTTGAGCTCATACAGAATAGTAATAGGGGTATTTTAGTGTGTTACACTAGTTCTAATATTGAACCGTTCTCATGAGTTGATCTCTACTGATTACATGCAGGATGATGGGATTCTTGTTCTTCCCACTGTGTTAGGGCCGCTTCCTAAACTTAATGCAAAGGAACTTTTATCTGATGAGTACCAGACTCGCATTTTATGTCTGACGGCTGTTGTATGTGTGTCAGGGTGTTGTCAGGTATTACTAACACAGATGGTATTATGATCTTGCCTTTGTGGTTGTCGAGTAGCAGCTCTTTCGGACCTTGTAAATGATTTATTCTACAACCTTTGCTTTTCATTTAACATGGTTTGATGCCTTTCTGCAGGTGACGATACCTTTAGGTATCCATAAAAAGACTCCAGTGTCGGTTTCTTTTAGTGCAAGGCATGGAGGTGATCACTTTTTATTAGATATTGTCAACACAATGGATGCCTCTCTTCAAGAACAAGTTGATATAGCCATGAAGTCAAACATTTCAAGAAGTAGCATCAGCAAGGAAGAATCTGCTAAAATTGCAAAAGAGGTCACTTATATCTCTTCATTTAGTTTAGTTGGCAACACTTCTGTTCTTTGTTGATGCTACATTACTAGGCTTTCCTGTTTGTGCGATGTTTCTGATAATACCTTTATGTTCATACTCACATAATATCCTTGTTTTGTTAAACCTTTTGTTGGGAAACACAGCTTATAAAGAAAAGCAATGGCAGAAAGAAATTAATCTATATACTGAAGCTATAGATCCTTGTTAATTCAGATTTAGAGACAGGAGATGACTAATGAGAAGCTGAGAAAAGCTGAAGATCTTAGTAAGAGTGATGCATTCCCATAGTATCTAATGCTTTGTTCATACTCTTTCAAGTATATATTTTCATAGGGGCATTCATCTTTTTGCCTTCTATAGAAAAACAAAGTTCTTTGGTTCTTATGTTAATTAAATGTAGTTTTTCTGCTTTGGTTGGTTTTTATAATCTTTTTTTTTTATTTCCATATGTCATTATCTTATTTCCATATGCCATTATCATTAGTTTCAAATAGACACAACTTAAACCTTAGATTTTAAATCATAACCTGACGACATCTATTGGTAGGGACATTATTATCAATTTTATTTTATGTTGCTTGAGGCTGCTAGAGTCAACTTTTCGTGTGCAATAGATATGATAACATTTCTTTGAGGAGGATTTTATATATTTAGCATACCAGTTCTAATAGGCCCGACTTTCTAAGTTAAACAATTGAAGAAAAGCTCACCTCAAAAATATGATTGCTTATAATGTTTTTGAAGATTGTATTGGGGTTCACAGTTGCATAGAAATAAATAGATGAGTGAGAATGTTTCTAGTAGGAACCTAAGAGATTATGGTTATTCTATAAAATGTTTTTGTAAAGTCATCAGAATTTTTCTTGTATTGAGCAGATGAGAAGGGAAAAATATGAGATCGATTGAAGATGTAGGGTATGTGGTTGCTAGTGGCTACTCACTGGATCATAAGCATTTGCATGAAATTCAGATGCTATCATAAGAGCTCCTAACAGATATCTGTGTCAGATTTCAGCTTCCTCTGCGTTGATTTATTGCAGAATACATGTTTGGTACATCAAAAGCTGTTTGTTCAAAATATTATTTCAGCGATCCTAATAGGAATAAATGTCTCATGTATGTATCATCTACTTTTCACTTTTAGAACCTACACTATGTTTGCCCAGTGCCAAAGTAATATATTCAATTGCTTAGGGGACATAGAAGACTTCTTTATTTCTTGGTACAACTTTCCAACTTTATAATAATACAGGAGCATTAACTTTCCATTTATCTAATGATTTTGTTTCTCTTTGGTTCTTTTAACTCAGTTCATGAATTGTAGACCGCGTTCAGATCTACATATCAGTCTCCCTGCACTGAAGAAATTAGATAATATGCTCATTGTAAGTATTCTGCCTCTGCAAGTTTAATATCAAATTTGACCGTGATCACTCTGACTGATTTTCCAATATTTTTCAGGAAATTCTGGATACCTTTAGCGAACCATAATTTTGGTATGTAGATGATCAAGGGATATTGGCACCAGATTCTGATGGCTCAGCCTCATTTAGGAAATCGCTCTAGCATCATGAAGAGAAATCTTGGCTTCCCGTTCCATGTGTCCCTTCTGGTGGTCTTCTTGATAAGACGATAAAACAAATACAGCAAAAACGTGAATGCACCAACCAAATCCTAAAGGCTGCAATGGCACTAATAGGAATGTTTTGGCGAAAATGGAAGTTCCTCAATCTTACATCGAGTCACTTCCGAAGGTGTGAATTCTTTTATTCTATTTTTAAAATGTTTTCATTGACAAACTTGAAGTTATAATCTTAATTTTGGTGGCAGAATGGTAGAGCAAGCCTAGGTGACTCGATGCATCGATACGTTACATCAGATCAGTTCTCCCCTGAATACCTTCTGGATTGCCATGAGTTTTCCTCTGAACATCAAGCTCTAGAGATTGCCAACCATGTCGAGGCATCAATTTATGTGTGGCAGCAAAGAACTTCATCGAAACCTACAAGCAATATTGGGATTTCATTTTGATTTTGATGGAATATTGCTATGTAAAGTCGATACATTTTATTAGTTAATACAAGTTTGATTGAGTTTCTTTCATTGTGAATGGTTGTTGATGTTTATATGAAATTATATTTTTAGCAGTTTTATATAGAGGATGAGCATGCTTTGATATGGATGAATTGAGTTTTTTTTTTTGAATTATGTGTCTAGAAAAACGACGGACCTTAACTATTGAAAAGAAAAAGAAAATGGCCGACCAATTCACAGATTATTTGACAGTTTTAGCCTGTTGTTTTTATTTGACAGACAATAACTGTCATTTTTTTCAACTAGAAAACGACAATCCAAAACTGTCGTTTATATTTTGGTACGCGCTATTAACGACGGATGCTTTGACGGATCAAAACTGTCGTTTATCATTATTTACGACGGTTTTGGTCCGTCAAAAAATGTATATTTTGGCGTAGTGGCATCTGAACTCTCTGGGGTTGATGGCGGCGTGACATAGCCTAACCCTCGTCCAGTCCGATTATAATAGTCCTGTGGCTTTCCATTTGGCATCGCAAGCCGGACAGGGAGATGCCGACCCTTGCCGTAGTTTAAGCCTTTGTTGCTTTTCAGGTCGTAGCCCATCTTTTGGATGATGTGCTTTGCCGCATCCGTGTACCGATAGACTTGTACTCTGCCGGTATCAGGTTCGGGCTCGATTGACGGGAGGTCCCGATGACACTCGACTTTGTCCGAGATGATGGTGCCTTGGTCTCGGCTCCGTGGAGGGACTATGAAGACTCCTTGAGACGGGACTATTCGATTATGGTAGACGGTCGTTATTTGTGTTTGCAACGACCGTAGAGCGTTGTCTAATGTATACATGGCATTCCAGTGTGGAAGACAAGAATAATTAAAAGACACTCTATTATTGATAAAATACGAGATCTTATTCCGTGGGATTACATTGTCAAAGGAGGGTGCCTCTACGTCAGCCGAGATATAATCACCAAGCTCCTCGTCTGTAAGAACTGGGGGCGGACTAGGAGAGTCCAACACAGCTTTGGGGTCTGAGAGGGTTATATGAGCCTTCTCTGACACCTTGGATGACTGTGGTGGCTTGCCCTTGAGACGCACCTTGAGAGGCGTCTCGGCTACGCCTCCGGTGAGTGGTGCCTTCCCTTGTAATTTTGCCACCAGGGGAGCCGATGTTTGAGGTGGCTTTCCCTTGAGGCGTATCTTCAGGGGTGCTTCGCGAGCTGGCGCTTTCCCTGATAGCTTGATGCTCATTGGAGGCGCCTTCTGGGGTGGTTTTCCCTTCAGTCGGATTTTCAAGGGGACGTCGGGAGTCATCTCAGGCTCCATGTCCGGTTCTGTTGCCGTCTCTGCCTCATCATCAGCGTCGTTGGCTTCCTCCTCGTCAATGGGCTTGTACAAGTCAGAATCGGTAAAGTAGGCTTCAATCCCTTTGAAAGGATCGATGTCTGCAAACTCCGTCCGGATGACGCCATTGGTGGATACTTACTTCATGCACTGGTGGAGCGTGGAGGGCACCACCATGTACTCATGCAGCCATGGTCGACCGAGCAGGATGTTGTAGTTGACCTCGGCATCTACCACATAACAAGTCACCTCAGTTTTGAGGCTGCTAATATGACACTTCAGTCGGATCTTGCCCAATAGCTCGCTCTTGCTAGCATTGAAGCCACTGATGGTTGTATTGGAGGGCGCCAGCCGGTACATCGGGATCCCCAGCTTAGATAGCAGCGCCTTCGGGATGATGCTTAGGGAAGACCCAGGATCGATCTGAATCCGGCTCACCTTGACCGAGCCAATGTACCCTGTATAATACAGCGGTCGGTTATGTCGGTGATGCTTGAGCAGCATATCTTGTTGGGTGAAAGTTATGTTTGGGATAACTT
This sequence comes from Iris pallida, assembly GCA_029216955.1. Taxonomy (NCBI): domain Eukaryota; kingdom Viridiplantae; phylum Streptophyta; class Magnoliopsida; order Asparagales; family Iridaceae; genus Iris; species Iris pallida. The sequence continues at coordinate 12,129,338 of JANAVB010036615.1, forward strand.
CATCCGCACAATGACAGTGCGCACAAGTAGTTGGGAGGTCTTCAGGTTGCTTGACCTGACTGAGAAAGGATTCAGCATCCTTCAGAGCTTCGCAGAGAGCTTCTCGGGAATCTTTAGAAAGACGCAGGAGCTCGAACAAAGACAGGCGCGCAGGTGTACTGGCTAATTGTGCCAGAATGTCGAAGTTGTGAGGCTTGGACAGCCCCGAAGCATTCTCCTTCCGTAGAGGTCTGTCAAAACGGGCCTCCACCTGCTTCTGCTTATTGGCTGCTGAGGGCTTAGATGGACCCTCCTCAGGGATGGTGCTAGGAGGCACCACCTCGGCGGCGGCTTCGCCGGATTGGGAGCTCTGTTGTGCACGTGTTTACACTGGAAGTGCCTCTTCTGTTGAAGAAGAGACTGTGCGGCAAGACTTGATCTTCCTGCCTTTTGATTTGGAGGTAGGGCGTACCTCCGATTGAGTCACCTCGGAGACGAGTTCGGGGTGAACCCAGAGGACCTCTCCTCGAGATGTGGTGAACGGGGTGAGTCCACACATTGTCACGAGTAGGTGGTAAGTTTACCACCTCCATTGTCGCCTTAGGGATGGGGACGACGCCATCTTGTGTGGTAGTTGGCGGCAAGGTGCCGAACTGAAGCGAAACCACATTGGCCGACACCGTCTTCTCTTCATAGTCGACGGAGATTACATCCGCATTGATCATGCGCTGGATGTAATTCTTGAGGACATAGCAGTCCTTGGTCGGGTGTCCGACAAACCGATGGTAGTGACAGTACCTTGGGTTGTCCACTTTCCCAACTTCATCGGGCCGCTTTGGGTCCGGTAGCTTGATCTTGTCACCCTGCTTCAGTATCTCGAAAAGTTGCAGGGTGTCGTCATCATTGAATGAATAAACCTCCTTGGGTCTCGGTGCCAGTGGAGGCTTCTGAGTAGGCGCAGATGCGCCTTTTGAGGCATTAACAGTCAATGCCTGTTTCCCCTTTGCTTCTCGTCCGGAACTGTTAGCTGCGGACTTTTTCCCCTTATCGTCAAAGGCGGGAAAGCTGACACCCAGAAGACGTGCATTGGCCGCCTTCTTTTCTGCAGCTTCAGCTTCGATGATCAGGGAGCTCTAGTCAGGAGGGGGAGTAGAGTTGAGCCAGAGCTTTACTGCAGGCAACATGTTCATGGTGCAAGCGGAGAGGAGCGCATGTTCTGGCATGCCTGGAGGTAGCCTGAAGCAAGCCTGTCGGAAGCGTTCGATGAACGCCCGAACCGTTTCCTTCTCCTTCTGACGTATCTCTATGGGAGACGCCATCGCCATGTCCTTCCCGCCGTCGTAGAAGCGGTCGAGGAAGAGGCGCGTCAGGTCGTCGAAGGACGATATGGAATTGTCGGGAAGGCTGCAGTACCAGTCATACGCCACTCCTTTTAGGGCCCCGACAAAGATACTGGTGAGGAGCGCGTCCTCCGTCGGAAGATGCCCTGTCTGTGACTGGAAGTACGTCAGGTACCGTCGCAGAAAGTCCTTCCCGTCGTATGGGGTGAGTGTTTGTGGTTTATACTTTGGGGGATAAACCACCTTGTTCCACTCGAGGGGATAAGGCTGGGGAATGCCCATCTTCTGGCGTTCCTCTTGCCTGTTCTTGGACTCGAAGCGCTCCCGCAGGTCTTTGATCATTTCGACCACATCCTCCGTAGAGCTAGGAGTCGGGGAAGGAGGTATCATCTGGATTGGAGCGTTTGAGGGGTCCGAGGTGCTTCTGTATCCGAGGGCGCCCGTTGGAGGGGCACACTCGACTCCCCATTAGCTCCTGGGTCAGGACCAGTTGAAGGTGTCCTGATCAAGGCCGACCGCATCTCAAACACTGCTTGAGTCAGTGCTTACATAGAGGCAGAGAGGGTTTTGAGTCCTCCCTCCAATGAGTCTATGCGCTGGACTATGTCCTGTGACGGCGCATCAGACTCGACATCATCCCCAGCCATGTATACTGTCCTGACACGGCCAGGAGTGGATGGATTGGTTAAGGCTTCGCTTTCGGCCTCACTCTCATGCGGGGGAGTCACTTCTCCTGGTGTTGGGCCACCCCCAGCCACATTCTGGAGTTCATCTCCAATAGGCGCATCTGCAAGGGTCTGCTTGCCCTCAGCTCCGTCTTGAAGGACCTCTTCCTTTCCAGAACTACCCCCGGCAGTGTCCTGGAGGACATCCTCATTTTGAGGGGCTTCAGGAAGAGTAATCTCGCCTTGATGATGAAGATCCGCCGCAGCTGTGCTTTGGACATCTTCGTCTTCGGAAGGAGGCTCAACAAGGGTCTGGCTACCCCCAGCTTCCTCCAAGGACTTCTTCCTCGACCGAGTGCCTTCAAACACTCCAGAGGTCGAGACAGCTGCCTTGGTTTTCCTCGTCTGGCTTTTGGATGAAGACGAGGAATTGGCAGTCGTCTTCCGGATTGATGAGGAGTTGGAGACCACGTTGCATGAAGCAACCTTTGGCTCCTCTTCAGCTGACATCTTCGTCCCAAGGCGACGTCGGAGAGGTGTCGATGATTGCAGTCGTTGGAAGACCGACTGTCTTGGTAGAGCTGCCGCCTTGCAACAGCAGTTGATGGTGACCACCGCACAAGTATGCCCCGTGAGAGGCGCATCGTGCTTGTTGGTCGACTCTCCTGACCGGCGCTTGTGAGTGATCACGTTGCGCAGGTCATTGGAGGAGAGTGGTGCCTTCACACCCCCTTCAGACGTATGGCAAGGCCAAACGCCGGGGTGGTCAGGTGAGTGTTGCGCCCCCTGATCTAATACCAAGCAGGCATCACGATCAGTAGTGGGGGAACCACAACATTTGAAGTGACTTGAACGGACCTCAAACGCACAACCAGAGGAGGCGCGGGAGTTCAAGACCACTGAGTTTGCCTCTCTCGACTTGGTTGTGCACGCAGTAGATGCGCCCAAGCGAGATGAGGACTTTGAAGATCGACTCGTTGCTGGTGCAGAAGCACTTGAGTCAACCTTGTACAGCTTGCCATCGGCAGCGCGCGTGATGACGAGCACGTGCCTCTGGCCGGCTGCTGGCATAGCACGTTTGTGGCGCATGGCCCGTGCCACCTTGGATTTCTTCATACCAGCCCGCTGGGGCGCATAGTACTCAGCATCCAAATTCTCCTCGCCATTACAGAGAGTGAGTCTGTCAAAGACAAAGGCTTTTTGTGACGCATCAGAGGTGATGCGCGGGGCATTGGCTGCGCCCCTGCTCCGTCGACGTATCTTCCTCGCCTGAGAAGGAGATAGCTGGGGAACGTGGTCGGCCGCACGCTTCCCCAAGAGATGCGCTGCATCGGCGGGCGCACCTTGGTTGCTGAGAACGTCAGCAGGAAGGGAAGGCTGGATTGCTGCATCCCCTTCAGTGGTGGTGCCCGAGGCGTCGACCTTGCACACCCAGGCCGTGCGGATCTTCTTCGGCTTTGGTAGCCGCTTCGAAGGACTCACACTTTCTTCAGAAATGAACTCCTCGTACGCCTGTTGATTGAGGCGCACGACCAGCGTCTTGTGGGAGGAGCCCACCTTCACGTCGTCGGCCTGTGACACGACTTTCTCGGAAGAGGAGAAAGAAGTCCCCAGCAGAGTCGTCAGCTTGTTTGCCATTAAAATTGTTTGATTGAAAACTTTAATACAAACAGAACAGTGTTACAATGTAGGACTTAGATGTAGTCCTAGGAGTACACTTTTGTTTAAGCTGGGTCCTTAGTGCCAATGGAGCGAGTGGTAATGCGTTGACTCCGTTGACGGGCTGACGACGGTTATCGGTTCTCTGAAGGTGTGGATTGCACTGGGTGCTGGAGCTTACTGAGAGGAGGAAGACGTTGAGTGTCTGTATCTGCCTCTCTGGTGATTCCTTGTATGTTCGTTATGGATTCTGTGTGTGTGTGAAGGAGAAGATCCCTCTATTTATAGTTTTGCAGGCTGGCTGCTCATGCACGCATGTAGGATGTGCCGGTGTGTGGAGACGCCACGTGGAGGTTGCTGATGGAGGCACGTAGATGATACGCCCTGATTGAGGGGGAGAACTCTTCATACTGCTGTTGTAAGCCGGTACGTAGCAGAGGAGAAGATCTTTCTGTTGCTGAAATCTTGGACGAGTTGAGTCAAAGGACACGTGTCATCGACCCATGGCTCGAAGATCTCGGATTTGGTAGGGGGGTAGTGATCTGGTGAGCTGCGCCTTGATTGGGCGCAGGAGGAGGTTGCGGCTCATAACCTTTAGGAGTTACAAACCATTTAGGGCGCATGGCTTTTGAGGCGCATGCAGGTGACCTTCCTTCTGTCTTTCGGGATCAGAGATCAGTCTGGGGTGCATGGCTTTTGAGGCGCATGCAAAGCTTCAACTGGAGACTCTTCTTCTGTCTTTAGGGATCAGTGAAGGGTCTGAAGGCGCATGGCTTTTGAGGCGCATGCTGGTTTGGACGCATGGCCGTAGAGGCGCATGGCGATTTGGACGCATGGCCGTAGAGGCGCATGCGGATGGCCACGTGGCAGTAGCCGTCGGAATAGAGTCATGATGATGCTGACGTTGCCGACGCTTCGTTCTCTGAAAAAGCTGTCAACTGTTCAGACTTTGGGAAGCGTGCTGCCAACTCTGGTGTCAGTTCAGCATTTAATGTTTGTGACGTTCGATGGACAGCTGAGTGAGCACATTGGTTGGTGTTCCACTCGGCATGGAGATGTGAGGGAGGGCGCATCCTCTGTGATGCGCCGGGTACTGTAGGGCACGTCTGTGTGATGCGTCTGATGCTGGAGGGCGTGTCCATGTGATGTGCTGTTTGGCTGGCGCATCCGACATGTCCTTTAATGATGCGGCTGTCTCGCTCCTCAAGTGCTATAAATAGCCGTTTGGCTGAATTCGAGGCGTCCGGTTCATCCATTTAATGCAAATTCATTACACAGAATTCGGAGAGTCATCCACTTGGCGCGTGGGTTTGATTTGCCCGGCCTATAAATAGTGGCATGGAGAGAAGGTTTGCTCCTCATTCCCTCACGTACTTCCAACATGAACTTGGATATATGGGTGCATTCTGTTGACGAAGTGCTCCCGAGGGTAAAGATGAGACGTCGTGTTGTCTTCGATGCACTTGAAGGTGACTGTTACATCCAAAAGACGGAGTCGAGGGCTTCTGAGGCAGGCGGAAGGTGCCTGTTGCATCCAAAGATAGGGATGTTCGGGCCTCGTCTCCGTTGTTCCGGAAGAGCCGTAGATCGGAATGGTGGTGCTAGGCTCTCTCTTCCTTCAAAGTGGGTGCCGCCCACTTTGATTGTGTTGAAAGCTCCTTGTGCCATGATTTCGATCACGGTCTTCCTTGGTCTTTGGAGGCTCTTTCGAAGCCTCCCCTGGCCACAGTATTTGCGGTGCTCTTCTCTTCCTTGGTTCCAGCCAGAGGGTTAAATGCTTTGCTTGGCGAAGTACTTATCAGGTGAGCCTGGCTGGAAGAGCGGCACATAACTGGGCTCTGCTCGGCCAGGTGAGCCTGGTTGGAAGAGTTGCTCATAACTGAGCTGCTGAAGGGATGCACATAACTGAGCTGGATGCACATAACTGAGCTGCTGAAGAGATGGTAGGATGCGCCTGGCTGGAGGCGCATGACATCTGCTGCGCCTGGCTGACAGCGCATGGTGACTGCTGCGCCTATCGGAAGGCGCATGGTGGTTGCTGCGCCTATCTGGAAGGCGCATGGTGGCTGTTGGCTGTAGATCTAGGATCCTTCCTTTGTAGAAATTCTCCTTTGTACAACCTTTTCTAGACATGTAATAGACCTTTATATATATAAATAAAAAGTCCTTCTTCGAATGTCTATGGCTTATTTGATTAGCTATCTAAGTTCTGGCGCATAAAATGCCTGGCGCATGGGCTTTCTGGTTGTGAAATTCCATCTTCTACAGTGTCGCATAGAACGCAAGTTGGTTTAAGGCAGAGCCATGGTTGGTTCAGTAAAAAGTTAGCCACAGTCTATAGCACCTAAAGAACACGTTTTGTTCAAGTTAAGCGGGAAGGCTATGCAATAGCCGTTCCCTGGATTTCAAAGAATGGAAAGTTCAAGCGATGGTGTATCGCCAAGGTGGTCCCTCGTTTGGAAGTCTCATGGTTCCGAGCACGTTTTGCTCAAGTATGGTTTCAATGCACGATATACAAAGGGTTTGAGTCATAGTGCAAATTAGGCCATGCATTTACGTACGTCTAGATGAAGTCTCGTAGGTGCGTGGTCATAGACAACTTGTGCACAAGGACGATGTTTCTTTGAACAACAACCTGGGGCCACAGGAATCGATTCAGCCATTAGGGAAACACGATATTGTTGATGCTAGATTGGCAATCAGGAATCCGGTGGACTGTCATTGGGACTAGCTACCTGCATTGACCAACCCATCCTATTCCAAGCTGTATCCACGATGGCTAGTTAATGCCATTGACCTTTCATATAGATAAGTTGGCATGCTAAGCAACTATCTGCATGTACGGTGTCGGTCGAATCAAAGAAAGTGTAAATACGGCACAAACTGAGTCAAGGAAAGGTATGCACAGTTACAACACCAGTATGAAGTCTAAGATTTGGCAATAACAAGGACACGTGCTTCAGCACGAGACGTGGCATCGAGTTTTAAGTTGTTGGCACAGAGTTGCATCAGTCGGATTTGAGTCATTTCAAACTAGTTTTACGAAGGGCCGTAAGACGAGTTTGATTAAGTAATATTGAGTTGCGAGGCACGATCTCGATATATTGAGGCACGGCCATGCTGTCACGGCATAAGTATAGGCAAGACGAAGTGGGAAAGCATTGTCTCAATTATATTGAATCACGAATAGAGTTTATGGCACGACCAAGTTGTTGCGTTCCAAATATGGGCTGAAAGACAAGCACGAGTTGATAAGTTGACATCGTTGTCACGATAAGGGTCTAGAGGTCAGGTATAAGTTGTTGGTGCAAGGAACGATGACGGTCTAGAGACACTGAATAGGTCAAGAGTTTATGTCCTAAAATAGAATCCTAAGACAAGAATAGAAAGACAATCATAAAGGGTTTATGTTGCACAAAGTAAATGAACGTGTTGGTTTTGTATGGGTGGACGAGGAGCTCACTCCACCAGTACAGTTGAGTACTGACACCCACACAATTTTCATGTCCAGGCACAGGTAGAAGCTCGTTGGCACGGAGTTCGCTTGGATGCGTCGAGGCATGGAGTCCCTTGGCGTTTCGAGGCGTGCGGCCGCATGGAATCTGAACTTATAGGGGACATAGTGTATAGACATCGTCTATCTGGAGCATTCGCTGGCTTATCAAACTTTGTATTGAGAAATGTGAGAGAGCATAGTGACTTGTAACTTGAGAGAAGAGTGAGATTGAGTGGTTGTAATCATGGCCTCGTGTCACTTTTGTAATCCTTGTTTAATATCAATAAAGGGCCTCTTTTTCTAACTTTCCGCTGGCTTATTCAATGTTTCTGCTTCGGGACTTCTGTGCGACGACCTCGTCGCTTAGCCGGTAATCGACCGTTATGGAACCCACTTTGTGTGAGCGCAACCTAGGCTCATTGTCACGCCCCAGAACCAGAATACTAGAGAGCGGGGGAATGAATCAGCCACCTACGTATTACGGGTAGATGAATACCGTATAATACGATCAATGCTGTCTAAAAGACGAGGGGGTGCATACTACATGAAAGTCTCACTAAGATCACTTCACATCTATTGTCTCAATCATTCAAACAAGAAACAGTAATAGAGAACATGTAAGATAAAGCAGAAAGGCGTCCCAAACGCTCAATCAAAATGTTCTTGAGATCTGGCTTTACAAAACATTGACAGATGATGTAGCAAAGTATACACAATTGTTATCAGCTGCAGCCTGAGTTAGTTACAATTATGTAAAAGTAAGTACAAGACGATCCGACTGACATATCGGTACCAAACGGCAAAGTATAAAGTAAATAACAAAATGGACGAAGAAGTAAGGAACCCACTTGTGAAACCCTGTTTCAAAAGTTTTCTAATAATTAATGTTTAGAAATTTTTGATTAATAAAAATGTTTTCATGAAATTAGTTAATTTTTAGAAATTTTGTTTAAAATTGATTTTTGTCTAAAAAGAGAATAATTTATTGGTTAAAAAAAATATTTTTTTTTAAAAATTAAATAAAGGATTTTTTTATAACAATGGGTTAATACTAATATTTGGGCTAAAAGTTTTAGTTGGGTTTTTTTTTTTAGTTGGGCTTAAAAACCCATAATTGGAAATTAATATAGAAATGGACATTATTTTGGTATCATCAGTAAGTGTAGGTGCACCATTTATTTGGTATTTAATGTATTCTTCTCTTTCTTGTCCTAACCATGAGTTGGTTTCATTTAACCAACGATGGAGTCTCTTCTTCTCTCCAATGTATGCGACCGAGCATTCCGTAACCGTCGACATGGCCCTTCGAGTTCTCACTCCGGTAACCCCCATTTCTCCTTTCCTCTATAAACTACCCTCATCCATCCTTCTCCATCACAAATTACTCCAAGTCTGTGCCCTAATTCCCAAATCCCGGCGAACCCGAGCTGAGCACCCCTACCGGAGCCCGCCGCTGTACAGGGCCGATCGACCCCAGGCCGGCGCCCCCTTTTCCGCCGCCGCTCCCTGGCCGGCGCCCGACCCTCCGGCGACCCGCTGACCGCCGGTGTTTGCCCCGGTGGCCGCCCCTGTCCGACTCGAGCGCTTCGGTCCGCTGCTGGACGCGTGCACAGCGTTTCCCGGGTTCCGTTTCCGCGTTTCCGCTATTCCGAGTCCGAGGCATCACTTCGGATTCCGTCGGTTTGGGTAATCTCTGGATCTCGTATTTTATTTGTCTGTGATGAGATGGTCCAACCGATTCCTTCGGAATTCGGGTCTACGGTTACGGATTCGTTCCGTTTTTATTTTTGGATTTTCCGACAGTTTTCGGAAAATGTTCTGTGGATTCGTTTCCTTGGAAAATGGTTCTGCGACGGTTTTCTGATATTTTTTGGAAACATTTTTTTTGGAGATTAAAATTAAATTCCTGATTTGGTTTTGTTGGTTCATATTGGGCTCTTTGAGTTCTGTTGGAATTTTTGGTTATATGACAATGCTGGAGATGTTTCTCTTGGGAAATTTTGATTCGGAATGGTTTCGAGTTTTAGGGAATTCCGTTATTATATCAGAAATGTTGTGTTGGCTTTGGAAAAAAATATATTCTATGGATATATATATATATTTCAGGTTTTGGGAGTTATTTTACAGGAAAATCGGAGCGTTTCCCAGTTCTTGGGTTGACCGAAAACAGAGGGAATGCTGCCGAAATTTTCGGGAAAATTAATAAAATGGTTTTAAAATGATTTTGGTATTTTTGGGCAACAACCATAAATGGTTACTGGGCCCCAACGAAATGCAAACGCACCGGTTCGACCGGACGTTGAGGCAGAATAGTTGAAAATGAAGTTTGGACCAGAGTCTGAGACTTATAATTTTCTTAAAATAATATTTTAGAAATTTATTAGTTTTTGTTAAATTGTAGATAATTTTCGGACTAACCAGTTTCTTTTCTTATTTCAATTTATTGTAATTGTAAGGGCATAAGCCCAGGCCTGTAATAAGTAGGAAGTAATTTTCATTTTATGTTCTGGGTTTGTGGAAAGCGTAGGAAAAATCAAAGATATTATAAACTCATGATTTTCTCATTTTTAAGGAAAAGAAAATTTATTCTTTATATTTTTAAGTCAGAGTTTTCAAATGAATATATACCAAGTTTTTTTTACGTAATTTGATAAAAGCAAGTTTTACCCAAAAACCAAAGTAAATTGAATTTCTTAACTTCAACAAACTAGTAAACGCTGTGATGTTGTGTTTGTTAACTAACAACTAAAATTGACTAGGAAAGACAAATAGAGATTGTAACTAGATATTTTTAGAGTTTGTTTCTGAGACAAATTCCCGAAATGTAGGATTTCGAGGAAGCTCTTGATCGTCAACTTGAAGTACAAATCTCGTCCAATTGGAATTTAAGGCAAGTACAGTTATGTCTATTTGGTAACTTATCTAGTAATTATTTTATTGCAATTTTAAACCACATTGCTACACGGAACTCTCTCCTAGAGTTCGAATATTGACTCATTGATTGAATCTGATTGACTCGGGATATTGGGGGAGTAGTGTAGCGTCTATGACCAATACCCCTATATTGCATCATTGATTGTGCGAGCTGATTCCTCCTATACACGAGGATAGGCCGGACCGTATCATTAGGATATAATTGAATCATCCCAAGCCGGTCATAGTTCGTTACCTACTCAAATCACATTGTTTTCAATTGTAGAATTGTGAAAAATATTGTTAAAGTATTTCAAATTGTTTAACATTGCAAATTTCAAATTATTATTTGAATTATTGGATATTCGTAGTTGTACTTTGCTCCCTCCTGACTGGAGACAACATTTTAGGTATCACTGAGGATGAAGAGCTATACTATAATAGCTATTATGACCCGGTCCTCTACCCTGCGAAGGTACCAGAGCCGTCTCTGGAGGACGCTGATCCTGGGACTACAGAACCAGATGATTAGATAGTTTTTCTTTTCTGTATTTTCTCCTTTATTTGGAGTTTGTTGTTTATTTCAGCATTTCATTTCCAGTTGTACTTCTGAATATTTTATTAAACAAAGTTTCATTTCCGAATAGAACAGCTGTGACAAATATAATTGTGTTGTTGTGAATACCTGCAATGGAACAGCTTACTGCCGCCGTCTCAACAACGGTGCAGGCTGGGCATGATCCGGTTCGACCCAATTAGTTGGGATCGGGTCGTGACACCACTCGAGTCCTCCTGCGATCATTCCTCTAGTATTGACCATCTTGGAGGTGGAAGTAAGCTGAGTCCTCGGGAACCGGCTCTAAATCTGGCCATACAAAACCAGAGAGGTTAGACCTCTAATAGCAAGTACCGCAAGGAAGCACGATATGAGAAATTAGAACCAGTAATAAGAGAATATGATACATAGATCTCTGCTTGCTACTGGGATTCATATAACATCACGACACTTCGAACCAACTTTCCAACCAAATAAGGAGAGAAGTTGGCCCGTCATGTCCTGACATTCTGATCATCTCAGTTAGTTAACAGAGTAGGTACAGTACACAAACAAGTCAACTTAAACGGCCATGCAACTACTACGGCTTGCTACTGTGAGTTTCAAGTTATCTTGGAAATATGCAATAGAGGATTCCTCAGTTCTTACTATATACAAGCAAGGCTAGTCTACCCAATCAATCAATTGCGCCAATCATGAATTAGACGAGTCCCAGCGGGACGTCCGACATCAATATACAATAAATAATATAAGCAGATACCGCTCCCTGCCCATGTGACAGATTTACAGTATCTGTGGGAACCAGCCGGCATATCGGACACTAATAGTCCCAAAGATGGCTGCCATGTAAGAACTCGGGAATCCATTCTCTCCATGCAATCATTATTTTATTTAACTTAGTAGCCTCTATGTTAAGTGAAATCCCAGGCCGTGGATCATGGTCCTTCAGAATGAGTACTTTCGTATAAGTACGATATGCACAACTCTACAACGATGCACGTGCGGTTAGGTTGTAGGTCTTACATAGCGTAATACAACAATCGAACCTAGCCACGGAATAATCATGCCTTGACCATAAAGTACACATGTTGCTTTTGTAGAAAAATAAATTGAAGCCTACACGTGCATGTATGCCAATATTCGGGATCGGCCAATCGATTGCAATAGTTCATAGTTAATATGAACGTGTCTCATTCAATTCAATTAAGACGACTAGCCAGTCTCTTAGTTCCAACTAGGAACACATGATCAATTATTAGTCAAGGTCACAATCAATGTCAATTCAGGACAAGAATCAGCCAAAAGGTATTATGGGCTAGAGTTCATACGGCTGGGAAAATAGGGTCTCATGCGGCTGAGAAATATGTGCTCATACGGCTGGAAAGATGCGCGCTCATGCGGCTGAAAAGATACGTGCTTATGCGGCTGAAACCAACCCAGCCATGCGGCTGAGAAAAAGTAAAGTTATGTGGCCGAGAAACTAAGTCCATGCGGTTCAAGAAATCAAGTCTATGCGGATAGGGGATCTGGGCCCTATGCGGCTAAAGAAATCGAGTCTATGCGGATAGGTCTCAAAATTCATGCGGCTGGGACAAATGATAACTATGCGGCTAATTCAAGCCAATGCCTTATGCGGCTGCGGGTAGACGGGTCGTATGCTACTGCGGGTAAACTTCATGCAGTTGGAAAAAAATCAACGCCATGCGGCTGAGAAGATAGGCTCATGCGGCTGAAAAGGACAGGGCCTTATGCGGCCGAAAAGAGTGCAAGTCTTATGCGGCTTCGGTCGAGCAGAGCCATGCGGCTTGGAAAGTTGCCAAGGTCTTATGCGACAATGGTTCAAGCGACCTCATGCGGCAGTATCACCATACGGCAGATATTGCCCTGCGACTGGAAGACTTGTCGCATGAAATTCCATGCGGTCAAGTACTACCATGCGGCTAAAAAGTTCATGCGGCTCAACACTGTTCTTCTTCTCCACTTTCCGAGAACAGAACCATGGAAGCCATTGCTTCCAAGCTCCCTAAATCCTTCACTCCAAGTCCAAATCTGGATTTCCATAGGTCAAAATGGGGTAGAACAAAATTCTCTACAACACGAAACCATCAAAATTTGGAAATAACAAGGTTAGCTAGATCAAAACCCAAAAATATGAAAATACAATAAGTTTAGATCTACACAAAATGAGCCATAGAAATTGAAAATGCTAAGTACTAAAGTATCTAAGAATCTTGTGAGAAAAATAATGGAACAACGAAAGTAGAGATCCATCAAGAAGCAAGTTGGCACTTGCCTATGCGGCTGCGTAGGTGGGGAGAGTTTATGGAGGATGAAGAAGAAGAGTTAATGAGAAGGAGAAGTAATGAAGAGAGAGAAAGGATTTGGGGCTTTAAATGAAGAGGGGGTAGGTGGGGAATTGTTGAACCATCCAATGGCCGAAAAATAAACCGACTCAGGCCGAACCCAAAAGCAAAGTAAAAGCAAAAAGTAAAATTACAGGAAAATTAATTAACGTAAAATTTAAAGGAATTTAAATACGAAACAATACCTGATAAATATTAAATAAATATATTAAAGCAGTACATGTATTAAAATACGTATTCTGGGAACGAAAAGTGACATCTCTACCCCCCTTAGAAAAATTCTGTCCTCGAAATTTCAAATCCAAGCAGGATAGGAACATCAAAGCTAAACTAATCTAAGTACAAGCAATTTGAACAAGCAATCATTTTACAATGTCAAATAGCAAATAACATATCTATATTTAACAATCTACGATATCAAGTAGTTCTATCCATAGGATGACAAGCATGAGGAGTTAAGTCAATCAAGGTATACGGAAAGAAATATACCTTATGAGTCAAACAGGTGCGGATACCGTGATCGGATATCATCCTCACGTTCCAATGTTGACTCCCCTAAAGAGTGATGACCCCAAGCAACCCGGACAAGACTAACTGTTCGGTTCTTGAGTATCTTCTCTCTTCGGTCCAAAATGGACACAGGCTGTTCCTCGTAAGACAGGGTGGTACCAACAACCAGCTCAGAATGATCAAGGATATGGCTTGGGTCCGATACATACCTACGTAACTGAGATACATGGAACACGTCATACACCTCTCGTAATGAAGGTGGAAGGGATAAACGATAAGCAACATCGCCTATCCTATCAAGGATAGCAAATGAGCCCACGTATCGTGGACTCAACTTCCCGCGAACGCCAATTCTAATGACCCCACGGGTAGGTAAGATACGCAAGAATACGTGGTCTCCAACAGAAAATTCTAGCAGCCTACGATGCTGGTCTGTCCAATGACGATGCCGATCCTGCGCAACTCGAAGTCGCTCTCTAATTCCCTTAACTACTTTAACTGTCTGCACAATCATTTCTGGACCTAACATCTTCCTCTCCCCTATATCATCCCATGTCAATGGCGACCTATACTTTTTACCATATAGTGCTTCGAATGGTGTCATCTGGATACTAGCTTGATAGCTGTTGTTGTACGAGAATTCGACTAGGTACAGGTGACTCTCCCAAGATCCTCCAAAATTTAGGGTGCAAGCTCGCAACATATCTTCTAAAGTCTGAATTGTTCTTTCTGATTGGTCGTCTGTCTGTGGGTAATAAGTCGTACTAAATCTTAACTTGGTACCCAGACTATGATGTAGACTCTTCGAAAAATATGATATAAAATGGGTATCTCTGTCTGACACAATACTGACTGGGACCCCATGTTGTCTGACTATCTGCTGCATATACAACTCTGCCAATTTTTCGGTAGATTGACCTACTCTAAAAGGAAGAAAGTGTGCCACCTTCGTAAGCCGATCTACTATTACCCAAATAGCATCTTTACCACTTGGCGATCTCGATAAACCGGTCACAAAGTCCATTGTGATGTGTTCCCACTTCCATTCTGGAATAGGAAGTGGTTGCAATAATCCAGCTGGCCTCTACTGTTCTGCCTTCACTTGCTGACATATCAAGCAACAAAAAATGAATCTAGCTATCTTCCTCTTCATTCCGTTCCACCAGAAGTGATGCTTGATATCTTGGTACATCTTGGTCCCTCCAGGGTGTATAGAATACCGAGAACTGTGAGCTTCTGTCATAACCTCATATCTGATATCTCCACTAGGCACACATAGACGTAATCCAAACCTAAGTGTACCATCTTTATGAATTCTCATCTCCTTTCTGAGTCCTGACTCACACTCTGTCCTAAGCTTCTGAATCCTTGGGTCCTGTGCCTGAGCTGCCTTGATTCTGTCTACTAAGTCAGATTGAACTTGTAGACTTGCCAGAATTCCTATATCACTGGGAAGTACAACTTCGATGTCCATCTCCTGAAGGTCTTCTAAAATATTCTTCTGTGTTGTCAACATAAATACGCCGGCTCTCCTGCTAAGAGCGTCTGCTACCACATTAGCCTTGTCTGGATGATACTGAAGCTCCACGTCGTAATCCTTGATCAACTCTAACCATCTTCACTGTCTCATGTTCAGTTCCTTTTGAGTAAAGATGTACTTCAGACTTTTGTGGTTTGTGTACATGTCTACTCGATCACCATATAAGTAATGCCTCTATAGCTTCAAAGCAAATACTACTGCCGCCAACTCCAAGTCATGAGTTGGATAATTCTTCTCGTGGTCCCGAAGCTGCCTAGATGCGTACGCTATTACCTTCCCATGTTGTATGAGGACACATCCAAGTCCTTTTCCTGACGCATCACAATATACAGTAAAACCTCCGGATCCAACTGGCAATGTATGAATAGGCGCTGATATCAACTTCTGCTTCAAATTCTCAAATGATGACTGGCATTCTGCCTACCAGATGAATGGCACGTCCTTCCGTGTCAAGCGGGTCATGGGTGCTGAAAGTCTTGTAAAGCCTGATACGAATCTTCTGTAATATCCTGCCAATCCCAAGAAACTCTGTACATCTGCTACGGTCTTGGGTAATGGCCAACTTTCTACTGCTTCTACCTTCTTGGGATCCACTGCCACTCCGGCTCCTGATATGATGTGACCCAAAAATGAAATATGATCCGTCCAGAACTCACACTTGCTGAGCTTGGCATACAACTGATTCTCTCTCAGAACCTACAACACTTTCCGGAGGTGGTCTTCATGCTCCTCCTTACTAGCAGAGTATACGAGAATGTCTTCAAGAAACACAACGACAAATTGATCTAAGTATGGCATAAAGATGCGGTTCATCAAATCCATAAATATTGCTGAAGCATTGGTCAAACCAAATAGCATTACTAAAAATTCATAATGCCCATACTTCGACCTGAATGTTGTCTTGGGAATATCCTCCTTCCGAACCCTCACTTGATGATACCCTGACAGAAGATCTATCTTGAAGAAAACTCTAGCTCTGCTCAACTGATCAAACAAGTCGTCAATCCTGGATAATGGGTACTTGTTCTTTATTGTTGCCGCGTTGAGCTTCCTGTAGACGATGTACAATCTGGATGATCCATCCTTCTTCCCCATAAGTACCACTGGCGTTGCCCATGGTGATACGCTAGCTTGAATGAACCTCTTCTCTTTCAGTTCTTCTATGCGCTGATATACCTTGGCCTGCTCTGAATCCGCTATTCTGTAAACTCGATCTCATATCGATTTAGTTTCAGGTACTAATTCTATACTGAACTCAATATCTCTAACCGGTGGTAGACCTGGAAGTTCTTCGGGAAATACGTCTAGAAACTCTTCAACTACCTTCGGAACTTGAACTTCTTCCATTACCGTTACTACTCCCTGCCCTTGTTGAGTTGCCGTTGATCTGACTAAGGTAAACCGTTTCATGCCTGGAATATCAAAAGATACACTCCCTCTACGACAATCAATTATCGTATGACTGTCTTTCAGCCAGTCCATGCCTAAGATAACGTCGAAATTTCCAATAGGAAATTCTATTAACCTGGCGGGTAAGGAATGCCCGCAAACTACAACGCTACATGCTAGGATAATCCTACTAACTCCTATGAGCCCATTACCAGTGAGTATATTCAACCTCCCTGGCAATGCCTCGAACTCCATTCCTAGCCGTGTCACAAATTGTGCAGATATAAATGAGTGTGATGCTCCCGAATCAAATATACTACTGCGGGATATGAGACGACGAGAATGTTACCTGCCACAACATCTTCCGATGCCAATGCCTCTTCCAAGGACAGAGTGAATGCCTGCCCTCGACCTCCTTGTTGGTTCTCATGCTGCGGCCTAGCCTGGTGCTGCTGCTGGCCCTTGTCTTGGTGATGCTGGAGTGGTCTGTGCTGTTGTTGCATCGGCGGTCCCTGCTGCCGAAACATCTGAGCCTGCGACATGAACGGACGTTGTGCCAACGGCCTTACTGCTACCGCTGGTCCTCGATACTGTCCTACCCCTGGTGCTGTTAGAGCAGAAAATTGTTGCACTGGTCCTTCTGACCTCAAATTCATAGGACAGGTGGTAATCCGATGATCTGGACTTCCACATATCAAATACTGCCTGTTCAATGTCCGACACACATCTCTAGTGTGCCCTACCTTCCCATAATAAGTGCAGCCCGCTGGGGGTTGCTGGTTCTTCCTCTGTTGCTGTTGCTGCTGCCTTGGTGGTGTTGGCCCTCGCATTGCCATACCGTAAATGCGAATGCCAAGGGACGGTGTTGTTGTTCGGGGTGCTACTCCCCCTCCTCCTTCAATCTGATTGTGGGATCTCTTCTGACCTTCAGTCCTTGCTGCAATCCTCTGAATGGTGACCTCATGCCTTCGGGTTATCGTTAATACCTCATCGAAAGTCTGATAATTGTGCCCCTCTATCATTTGTAAGAGTTCAAGATGAAACCCTTGCTGGAACCTCATAGCCCTCTGGCTCTCCGTTGCTACCATCTCTGTGGCGAACCTACTCAATCTGCAGAACTCCGTTGCATAAGCATCTACTGTCTTGTCGGCCTGCTTGAGGTTGATAAACTTCTGTTGTAGCTTAAACTGTGCCACAACTCCATAGTACTTCGTCTTGAATCTTGCAGTAAAATTATCCCAAGCAACAGGACGTCTGATGCCTACTTCTTCTGATTCCCACCAATCACGTGCGAGATCCTAAAGTAACAACTTCACTTGATCCATACGTTCTTCTGTCGGTACCTTGGCCGCCGTCAGAATAGCCTCAATATTCTTAAGCCATGCATCTGCGGGGATGGCATCTTCCGTGCCCTCGAAACGGCGGGGGTTGTACTTGCAAAATCTGGTTGATGCTCCTGAATCTGTCCTCGCCCCTCTTTCCAAAGCCGTCTGCAATCCTTGGTTGAGTAATATGTTCTACTCTTGCAACTGAGCGTGCATGCGCTGCTGGACTAACATCTGATGTTGCTGAGTAGCCATTATCCTTCTCATGATCTCCAGAAGGGCCGGTGTGTCCATTTCCACAGGGGTAGGTGGAACTATGATGGTGTTGGAACCTCCGGATACTGCGGTCCAGCTGCTGGTTCCACTATCACTTATTCTTGGATAGTCTCTTGAAGTAGCACTGGCCCTTGTTGCTGACCAACCTGGTCATGTTGCCCATGTTAATGCCCTTGTTGTTGTTGTCCAGTCCTGACAGGTACGGACGAGGTGCCCCTAAGAAAAGGGACAAGTGAGCAATCAAAGACCGGACAAGAAAGATCAATGAAGTCAAAGGATACCGGAATGTCAAGCTAGAGTCGAGAGTAACGAACCATGAGATCAAGGGGAAACATATGTGATTGAGACATCCTAAAACACCCCACAAGTCTGAAATCCGATCTGCATGGGCCACCACTAAAACCT
Organism: Iris pallida; assembly: GCA_029216955.1. Taxonomy (NCBI): domain Eukaryota; kingdom Viridiplantae; phylum Streptophyta; class Magnoliopsida; order Asparagales; family Iridaceae; genus Iris; species Iris pallida. The sequence goes on from JANAVB010036615.1 coordinate 12,147,754, forward strand.
TATCACGCCCCAGAACCAGAATACTGGAGAGCGGAAGAATGACTCAGCCAGCTACGTATTACGGGTAGATGAATATCGTATAATACGATCATTGCTGTCTAAAAGACGAGGGGTGCATACTACATGAAAGTCTCACTAAGGTCACTTCACATCTATTGTCTCAATCATTCAAACAAGAAACAGTAATAGAGAACATGTAAGATAAAGCAGTAAGGCGACCCAAACGCTCAGTCAAAATGTTCTTGAGATCTAGCTTTACAAAACATAGCCAGATGATGTAGCAAAGTATACATAATTGTTATCAGCTGCAGCCTGATTTAGTTACAATTATATAAAAGTAAGTACAAGACGATCCGACTGACATGTCAGTGCCAAACGGCAAAGTATAAAGTAAATAACAAAACGAACGGGAAAGTAAGGAACCCACTCGAGTCCTCCTGCGATCATTCCTCTAGTATTGACCATCTTGGAGGTGGAAGTAAGCTGAGTCCTCGGAAACCGGCTCTAAATCTGGCCATACAAAACCAGAGAGGTTAGACCTCTAATAGCAAGTACCGCAAGGAAGCACGATATGAGAAATTAGAACCAGTAATAAGAGAATATGATACATAGATCTTTGCTTGCTACTGGGATTCATATAACATCACGAAACTTCGAACCAACTTCCCAACCAAACAAGGACAGAAGTTGGCCCGTCATGTCCTGACATTCTGATCATCTCAGTTAGTTAACAGAGTAGGTACAGTACACAAACAAGTCAACTTAAACGGCCATGCAACTACTACGGCTTGCTACTGTGAGTTCCAAGTTACCCTGGAAATATGCAATAGAGGATTCCTCAGTTCTTACTATGTACAAGCAAGGCTAGTCTACCCAATCAGTCAATTGCGCCAATCATGAATTAGACGAGTCCCAGCGGGACGCCCGTCATCAATATACAATAAATAATATAAGCAGATATCGCTCCCTGTCCGTGTGGCAGATTTGCAGTATCTGTGGGAACCAGCCGGCATATCGGACACTAATAGTCCCAAAGATGGCTGCCATGTAAGAACTCGGAAATCCATTCTCTCCATGCAATCATTATTTTATTTAACTTAGTAGCCTCTATGTTAAGTGAAATCCTATGCCGTGGATCATGGTCCTTTCAGAATGAGTACTTTCGTACAAGTACGATATGCACAACTCTACAACGATGCCCGTGCAATTAGGTTGTAGGTCTTACATAGCGTAATACAACAATCAAACCTAGCCACAGAATAATCATGCCTTGACCATAAAGTACACATGCTGCTTTTGTAGAAAAATAAATTAAAGCCTGCACGTGCCTGTATGCCAATATTCGGGATCGGCCAATCGATTGCAATAGTTCATAGTTAATATGAACGTGTCTCATTCAATTCAATTAAGACGACTAGCCAGTCTCTTAGTTCGAACTAGGAATGCATGATCAATTATTAGTCAAGGTCACAATCAATGTCAATCAATGTCAATTCAGGACAAGAATCAGTCAAAAGGCATTATGGGCTAGAGTTCATGCGGTCGGGAAAATAGGGTCCGCGCTCATGCGGCTGGAAAGATACGCGCTCATGCGGCTGAAAAGATACGTGCTCATGCAGCTGAAACCAACCCAGCCATGCGGCTGAGAAAAGGTAAAGTTATGCGGCTGAAAAACTAAGTCCATGCGGCTCAAGAAATCAAGTCTATGCGGATAGGGGATCTGGGCCCTATGCGGCTCAGAAAATCGAGTCTATGCGGATAGGTCTCAAAATTCATGCGGCTGGGACAAATGATAACTATGCGGCTAATTCAAGCCAATGCCTTATGCGGCTGCAGGGAGACGAGTCATATGCGGCTGCGAGTAAACTTCATGCAGTTGGGAAAAAATCAACGCCATGCGGCTAAGAAGTTAGGCTCATGCGGCTGAAAAGGACAGGGCCTTATGCGGTCGAAAAGAGTGCAAGTCTTATGCGGCTTCGGTCGAGCAGAGCCATGCGGCTCGGGAAGTTGCCAAGGTCTTATGCGGCAATGGTTCAAGCGAGCTCATACGGCAGATATTGCCCTGCGGCTGGAAGACTTGCCGCATAAAATTCCATGCGGTCAAGTACTACCATGCGGCTGAGAAGTTCATGCGGCTGGGCCGCGCAAGCCATGCGGCTCAACACTGTTCTTCTTCTCCACTTTTCGAGAACAGAACCATGGAAGCCATTGCTTCCAAGCTCCCTAAATCCTTCACTCCAAGTCCAAATCTGGATTTCCATAGGTCAAAATGGGGTAGAACGAAATTCTCTACAACACGGAACCATCAAAACTTGGAAATAACAAGGTTAGCTAGATCAAAACCCAAAAATACAAAAATATAACAAGTTTAGATCTACACAAAATGAGCCATGGAAATTGAAAATGCTAAGTAATAAAGTATCTAAGAATCTTGTGAGGAAAACAATGGAACAACGAAAGTGGAGATCCATCAAGAAGCAAGTTGGCACTTGCCTATGCGGCTGCGTAGGTGGGGAGAGTTTATGGAGGATGAAGAAGAAGAGTTAATGAGAAGGAGAAGTAATGAAGAAAGAGAAAGGGTTTGGGGCTTTAAATGAAGAGGGGGTAGGTGGAGAATTGTTGAACCATCCAATGGCCGAAAAATAAATCGACTCAGGCCGAACCCAAAAGCAAAGTAAATACAGAAAGTAAAATTACAGGAAAATTAATTAACGTGAAATTTAAAGGAATTTAAATACGGAACAATACCTGATAAATATTAAATAAAAATATTAAAGCAGTACATGTATTAAAATACGTATTCTGGGAACGGGAAGTGACACTCATGCGGCATCACGCCTTAGCGAGGACGATCAATCCTACGGAACAAGGGCGTGACAATACCAAGTATATTGGAGATCACAAATGAGTTGTCATTGACTTTGCAAAGAAAATATAAAGACATTTTGAATGCTATAGCACTTGTCAAAGTGGCTAAAAGGTTATTGCAAGCGGCAATAGATGATGGATGAGAATCTCTCCTAAGTAAGATCACCGTATTTTTCCTATAGCAAAAGCAAGTGTGAAAAGATGTTCTCTACAATGAATATTGTCAAGATGGATTTACGAAACCGAATTTGTGATCAGTCTTTAAATAATTGTCTTGTATGCTTCATAGAAAAGAGTTGTTTAGTAGTATTATAAATGATGTTTTAAATTTAATTAAACGCTTTTAAAATATGAAAACTCGCAGAGAACAATTGTGAGATGTAATATTTTATTGTATAAAAATAGTACTAATTAATATAATATTATTAATACCTAAAAATTCAGGAGCGTTATTTTCAAACCCTCTTATGATTGTGCCCCAAGTGAATTATAATCCTAGATCCGCCAATGGTTACACTTCACAGCTTCGTAATAGCTTACTCCATGTCAATTTGCATGTTCATCGAGAAGCATTTCGTGATGGAAGATGACTGACAATACGAATTAATTAGAACTTTTGGTGACACGGAGATGGACTTGGTTTGAACGTTTCGTGATCATCTCATGAGTAGGGTGTCATATATAGGAATTTTCTAACCCAAATCACAATGGCCATATTTTTAAGGGAAGGAGATTTTCTTTAATTTGCAATCTTCAAAAGAAAGATAAATTTTCGAGGAGAATGCCATTGTTTCTGGGGAGATCTTTTGGAAGGATTCTTGTTTTAGATATTAAGGATCAACCATTCCTCAAGACAGAGAGATTGAGAAATATGTCATACATAAAATTAAAACATGATAGTTCAAATAGATGAATGAATAACAATACATAAAAGATATGATAAGAATGAGTGTATATGTGGTTACGCCAATTGAAACAAAGATGAAAAAAAAAATCAACATATGTGATTTAGACATGTATAACGCATAACCACATATGCCTTCATGAAAAGAGCGATAATACAGTAGTTATTAGAGCTGCTATGACTAAAAATGGGCCTAAATTAATATGAATTAAGTGTTAATAAAGTTAGGCCTATACTAACAAAGAATGGAAGAATATGATTATAAAGAAAGGTAAGATTTTGAAATTCAAATATTTGAACAAGCAAACATAATTCTTTGGTCGAGTATTCCAATCTAGTCAAAATATCATGATCATATCATTCTAATAGTGAATATTGCCCCTAATTCCTCTTGTTTTGGATCATGGATACTATATAACACCCCCTGGCAAATGGATCAATGCTTCACACTAAGTTTTGGGAAATCAATAACATGTCACATGATCCCACATGGCCATAATAATATCCTATAAATAGTAATAAATTTGTATATTTATACAACAATTATAATTGCATAACAAATGGTCGATCGAGTCTTGCATAGTTGCGTAGGGGGATCTATTGGATGGGTCCATCCTGGCATTGTCATGGAAATTAGTAAGATGTGAACCAAAACAAAATGAGGGTATCATTTGTCGATTTCTTATACTTTTAAAATAGGAAAAATTTGAGTGGCACCCCACTTTTTTACGCTTATTTAAGGTGCACCCCACAAGTTTACATAAATGTATGATACCCCCCACTTTTGACGGTTTCCGTCTAAAACGAACGGTCAACCCCGTTGACCAATTTTTTTGACGAAAATACCCCCCGATCTGTTCCCTTCTTCCCCGCGTCAACTATTCGTCTCCCCCTTCCCTCCGCCGTGCTCGGCCCCCCCAAGGCGTCGCCGCACTCCCCCCTCCCCGACCTCGCCGCACCGCCCCCCCGGCCATCACCACCACCACCATCACCAACATCATCACCATCATCATCATCACCACCACCATCCACCATCATCACCGCCCCCCCTCCCGCTCCGCCACCCCCCCCCCCTCCCGCTCCGCCCTCCCCCCTCCCGATCCGCCCCCTAGCCCTAGCCGCCGCCGTGCGCAGATGCCCTAGCCGCCGCTGACGCGCGCTGCCGTGCGCTACTGCTGCCGCGCGCTACTGCTGCTGCGGCGGCGGCTGCTGCTGCTGCTGCGGCGACGGCGGCGGTGGCGGTGGGGGCTAGGGGACGGAGCGGGAGGGGGGGCGGAGCGGGAGGGGGGGCGGTGATGATGGTAGATGGTGGTGGTGATGATGATGATGGTGATGATGTTGGTGATGGTGGTGGTGGTGATGGCCGGGGGGGCGGTGCGGCGAGGTCGGGAGGGGGGAGTGCGGTGTCGGAGGGGGGCCGAGCACGGCGGGGGGGAGGGGTGCAGCCACGGCGGGGGAGTGCGGCGTCGGAGGGGGGCCGAGCACGGCGGGGGGGGAAGGGTGCAGCCACGGCGGGGGAGTGCGGCGTCGGAGGGGGGCCGAGTCCAAAATGCATAAAATAAAAAATAAATTGTCAGTACAACTGAGACAGGGGCATTTTCGTCAAAAAAAAATTGATCGTTCGTTTTAGACGGAAATCGTCAAAAGTGGGGGGTGTCATACATTCATGTAAACTTGTGGGGTGCACCTTAAATAAGCGTAAAAAAAGTGGGGTGCCACTCAAATTTTTCCTTTAAAATATGATTGTTTCTGTTTATTTTATGTTGAGTGGACTTTTTCTGTATCCTAGGCCTGGTTTGGTTCGCGGAAAGGAAATTAATTTTTTATTCACTTTTTTTTTAAAAAAATTTATAATTTTCATCCATTTTTATTTTTGTGTTTGGAAATATCAAGAAAATTGAGAGAAAAAGTGAATTTCTATAGTGAAAAAGTGAATCCCTAGGTGGATGGGGGGAACCACTTTTTCCCTAATTTTTTCTTTTCCTTGAAATTGGTTTTCTTTTTCAAACATTTTTCTTTGGCATCCAAACTAGAAAAGGAATTACTTTTCTTTCCTAATGCCATGATTCCGTGAACTAAACATGGCCTAGGTTAGAACTGTTGTCAGTTGATGACCCATTATTGCATTGGCCTTAGTTTATTTTCTATAGGATAGGTCCTTTACGCTATGTTTAGTAAGGGAGAAAAATGGGAAAAAGAAAAAAAAAATTGAGAGAAAAGTGGGTGGAAAATTAAAAGTTATGATGTTTGAAAATGGGAAGAAAAGTAGAGGAGAGGAATTTAGGGGAAAATTTTATGAAGGTCCCACCCAAAAAATTTCTCCTGGAAGAAAAATGACACATAAGAGAGAATTTTGATAAATTTATCCAATCATCTCTCAATTAATTTGTTGTCTTTTTTATGTTAAGAAAGTCAAAGGTTAATTAGTATTTTTATTTATGTCCCACAAACAAACAAACAAAAAATAGTTTTCCTTCCCCTCCATTTTTCCTCCACTCAAATTTTCCTTCTCCTCTCTCACAAATTTCCTAAACATAGTGTTAGGCGACATTTGGCACCATATTGCTTATAAGTATTAGAAGAGAAGCCGAACTTTAGTGACTGTTGTGGTTATCGATAAAAGGCATAAGACCTTGGTTGGGTGGTAAAAGATCAGTGGATCGAGCCACGGGGGAGTATTATAATATTATTTCTTCCATTTATTAAAAAAATGATTGGAGTTAGGGACAGTGGACCCAAAAAATATGTAATACAGTGTGCACAAAATCTCGTGGTAATGCCGGACATCTCAAAACATATTATAAGATAGTACATTTTTTGTGTGGTAAATTCGGATAAATTAAATTTTGTTTAAAAGAATTTTCTGATGCCAAATGGCAACCAATATCCTTAGAATATAGCTGTTATAGGGGTATTTGGTCATTTTCAGCAAAATGATCAAAATATCTCTTATTAACGTTAAAAAAACAACTAGAATTTGAAAGTATTTTGGTAAAAATATCCCCAAATAATAATATTGCTCTTGGGTGAGGGTTTTTTTAACCGAAATACTCCTCTCAGCATTTATCTAACGGTTAATATGAGGTATTGTGGTAAACAACCCTCAAAACAATTAAAATAACAAATTGGTGGGTCATGGAGGATTTTCGGGTCGACCCGGTCCTAGGACAAGGCCTGATTGGGTCGCCGACTAGTCCGTTGTGGGTCGACTTATTTGGGAGCAGGACCTAGTTTGGACCGAGTCGGGCCTTCGAACATGCACAGATAACATATTTTTCTATAAAATAATTTGTGAGATTATAATTTTATCTTTGAATTATATTATGAAATCTTCTTTTTTGTGAGATTCTCAATTGTGATCAATATTTTCTAACACTAAAATTATTGTCACGTCAACGTCATATCATCGCCAAGTTATGGATGATAGTATTATTAAAAAAAATCTGGATGATAAATAGTATTTTCGCATAGGAAAGGAATTATATAAAAATTTGTACACAAGGATAAAATTTGATATATTGGTAGCGAAGGGGACAAATTTTAACAATTTATATAGGAAAAATTTATGAATTGTCCAAAATTTGCAAAAGTTTTATGTAAAATCCACTGCAAAATAACATTTCATCGCGTACCTAGAATTAACGATGAATATATAAAGCGGGTTCTGAATGACCTTTTTGTGCTTCTAATTTATTGAAAACACCCCCGAACCCTACTCTTCAAAACAAAAAAAAAGTTTCGATTCTTCCATAAGCCGTTCAGTTTCGAATCTAGGTTTTTTTTCTCCAAAATCTTCAAACCTTCCTCTCCATTCGCAATCTTCATACCACGTCGGAGGTTAAAACGCATGAGAATGTTCATTCTTCGTGTTAAATTACACGGAGGATGCCATTTTCCGTAATTTTAACACAGAGAATGATATTCTCTGTTTTAATTACACGGAGAATGACATCCTCCGTGTTAAAACGCATGAGAATGACCATTCTCCGTCTTAAATTACACGGAGAATGTCATTTCCCGGATTAAATTATACGGAGAATGGTATTCTTATGCGTTAAAACGCATGAGAATGACCATTCTCCTTCTTAAATTACACGGAGAATGTCATCCTCCGTGTTAAATTATACGGAGAATAGCATTCTCATGCGTTAAAATGCATGAGAATGACCATTCTCCGTCTTAAATTACACGGAGAATGTCATTTTACGTGTAATTTAACACGGATAATGATTTAAATTACACGGAGAACGGCATTCTCCGTATATAAAAACACGGAGAATGTCATTCTCCTTGTTAAATTACACGGATAATGAAATTCTATGTGTTAAAACGAATGAGAATGACTATTCTCCGTGTAGTTTAACACGGAGAATACCATTCTCCGTGTTAAATTATATGGAGGATGCCATCCTCCGTGTATAAAAACAATGTCATTCTTCTTGTTAAATTACACGGATAATGATATTCTCCGTGTTAAAACGCATGAGAATGACCATTCTCCGTTTTAAATTACACGTTTAATGGCATTCTCCGGTTTAAATTACACGGAGAATGGTCATTCCCAGTGTTAAAACGCATGAGAATGACCATTCTCCGTTTTAAATTACACGTTTAATGGCATTCTCCGTGTATAAAAATACGAAAAATGGTATTCTCCGTGTATAAAAACATGGAGAGTATCATTCTCCGTGTTAAATTACACGGAGAATGGATTTCTCAGTGTTAACGCATGAGAATGTTCATTCTCCGTGTAATTTAAAACGGAGAACGGCATGGAGAATATCATTCTCCGTGTTAAAACGTATGACCATTCTCCGTGTAATTTAAAACGGAGAATGGTATTCCCAGTGTTAAAACGCATGAGAATGGTCATTCTCTGTGTTAAATAACACGGAGAATGGTCATTCTCCGTGTTAAATAACCATTCTCCGTGTTAAATAACACGGAGAATGACTATTCTCCGTGTCAAAATAACGGAGAACGACTATTCTTCGTGTTATATCGATGGAGAACAGTTGACAGAAACCTAAAAAAAAATTTGTAGAAAAAAATCTGTCAGGAATAAGGAATCAAGAGTTTTTTTTCTACTTTCAAAACAATGCTAAATGACTGTCTTTGAATTTTTTTAATGACCGTCTTTAATTGCCACCTTATTTCTTGAGGAAAGTTGAGGAGTTTGTGGCATGGCATCCACTTGTAACGAACCTATTAAATGAGATTTATTATGCTGACTATTAGGTTCATCTGCATTTATTGGCCAATATGGCCTATAAAAAGGAATTTCTTGAGGAGCAAACTCCATCATCTTCATAGCATTCTCATTATGCACGACCCTGACTTAGCTTTAAGAGGACCCTCGCTTGGCATCAGTTGGCTGTTGGCTGTGAATCTCTTCGTTCAAAGTAGTTATGTCCTTGTAGAAGAACACGTAGTAGTGAATCTGGAGATGCATTGGAACACCTTGTTTGAACTTGAACAACATCTTGGCAGTCCTCGTGCTTTGTCGAAAAAGTTGGGGGTCATGCTATGCCCTTCTCAGTAACGGTCTAGCAGCCCGTTATGCTTGAAGAGCCACAGGTTATGCTCTGCCTTGTGGAGGAATACGCTTCGATGGAGATCAATCTTCTAGTATGTGCACCAAGAAGAATAATGGTTGCGCTTCTGTGAAGATTAACCCCATTCTAGACTTCTTTAGGTCTTTATGAATCTGTAATAGATCCTTTGTAGAAGAACAATATGAGTCTTTGTAATAGATTTTTTGTAGAAAAACAGTATGAGTTTTTCTGAATCTGTAATAGATCCTTTGTAGACATAGTAATAAAAGAATTTCTTTCTATACCTTCTGTTTGAATTTTATTTTTCTGTGGCTGTATCCTTAATCTGCGGTGTCTTCTATAATAAAATCACAGAAAATCGTCATTCTCCGTGTAATAATGACGAAGAATGGTCATTCTCCGTGTAATTTAACACGGAAAATGATTTAAATTACACGGAGGATGCCATTCTCCGTGTATAAAAACACGGAGAATGTCATTCTCCTTGTTAAATTACACGGATAAAGAATTCTATGTGTTAAAAATGCATGAGAATGACTATTCTCCGTGTAGTTTAACACGAAGAATATCATTATTCTCCGTGTAGTTTAACACAAAGAATATCATTCTCCGTGTTAAATTACACGGAGGATGCCATTATCCGTGTATAAAAATACGAAAAATATCATTCTCTTTGTTAAATTACACGAAAAATAATTTTATACCTTACAAACTCAATTACATTACACACTCCATCTCATTACCATAACAATTACACTACAATAAATTATACCCAAACTTCGGCAGAATTAGCCATGACAGTGTTTCATTATTTACGCACTCAAACAGAGATTTATTAAAAACTTTCCTGAAACTTAGGGCCTGTTTGGATATCAATTATAACTCAGATTTTTGAGTTTAAATGACAACAGTAGGATAAAAGTTGTTTGGCTAAGTTATGTCATGAATGCACACTCAGAAAAATTTTTGGGCCTTCTCATGTTTAAAAGTAGTTTTCACAAAACTACTTTTTTTCTCTTTTCAGAGTACACATTCTGAGTCCATGACTCCAGCCGTTCAAAACCCTCTTCCTACTTTTTCTCTCTCCTTTTATTAACAGCAGCTCTAGAGAGCCTCTCTTCTCCTTACTCCGCTCCACACCGACCCTCCTCCGCTCCCGCTGCAGACCGCCACCCACTCCTCCTTATCTTTGTCGCCTCCTATTTTGCCGCTTCGCACCGTCCCTCCTCCACCGCCTCCGCCCTCGCCGACCTCTTCCGTGCCGCCGACCGCGCCGGCCGAGGGCATCGACAGAGCAGGGGCCATGGGAGGCAGGGTGCGACGAAGGTGATTCCGATTCTGGCCGACGGTGTCAGGCGACGGGGAAGACGCGAGTGACTTGTAACAGCTGTTACCGTACACTCCGGCGGTAGTGAGGGGCTCGAGGTCGAGCTGCATGGGATGGAAATTGGAGAAATCTTTGTCGGACGAGGAGGAGAGGTCACCGCCATGGGAGCGGAGGAGGGAGTCGAGGTCGAGCTCTGCCATTGGAAGCCCATTGAAATTGTAATGCTAAAAAATTTGGCCTCCACGGAAGAGGAAGCAGCGGACGGCCTGGAGTTTTTGTTGTCGTCCGAGTCAAAAGAGGAGGAACCGTGTCCGTGGATCGTGTCCGATGAAGGATTATTTGTATGGTGGAGACGAAGGATTTTCTAAAAAAATGTTGTATAAAATTTGTTGTTGTATAAATTTTTTTCTAAAAGTTGTATAATGCTTCTAGATTGTGTAAAAGAAAAAATCAACTTTATAAATTTTATTAATTTTTCCCTAAATAGTAATGCTAATAAATATTACAATTTTTAAACAATATTTTACCAAACGGAATCTTTAACTTTTGTTTCTAGAAATTATTTTTCAGATGAAAGTAACCAAACGCAAACTCAGAATATGTATACTCAGAAAACCACTTTATAACATCTTCTCTAAAAACTGTTTTCAGAACAAAATTTCAGAAAAGCTATCCAAACGGACCCTTAGCCACTGAAACACCACCAATTTCTCTCAGCTTTGGAACTACGTACCCACACGCATTAGTATACTTTGAAGACATCAACGCTCGGATTGCCAAGCGAGAATCCTCCGTCCACCACCAAGTTCTGTCCGCTCACGTACTTGGCGTCATCGCTGGCCAAATAAAGAACGGCGTTAGCAATGTCCTCCGCCTTAAGAATCACCCCCTTAAGGTTAGAGAACGAAGCCACTAGCCCCTCGAACTCCTCGTTCGTCAAGTTGACAAACCCTGTCGCCAAGGGCGTGGAGACACCGTGTGGCGAGACGCAGTTGACGCGAATTCCGAACCTTCCGAGCTCGAACGCGGCGTTCTTCGTGAGCCCGACCACTGCGTGCTTGGAGCAGGTGTATCCGTGGGAGGCTAAGCCTGCACTGACCGCGGCGACGCTGGATGTGGAGATGATGCAGCCTCGACGGGCAGGGATCATGACGCGGGCTGCGTGCTTCGTGCCCAGGAACGGGCCTACGAAATTGACGCCGAGGACCTTCTCCATGTCCGATTTCGTGTAGTCGAGTATGCTGTTCTTGTTTGGACCAGTTATACCTACAGTTGTAACAAAACTGATCAGTACCATACCATGTTACGTTTTCATTTTTCTTTCGGAAAAGAGAGTAAATATGAAAAGAGATGCATTGAAGGAAATGCTAATATTACAGGCCATATATACCAGCATTGTTGAACATTATGTCGAGCTTCCCGAACTTTTCGACGGCGTAATCAACAGCTTTGCTAATATCATCTTCGTCCGTGACATCGCAGCGGACGAAGGCGGCAGCCGAACCCAGATTGGCACAGACCGCTTTTCCGAGCTCGTCTTGAACATCGGCAATGACCACTTTCGCACCGTGTTTACAGAAAAGCCTCGCAGTGCACTCGCCAATGCCGCTGGCACCGCCAGTGATGACTGCAACCTTCCCCTCCAACCTATAATCCGGTCAGAAAGAAGAAGAAGAAGAAGAAGAAGAAGAAGAAGAAGAGAAAAGAAAGCAGTCAGTATAGGAATATGTCAAGAAATTTACTAAAACAAGATATCGATGTTGATTACTTCCTGGCGATGACCGGCAAGTCCGACACGCTTCCCATGGCTGATCACTGGACTCTGGGGATAGAGAAGGTGTAGTCTCAAACTGCTCAAGAAAGGGAGCTCTTTAATACTTGAAGAAATGTTGTATAGTAATTAGATGCCTCAACTTGCAGTTTTCAATGACAACTGTGAGCCTTTCGCTTGGCCAACAGGTGGATTAACCCATAAATTTCTCGTTAAACAAAACAAAGAGGCGGTCATCGTATCATTATAAAAATGGGTAGGATCAGAAATGATAATAATAATAATAATACAGCAAGTGATAGCACGAGGGAACACGATGGCCAAACAACCGAGAGGTATCGCCACATGTTGATTATTATACTGGCACATGCTAAGAAGTCAACCAACTAATTAAATAGAAAAAAAAAATTCTACCTCCCAACGGTCGGATTCCCATTCCCGGGGGGGGGGGGGGGGGGGGGGGGGTGTGTGTTTAGGATAGACAATTAGAAGAGAGAAGAGAAGGAATAGAGGGAGAGAGCATGAGCCACTGTAAGCAAAAGCTAACCATAATCCTAATCCTATAATCTTAAATTCTAACCTTTGAAACGCTAATTATAAACTAGTGTCGGACTTTAAATATTGAGACCTGAGGCGAAGTCTATATGTAGTGTCCTCAAATCTTAATGTTCATATAAAAACAATTCATCGATGATGATACAATAGTATTATCAATACAAAATTCAATAAATAAAAATATAATATCCAAAATAATATGTCATATGAAATACTAATAAAATTGAATATATTTCAAACCAAATAATAAAACAGACTTGTAGATAATTGTACAAAGTCTCATTCTGCAACCTAATAGATTATAGATATATGTAAACTTGTACGTCGGTGCAATTAAGAAAGAAACAAAACAAACAAAACCCTATAGAAAGAAATCAAATAATTAAAGTATTAAATTTGATTTTGGTATATATATACGTGAGTAATTATATATGCAATAGACTTGTAGACATGGCTTATCGTAATTTACAATTATAACCTTCAATCTCACTTAATCAACTACTCTTAATTGGCTATCTTTAATTTCTAATCAACTAACCTTTAATTTAAAAACTTAATAAAAACTATGCTTAGTCTCTCTCTTTCCTACCAAGGCCAAGGACCTGTCCCATACACATATTACATCTTTACGCATACTGACTTCTTCCCTCACCCGTACGTTGTTAGCCACCCCCTACTCGACACGTACCCCGTATATTGTACACCTCTAACAGCTCCTCTCCCTCACTCAACAAGGGGTGAGCATTAAGTCGGTTCGGGACAAACCGAACCTATTTTGGGAAAACATAACAGAACCGAACCAATTTCACTACATATTTGTTCTTCTAGACTATATCGCACACATGTTTATTGTATTTCACATATTTGTTCCAATCAAAATGCAATAATCGTTTTAATATCACGTAATCAAATACTTCTATTATTGTCTTAGCCACTCGTTGTTCACATACCGAATAATGTATTCTAAAACGCACAAGTTACATATTGTTATTATTACTGTGTTTCTCTACTCTGGATCATTGTTGTTATCACCACTTTACTATTGTTTCGTTATCTCGTCTACCACTATACTTGTCATATTACATGTTTCTTCTCGGGTCATTCATGATAGTAGTATATCGTTGGAGTTTGATATCAACGACTTACCTCCTTTGGGATGCTCGTTCTTATTACCGGAAACACAACCCAATTTTTTATGAAACCAAACCGAAAAGGTAGCTATTGGAAATCTACGTTTACATATTTACGTATCATGTAGAGATGGTATCATCGTATGTTGGTAATCTTTCAATTGTCATGCTTTTTGGACAAAGGAGGGGAGATCGACAATATTGACTTTTATACGTATACTATAATTTTTTATAGATAGGGAGAGAATTAGATCAACATTAAAGGTTATGTTTGGTAGGAAAGATAAAAAAATGGGAGGACGAAAAAAGAGTAGAAAGATAATTTTCACCCATATAGAAAGGAAATACCATTTCTTTCTTTTGTGTTTGGTAGGGGGGATGGAAAATGTAAGGGATACACTTTCCTTTGTTTGGTATGGAAAGAAAAGTGGAAGAAAGAAAAATAAAAAACATAGGCTTTACCAATTATATCCTGTAAGCATGGACGTTACATTCAGAGAGCTGGAACCTTATTATGGTTCGGACGAAGGTTCTGCGTTTGGGACCACGCCTCACACAGCGGGTGTTCGACGTGAGGGGGAGGTAGTACGCCCAAACGTAGTTGTCGGATCGGTACCTTGTCCTGTCGTGACACACTGGAAGAAAGGGGGAGAAAGCATCAATGATACTGATACGGAGGATGAAGAAGACAATATCCACCACTGTAGCTGCCTCGACCACCTCGTCGTCCACTACAGGAGATTACTGCACTTACTTCTCCCAAACCAGTGCCGGTATACCTCCGCGTGCTCTTGCATCTGTCTCTCAGCCAGCTTGGATTATGGACTCTGGGGCATCTTGCCATGTCACGGGGTCCCGAGGTGAGTTCCGGGAATACTCTACTCTAACGCCGCCAAAAAGCATTCAGACTGCTGATGGTACCTCCAGGCCTGTTACGGGTAAAGGCACTGTTGATTGCACTTCTTCCATCACTCTATATAATGTCTTACATGATCCTTCCTTTCCTGTCAATCTTATATCCATTAGCGCCATTATCCTTGATCTAAACTGTATTGTTTCCTTTGATATTCCTAAGGTAACTTTTCAGGAGAAGGGAACGGGGAGACGACTAGGCACTGGCACATGGCATAAGGGTCTATGGTACTTGGACAGGAACGGTCTGGATAGAGCACTGGCATCTTTGGTTGCAGACGCACAACCGGAAGTCCGAAGTCGAAGTGTCGAAGCCGAGCTGCTCCTCCACCATCAGCGTGTAGGACATTCTTCTTTTTCCGTTATTAGTCGACTGTATCCATCCTTATATCAAAAAACAAATAAAGAGTTAGTTTGTGATGCTTGTGAGTTGGGAAAACATACCAGAAGCTCCTATGTGAGTTCTGGACATCGATGTTATGCTGCTTTTGATATGATTCATTCCGATGTGTGGGGCCCTTGTCCTACAAACAGTGTTAACGGTTATAGATGGTTTGTTACTTTTATTGACTGCTCTACCCGCGTAACGTGGGTCTACCTGCTGAAGAATAAAAGTGATGTTTTTGAGGCATTTCAAAGCCTCCATCAACGGGTAAAGACACAGTATAATGCTCGTGTTAAGTGTTTCCGGTCGGATAATGGGACGGAATATACCCATAAGAGGTTTGCTGCGTATTTATCCTCCCATGGTATACTGCATCAAACCTCTTGTGCATATACACCGGCTCAAAATGGTGTTGCCGAACGAAAGAATAGGCACCTGCTGGAGGTAGCTCGGACAATGATGCTGGCTATGAATGTCCCTAAATTTTTGTGGGGGCAGGCTGTCTTGACAGCCTCTTATCTCATCAACAGGATGCCCTCTCAATTACTGGACTGGAAGACGCCTTTGGAAATGCTCACGGGGACAACTGCGTACACCGTTCCTCCGAAAGTATTTGGTTGCGTATGCTTCATCCACGATAACAGGCCTGGCGTTGGTAAGCTGGATCCTCGAGCAGTTAAGTGTGTCTTTGTTGGGTACACCGGGACACAGAAGGGTTACGTATGCTGGAGCCCGGTTGAACGGAAGCTGTTTGTAAGCATGGACGTTACATTCACAGAGCTGGAACCTTATTATGGTTCGGACGAAGGTTCTGCGTTTGGGACCACGCCTCACACAGCAGGTGTTCGACGTGAGGGGGAGGTAGTACGCCCAAACGTAGTTGTCGGATCGGTACCTTGTCCTGTCGTGACACACTGGAAGAAAGGGGGAGAAAGCATCAATGATACTGATACGGAGGATGAAGAAGACAATACGTACATTACGCAGGGGGAGAAGCAGACAAGGGAAAAGGAGCTCCAAGTTTACAGAAGAAGACATCAGAGGTCCAGTACTGTGCCGTGCCCTGTGCCTATAGTGCCAAGTCCCTCATCTACTCCTGCCCCGACTCCTGAAGATGTTACTCCCGCACCGGATCGCTCGGATTCGGAAGCGGGTCTCTCCGATTCGGATGGTATGCTTTCTCCACCATCCATTGCTCCCTTAAGGAGGTCTTCTCGCATTAATGCGGGAAAGGCTCCTATTCGTTATAAAGATTATGAACATGATATCGCCAACAACCTATCTTATTCTAATATTTCTCCGACTTATCAAACATTCCTCACTTCGTTAGACTCCACTTCTTTACCTAAGAATTGGCAGGAAGCAAAGGACCCAAGATGGAAAGCCGCAATGATGGAAGAACTTGGGGCACTAGAGAAAAATAAGACATGGGAGCTGGTGCCATTACCTGAAGGGAAGAAAGCTGTGGGATGCAAATGGGTTCACACAGTGAAGGAGACACCAGAAGGAAAAGTTGAACGATACAAGGCGAGACTGGTTGCAAAAGGCTATACCCAGACATATGATATCGACTATGATGAGACTTTTGCCCCAGTAGCGAAGATGAGTACCGTAAGAACGCTGGTCTCCATTGCAGCAAACTATGGGTGGAAGCTACACCAGTTAGACGTAAAGAACGCATTTCTTCATGGAGACCTACAAGAAGAAGTATACATGGAGACTCCTCCGGGGTGCTACTCTGTGTCAGATTCAGGTGAAGGAACGTCACATGGAAAAGTGTGCAAACTGAAGAAGTCGCTGTACGGGCTGAAGCAATCTCCTCGAGCCTGGTTTGACAGATTCAGAAGGGCTGTCACTGGCATGGGGTACCATCAGACAAATGCAGATCATACTGTCTTCCTCCAGCATGTAAGGGACCACATTACTATACTTGCTGTATATGTAGATGATATAGTGATCACAGGTGACGATGTAGTTGAGATCACTAAGCTGAAGACGAAACTCGTCAAAGAGTTTGAGGTGAAGGACCTGGGAGAGATGAGATACTTTTTGGGTATCGAGGTGTGTGATGGTGAACAAGGAATTGTTCTCTCACAAAGGAAATATGCACTAGATCTGCTGAAAGAGATAGGAATGCTGGGATGCCGAGCAGCAGTCACTCCAATTGACCAGAAGTGCAAGATGGGAGCAGAAGCAGGAAAGCCTGTTGATCGCGAAAGGTATCAAAGGCTAGTAGGCAGACTGATTTATCTAGGGCATACTCGTCCTGATATCTCATTTGCAGTAAGTGTTGTAAGCCGTTATATGCATGATCCAAGAACGGGTCATATGGATGCAATATTTCAGATCCTAAGATATCTGAAAGGGACGCCGGGAAAAAGACTGTGGTTCAAGAAGAATGGATGCACAGATGTTGAGGGATACTGCGATGCAGACTGGGCAAGCTGCATAGACGACAGAAGGTCTACCACAGGATACTGTATTTTTGTAGGAGGAAACCTGGTTTCATGGAGAAGCAAAAAACAGTCAGTGGTAGCACGGTCGACAGCTGAAACAGAATACAGAGCAATGGCTCTAGGAGTATCAGAATTGCTATGGGTAAAGGCGCTGCTGACAGAGTTGAAGCTAGACAAGGGGACACCATTGCACCTTCTGAGCGATAGTCAAGCTGCGATAAGTATAGCGAACAATCCGGTTCAGCACGACAGAACGAAGCACATCGAGATCGATCGATTCTTCATCAAGAAAAAGCTGGAACAAGGGATACTGAAGATTGACTATGTTCGCTCAGAAGAACAAGTGGCAGACTGTCTGACTAAGGTCTTAGTTCATTGAGTCTGTCAAAGCTATGTAACAAGATGGGGATGATTAATATCTATCGTCCATCTTGAGGGGGAGTGTTGAGAGTAAATAAGGGACTTTAGTCCCACATCGGTTAGATGTAATATGAAGAGGGGTTGGACCCTCAATAAGTAGTAGGCAGTAGCCCTCAATAATATTTTCTGAGATATTAGACTCATTTCAACTTATCCTCAACTAAAAATACTTTTTTGCCATTTGACTTCACTGAACACTTTTTAAATAATATAAATGATAAATCCTATGGGGTATAATTGTAAATTATGATAAGCCTCCACTTTTACTTCCATTTGTGGAGGGATTGAAGGTTAGGAAGGAAAAGTAACTCATCCACTTTTCCTTCCTATACCAAACAAGAATAAAAAAAAACATCATTCCCTTCCAAATTTCTTCCTCCTACCAAACTGACAGTAGGGACATATCCTATGGAAAATAAACTAAGCCCAATGCAATGATGGGGGTAATCAACAGTTCTAACCTCTTGTAGATACATAAAAAGTCCACTGAACATAAATTAAAACAAAAATAATTATATCTTAAAAGTATAAGAAATCGAGATGTATGTAGTTATATATATCATACTAAAACTTCTTCAAAAAAAAAATATATATATCATACTAAAACAAAACTAAGTTAAGAAAATTGTCGGCAACGAAGAAAGTCATAGGAGGCTCCATGTTTCCTTAATATGCCCACAATTATAATGATACCCTCTTTTTGTTTTGGTTCACATCTTGCTAATTCCGAAGACAATGCCAAATGCATCCACCTTTGTACATGTAACCAAGGCTCCTATGCAAGACTCGATCGACCATTTGTCATGTAATTGATAATGTTGTATAAATAATCAACTAATTGATTACTATTTATAGGAACTTTTTGTTTTATTTTAAAGGATTTTGGTCAAATGGGATCATGTGACATTTTACAGATTTTCTAAAACTTTATGTGATATCCATCACATTATTTATTTCAATTACTTTCTGGACATATTGTTTCTTAATTATCCAACATTCTGATCTATAAAGCATGGTTGATCTTATAGCAATTTTATGGGGAAAAAAATCAACTTCGGATGTTTCTTGCGATCACATAGTACCCAGGCACTCATCCATTTGAACTATTTTACTTTAATTCTATGCATGTCATATTTTTCATTCTCTATCATGATGAATGATTGACTCAAGCTACCGAAAACATGAATCCCTACGAATAATCTCCGGAACCAACGACGCTCTCATCGAAAAATCGCCTTTCTTTAAGATTGTAAACTTGAGAAACAAATTCTCCCTTGATAAATATGGTTGTTGTAATTAGGATTAGAATATTCATATTTATGTCACCCTAATAAACAAGATAATCATGCATGTTTAAACCAAGCCAATAGTCTAGATCAAAACATGAAATTCGCCCCAGTTCAGCTCTGACAATACTATTTTCGCGCTCTTACTAGTCTCTTTATCAATCTCTCTTATCACTTCTCACACACACATTAATAATCTTCACAACCTGCACTTCTTTCTTCGACTCCCTCTCTCTACATATACATGTAAATCCCCCCAAACCCTAATCGAAACCCTAATTCTCTCATAAGATCTCCCCAAGCCCTAAAAAATCTCCACCGATCCTCCTTACCTCCGAATTCTCCACTCAAAACCAGCGAGAACCGAGGGTTTCAGCTTCGGACGCCGTGTCCGTGCCCAATAGCCGGTCGTCTCGCCGGACTCCTCCACGTCCCGATCCGTCGGCCACTTCCTGAGGCGAGGCGACACGCACCCGCCGCCGAGACATAATCGGGGATGTGTTGCCAATTGTCAGGTGATGTTACATACATACCCTTATTTTAGTTGCAACTAATGTCCTTGCTTAGTTGCTTATGTTAACTTTATATTAGGCATCCCTAAATATTGATGATATAGAGACGAGATTAATGGTCGCTCAGAGGAATGGAAAGCTAGCTGTCCAACTTTTTCATGTATGATTTTTTTCTTTTTTCTTTTCTTTTCAAAACTATGCTTTTTTGTGCTGTTTGATCTTAACGTTGTGCCTCTCAATTTGTTAGAGCAACAATAGTAGATGGAGCTCAGAAATACATCTTGAGGTCCAAATTATAATTAAAAATAAATAAATGTAGAATGGGTTGGGTTTGTATGAGAATACTAAACAAATAAATCTTGAGGTCCGAATGAGATGAATGGATATAGATTCATGTGGCATCCTTCTTCTTCTTTTTTCAAAAGTAAAAATAAAAATCTAGGATCTACCTTACTATTGATGCTCTTTGGTGTATGTATAAAAGGATGTTGTTTCAGATATGCTGCCTTATTTGAGATTGGCTTATGTCTCAGATTCCTCTGAAATGCATCAAAGGTTGTGAAAAGCGCTAGGCGCTACTCGGACGGGCACCTGCCGCCTAGCGCCTAGCCCACCTAGACGGCCGTCTAGATCTAGGCAGTTCAAAAAAAAAAAAAAAAAACCCGAAACACCTACTAAAAATTGCAGAAAATCCATAGAAACACAAAACATGCATAGTCAGGCGTCGGGGGGACTAGGTGGGCGCCTAGGCTGGCATCGGTCGGACACCAAGCGCCTAGGCGGCCGCCTTTTAGAACAACGAAGTGCATTCAGTCATTTCTTCAAAAGGTCCTATTTGTCTGGTAATCCACCTAACCCTACCTTAATGTTATTCTACGAAGAAAATTTGCCTGTCTCATTGCCAGTACTTCGAACTTTCACCTCAGTGAAAATATCTGAATTATTGTCTCGTGAAATTATTTCTCTAAATCTCAAATCTATAAAGAGATGCCCCTTAACAGTGCTGCATTGAAGATAAATATTTATTTAGTTGCCCCATAAGTTACTGTTGTACAATCTCAATAGCTAGATAAGTACACACTATTTCTTGTTATACATGATAAACATTGGTCAAGGAGAAGCAACTATGATACACACACAGAGAAATGTAGTATTCTTATCTTTTGAGGAAATTGAGAACAAGTTAAATATGTTTATGAGGTGAAGAAAAACGTCTAAAAAGAAGAAACTGAGTGTAGATCTAAGTTTACACTGAAATCTGATTTTATATATTTCAAGCTACCAAGCCTCCTTTTTTGTTATTGAGCATCAATAGTATGGTTTGTTGGGTCATATTTGAGGTATGTCTTTTTAGGTATACTTAATTATCCAATTTAATACTTTAGACGCGCATAAATGAAGGTTTGTTCATAAATGTTGTCCTAGGAAGCATAGACACTCCAAAATTGGTGTCGTATCCGTGTCATTTTGGACATGTATCAAACACGACAAGGGTAATCTAAAATCCACTAACTAGTGTAATTCTTTGTCGCCGTGTCCATATCACATTGTGTTGTGTTCATGACTTCATGTGTGTGCGGTATACGTCATTATGATATCACTGATGTTAAAATCCGCACTCAATATGTTTGCATGATCATCAGTCAGCATTTTTTATCTTTAAAATTGACTGATAATTATTACAAAGTGGTATTGAAGCATAAAAGAAAATGACTGATATCCACTACTCATATTTCCTTAGCTAATCACTTTGCATGTTGAGATATGTATGTGTTGATTTCTTAAGCAACAATTTTCAGAATGCTCTGCTCCAAAAGTTTCCAAAAAGGCCATAACCCAAAGATTTGCAACTTTCAAACATTGACATACATTTTCCTTGTGAGCAATCTATAATTTGATCAAGGAAGATTATTGGTCAAATTTAGTGAAGTACAAGTACAAGGCTTTCATGATAAATTTGCCAGAAAGATCATGAACCTTGACACGATTATGTAGAAACTACTACTATCCAAACACACTGTAGATAAATCCATCCATATTTGATAATGAACATGATGATGATTTTGATCTTCAGTCGATGCACGATAGAACACTTTGAAGTTGTATGCATATCAGGAACATGGCACCTTGGGAAACTTCAGGTCGGCTTTCTACGAATTGTAATGGTTTTACACAAAAGTTAAGTTTGAATTGTAATTATAGAGAAGTGTGGAAGTATCAGAGGCATATTCACTCTATGTTATTTATCTAAAAAACCTTAAGCAGTTGAGTTTGGTATCCTTTTAGTAAGATATGGATGCTCCTACTTTCATGTCTTCTGGTGACATGGGCAACTAAAATGAGAAACTTTATGAAATGTTTTGAGTCCATGATCTGCAAAACAAAAGAACTCTTATGGCCTGTGGCATCTGTTCACTTGGCAGGTAGGACTCTCACAGGCTCAGAGGCTGACCCAGGGGAATGTGATAAAATTGCACATTCACTGTACAGGTTGATGGGGGAACCATGGATCCAGAAACCTGGTTGTCTAGAGATAAAACATCAAGGGCAGGTATTAGATTCTTTAAGTGCCTTCAATGCATGTTTAACTCTTTAATTCACTTCTATTTTATTTTTTGCTTCTTGGTAATGAGACTACAAGTGTGCAATTTTTATTCCAAAAGGAAGAACCAAAAGATGAGTATACAACAATGAGCAAATAAAGAGAAACTAGGATGGGAAGTAAAAATACTTCCCCTTGCTGAGAAGCAGGGTTACCTCTGATTCAATGTCCCCATAAATTCTGACAACAAAATAGGTGGTTGGATAGCCAGGATCCCTATTGTTGATCATGCTCTCTTTGCCTCTAAAGTATTGTATGTACGTTGAAATTTTCCGAAAATACGGAAAATTTCAACAGTAGTAGAAGTTTATCAAAATTGCATAAAAGGCATGAAGTTCGGCTAAATTGTATATGGGGTACCGTCGCGCCCAATTTTGGGGCGCCAAAAATTATCTTCCCCTCTAATCCATCGTTTACGGTTAAAGAAAAAAAACAAAAAAAAAAAAAAAAACAAACGGCGCCCAAAAATAGGGCGTCAAATTTACATATTTTTTTTTTAAAAAAAAGGGCGCCCTTTTTAGGGGCGCCGAATTTGCATTTTTTCCATTTTACAGGAAAAGAGAAAAAGGAAGAAGAAGGAGTGGGAAAAATTATAAAAAAAAAAAAAAAAAAAAAAAAAAAGACCGCCCAAAATTGGGGCGCCAAAAATTAGTGCTTTGTAAATTCGGCGCCCCTTTTTGGGGCGCGCTTTCTATTTTTTTTTTCTTTTTTTTTTTTTATAAAAATGGCGCCCTTAAATGGGGCGCGTGTTTTATTTTCTTCAATTTTTTTTTTGATCCTACGGATTAAGTGAGGTTACGGGAGAATTAAGTATGGGAATTAATTTTTGACGACCAAATTTTGGGCGTCAAAAAAATTGGCGCCCCAATTTTGGGCGCGACGATGCCCTCTACAAATTACCCAAACTTCATGCCTTTTATACAATTTCAACAAACTTCTATGCTACTGTTGAAATTTTCCGAAAATACAATGGCACAAGGAAGTAATTTCAGGACACTATTATTTTAATTATTTAATATTAAATAATGTTGTTGAATTCTTGTGTACGTTATTTTTAAAAAGTGTTATGATAAATACTTTAGAAAGATATTATCATACAAAAAAATTAATGACACTTATTAACAAAGTGTCATCATAAAGTGTTGTTATTAATTATTTTTGTTGTCTTAAAATCACATACTAGAAAATGTACTTGTAACAGTTGAATTCTTTTTATGGGGCTGTCCCAACCCAATACCCCCCAAACCCCAATTTTGAGTTTCATTTCCACATTGCACTATCTCTCTTCCAAAATCCTAGTTTTCTTCTCCTCCTCTTCTTCTTCTTCTTCTTCACTATTTTTCTCTTCTCCAAGCTACATCTTCTTCTTCATCTTAACCCCTTTTCCAAACTCTCATTTCCAATTTCGATGGTACCCAAAGACTCTCTTCCCCAAACCCTAATTTTTTCTCTCATATTCTTCTTGTAATGTTTATTCCCAAAACTCAAGTATACATTATCATGATGGAAAACATACAAGGTAATGTTTATTTCAATTATTTGTCACCAATTTCATGATCGAAGTAAACCCGAACAACATTCGGCCAAGTCGATTTTAGGACTGCCATAGTTTTCAGCAGTCCTAAATACTGTAAGGACTACCAGAAATTGTGACAGTCCTTATGTACAGCAAGTGCATTTCAGGACTGCCACAATTTCTGGCAGTCTTAGAAGTATTGAGTACTGCCAAAAATTGTGGTAGTCCTGAAATAGATTTAAAATTTTGAGTTTTTTTTAAATAGATTTAAATAGATCTAAAATTTTGAATTGAAAATTTTCTGGATTTAAATAGATTAAAATGAACAAAACTGAGTGACTTATCTCTAAGATAGATTTATACCTAAAATGGATTTATAGACCGTATATATGAAGGTTTATTTTTAAATGAGCAAAATTAAGAGACTTATCTATAAGATAGATTTAAAATTTTGAGTTTTTTTAAAATAGATTTTAAATTTTGAATTGAAAATTTTCTAGATTTAAAAAGATTGAAATGAACAAAATTGAGAGACTTATCTCAAAATAGGACCGCCAAAATTAGATTCTTTATTAATTAAAAATTGAGAAATTTATATAGATTTAAAATTGATAGATTTATTTATGAAGATTTATTAATGAAGAAATTTGAGAGACTTATCTCTAAAATATATTTATACCTAAAATGAATTTTTGGACGGTCAGGACTGCCAAATTTTTTGGCAGTCATGTCCACTACCAGGACTGCCAAAAATTTGGACAGTCCTAAAATGGACTTGATGTCCAGCAAGTCCATTTTAGGGCTGCCCAAATTTTTGGCAGTCCTAGAATTATTTTGGCAGTCCTAGTTTCAGAAATTTTCGGCCGAAAAGTTAACCGAGACTGCTTCATAAAGAATGTCGTGTTCACCCACCAAAGGGTTTGTACATTATTTGTTCACCCACCAATATTAAAGTTTGTACATTATTTGTGAGGACCCTTTGGGTGCCATCGAAATTGGTAATGAGAAGGAAACTAGGGTTGGATGGAGATGGTGATGATGAAAATGGTAGAGGAGAAGAAGAAGAAGAAGAAGAAGAAGAAGAAGATGAGAAGAAAACTCATCCCATATTATTATTCTTCTTCTTCAAGAAGAAGAAGAAGAAGAAGATGAGAAGAAAACTCATCCCATATTATTATTCTTCTTCTTCTTCTTGTTCTTCTTGGATGCGTTGAGGAAGAAGAAAAGAGAAAAAAAAAAGACTTTTATACCTATAAATGGGATAGCCTTGAGTAAATTTTCCAATAGCAAACTTATAAATAAATCAAAGTTATTAATGGGATAATCCTGATCAACTTTTAATGTACTCTTATAAATAATCATACAACTGGGACATCTATAATATAAAGTACAGTGGGTTTTTGGTTCGACCCATGTGCTTTGGTTCAACGATGATGAAAGGACTAAATTGCCCCTCCCTCTATAAGAGAGGAGGAGGTCTCATGTTGGGTGCGGAGCAACCGGTTGTTTCAACGGCACCTCCGTCTCCAGCTCCTCTTGCACCGTCCCTCCCTCCGTCGCCTCCGCTCCATCCTCGCCAACGTCGTCGTCGTCGGCCTCTTCCGCAACCCCTTCGTCGCAAGCAGCCTCCTTCACCGCGCCGCCGACGTCGACCCTTCCTTCGCCGCCTCCCTCTTTTCCGTCGTGACCAACCCCAACCCCTTCTCCTTCAACACCGCCATCGCCATCTCCGTCGACCCAATTTTTTTTTCAAACTATAAATTGATCATCGGATTGGCAAATTTGTTCTTCTATATTAATAAAGATGATTAGATGCTTCGAAGAAATAGATGGAGGAAATGAATATTCGTGGAGAAAAAGTTGTAGTGGAGAGAGGTTCAGAAATTAAAATAAAAAAAAGGTTTGATATAACAAAATAAATAGTGAAAATTTGAAACCTCAGAGATGATGATTGCTGTTCCAACAGGCCAAAATAGATAGGATGTTAGATGATGTTTGGAACCACATTGAAATCTATGATTTAATAATCATACGTGACTAACACTTGATTTTGAAACGACTTCCAGAATCACAAGTGACTATACATGATTTTAAAATCAGCCCCCACGTTTTTGAAATCCCAAATCAGTAATCCCTTTAAGCCTTTTTTTTTTTTTTTCCTTTCCTGAGGATACTCTGTTACAACAGGGCAGAATACTCGAGTATTCAGTTCTGAAGTGAATGGTTCTATAATCAGCCAGGTTTTAACTTCCAATCATATTGATAATGTCCAAAATGTCAATTTGGGTTATTCAACCGCTGTAGATGAGCATATCTATAATATAAAGCACAGTGAGTTTTTGGTCCGACCCATGTGCTTTGGTTCAACGATGATGAAAGGACTAAATTGTCCCTCTCTTTATAAGAGAGGAAGAGGTCCCATGTTGGGTGCGGAGCAACCGGTTGTTCCAACGGCACCTCCGCCTCCAGCTCCTCTTGCACCGTCCCTCCCTCCGTCGTTCCCGCTCCATCCTCGCCCACGCCGTCGTCGTCTGCCTCTTCCGTAACCCCTTCGTCGCAAGCAGCCTCCTCCACCGTGCCGCCGACGCCGACCCTTCCTTCGCCGCCTCTCTCTTCTCCGCCATGACCAACCCCTTCTCCTTCAACACCGCCATCGCCATCGCCATCTCCGCCGACCCACTCTCCATCTACTCCCAAGTGCTCCGCCGTCGTGTCCCTCCCAACTCCCACACATTCTCTTCCTTGCTCAACACCACCACTGCCGCCACCAGGTCGCTCCACGCACACGCCCTCCTCCTCGAATTCCGGTTCGACCCCTTCGTGCAGACCGTCCTGCTCACCGCCTACTCCCTACGCGGCTCCGCCGACCACGTCCTACGGGTGTTCGACGGAATGCCGTACAGGGACGTCGTCTCCTGGACCGCCGCCGTCTCGTGCCTCGCCGCACTCGAACGCCCCGCGACAGCCCTGCGCATCTTCGCCTCCATGAGGCCCCATGCCGCCCTGAACGCCGCCGTCGTGGTCTTTGTCGTGTCCGCCTCCGCCGGGCTCGGGTCCCTTGCGCTGGCCCGGTGCCTGCATGCCTACGTCAAGAAGGCCGGGTTCGAAGGCCACGTCTCCATCCAGAACTTTCTGGTGCTGGTCCAGTGCCTGCACGCCTACGTCGAGAAGGCCGGGTTCGTGTCCGTGCCATTATGGCACGGGTTATCCACTAGTCTATAATATAAAGCACAGTGGGTTTTTGGTCCGACCAATGTGCTTTGGTTCAACGATGATTAAAGGACTAATTGCCCCTCCCTCTATAAAAGAGGAGGAGGTCCCATGTTGGGTGCAGAGCAACCGGTTGTTCCAACGGCACCCCCGCCTCCAGCTCCTCTTGTACCGCCCCTCCCTCCGTCGCCTTCGCTCCATCCTCGCCCACGCCGTCGTCGCCGGCCTCTTCCGCAACCCCTTCATCGCAAGCAGCCTCCTCCACCGCGCCGCCGACGCCGACCCTTCCTTCGCTGCCTCCCTCTTCTTCGCCATGACCAACCCCAACCCCTTCTCCTTCAACACCGCCAGCTCCCTCTCCGCCGACCCACTCTCTATCTACTCCCAAATGCTCCGTCGCCCCGTCCCTCCCGACTCCCACACCTTCTCTTCCTTGCTCAACACCACCACCGCTGCCACCGCCACCAGGTCGCTCCACGCATACGCCCTCCTCCTCGGATTTTGACCCGACCCCTTCGTACAGACCGTCCTGCTCACCGCCTACTCCCGACGCGGCTCCGCCGACCACGCCCTGCGGGTGTTCGACGGAATACCGCACAAGGATGTCGTCTCCTGGACCGCCGCCGTCTCGGGCCTCGCCGCCCTCTGACGTCCCGCGACGGCCCTGTGCTTCTTCGCCTCCATGAGGCCCCACGCCGCCCCCGAACGCCGCCGCCACCGTGGTCTTTGCCGTGTTCGCCTCCGCCGGGCTCAGGTCCCTGGCGCTGGCCCGGTGCCTGCACGCCTACGTCGAGAAGGCCGGGTTCGCGTCCGTGCCATTATGACACGGGTTATCCACTAGTTCTTATATACAAGAGGCCATTAAGGTTAATATTAAAATTAAGGTTAAGAGAGAGGTCTTTTGAAAACAATAAACTTTTTATTTTTTGTTTTCAATTTACATATTTTTTTAAAATACTTTAATTTTCAAAAAAATATTCTTATTTTTTTATTAATTTTATTTTTTTACATATTAAAATTCTTTTTTTTTAAAATCTATCTATTACTTCTTTTATTTATAAATGTTAATATTGGCAAAATAGAAAACATAAATGTCAAGATATATTTGACTAAACGATATAAATAATAATTATTATTCCATTACATTATATGATAAATCAAATACTTGAATACAATTAATATTATATTATATGATTTGATCATATGTACCAACTAAATATGTTAATTTAATATTATTCTATTACATTATAAACTTAATTTTATTACAATATTACAATGAATCAAACAAAACCCAACTAAATTTGATAATGTATGTGTTTCCAAACATGGTTGAATCGGCCATGACAGTGATTCATTATTAGCAGGAAAAAAAAAAACAGTACTATGTACTCGAAAGTAAATTTATTAAAACTTTTCTTGAAACATAGAAGTATAGAACCACCACCAGCCACTGGACTACGTACCCACACCCATTATTATATTTTGAACACATCAATGCTCGGATTACCGAGCGAGAACCCTCCGTCCACCACCAAGTTCTGTCCGCTCACGTACTTGGCGTCATCGCTGGCCAAATAAAGAACGGCGTTAGCAACGTCCTCCGCCTTGAGAATCACCCCCTTGAGATTAGAGACCGAAGCAATTAGCCCCTCGAACTCCTCGTTCGTCATGTTGACAAACCCTGTCGCCAGGGGCGTGGAGACGCCGTGCGGCGAGACGCAGTTGACGCGGATTCCAAACCGTCCGAGCTCGAACGCCGTGTTCTTCGTGAGCCCGACCACTGCGTGCTTGGTGCAGGTGTACCCGTGGGAGGCTATGCCTGCACTGACCGCGGCAGTACTGGATGTGGAGATGATGCAGCCTCGACCGGCAGGGATCATGACACGGGCTGCGTGCTTCGTGCCCAGGAACGGGCCTACTAAATTGACACCAACGATCTTCTCCATGTCCGATTTCGTGTAGTCGAGTATGCTGTTCTTGTTTGGACCAGTTATACCTACAGTTGTAATAAAACTGATCAGTACCATGTTAAATTTCTGAACTGTCAAGTGTCAATATATTCTTTCGATAATAGCTTAAATAGGAATTGAAGGGCCGGACTAGTGCTAATATGATGGGCGATATATATATACCAGCATTATTGAACATTATGTCAAGCGTCCAGAACTTTTCGACGGCGTAATCAACAGCTTTGCTAATATCATCTTCGTTGGTGACATCGCAGTGGACGAAGGCGGCGGCCGAACCCAGATCGGCGCAGACCGCATTTCCGAGCTCGTCTTGAACATCGGCAATGACCACTTTCGCACCGTGTCTACAGAAAAGCCTCGCAGTGCACTCGCCAATGCCGCTGGCACCACCAGTGATGACTGCAACCTTCCCCTCCAACCTATAATCCGGTCAGAAAGAAGAAGAATAGAAAAGAAACCAGTCAGTATAGGAATATGTAAAAAAAAACATACATATATACGAAAACAAGATGATATCGATGTTGATTACTTCCTGGCGATGACCGGCAAGTCTGACACGCTTCCCATGCCTGATCACTGGACTGTGGGGAACGAGAAGGTGTAGTCTCAAACTGCTCAAGCAAGGGAGCTCTTTAATACTTGAAGAAGGGGGAGATCAAGACAAGAAGGTATAGTTCCGTGTCAGGAAATGTTGTATACTAATTAGATGCCTCAACTTGCACTTTTCAATTACAACTGTGAGCCATTGTATCATTATTAAAAAATGGTAGGATCAGATATAATAATAATAAAAATAATAATACACCAAGTGATAGAACAAGGGAAGAAGATGCCAAACAACCGAAACGTATCTCCATGTCACAAACTAAAACATCAGCCGACTAATTAAACCATATATAAGAACATGCACAAAATGATAGTCCATAAAAGAACATGCAAATAGGACTGATAGTACCTACAAGAAAGCAACTAACTTTATTTTATTTTCTTTCGATAATATCATAGAAAATAAACAGAATCACACGACAAGCACTGAAAGCTCATTCTCTACGTCTTTGATAACTCCACATGTATAATATTTATACGCCAATTGGCTTTAAGTTTTGATGGACACCAACTACTACCAGCAACCACTCTTACTTTACAAAAATCCCTGAACTTATGCAGAAAATGATGTACAAATCCAATAAACTGAGAAAAGAATGCCAGTTAGATTATTTAAGCTTAGCTTGACACTACTATCTAAGTAGTGCAATTAAAACAAACTTTTAAAAGAACAAGATAAACAGCAAACGACGGCAATCCTATTTTAACTTGACACTAATAATGCACCCACAGACGCATGTGGAAGAATGCACGTCATTGTTCGCAGTACCGGTAACAGAGCCTTCTTCTTAATTGGCAATTTCCAGTTTTTTTTTTTTGTGTGTGAGGTTTCGGTTATTTCAATATCATCATATTCGCGAACTACGATGCACGGATACATCTATACACCTACATGCAAGCATGTGTGCACGCAGTCATGCGTCCATGCGTGTGCCTGTGAGCGGGCAGTCGAGCAAAACTTTAAATCAAAATATGAGATAGCATAGAAGGTAACACATACATGTATTTTCAAGAAAATTGAGGTTCAACTATAGGGATCAAATGCCCAACAATGCTTTAGGGTAGATCCTACAGGCCTATACCCCATCCTTTGAACAGGAAGGCTTGGCTTGGGAAATCAAGAGATATAAGGCTATTAAGCATCCAGCCCACGAGCTACCTTTTCTGAAGGCTAGAAAAAAGGTTCTAGAAATCTGGCCAATACTTATCAGACATAGAGGATCGGACCAAAAGCTTCTAGAATTCCCTTTCAACTCCCTAATTTTGAGTCTAAACCAATGTGGATAGAACCACCCTCAAGTCCGCACATACGGAACACATATGAACTAGTACGTGGTTTCCACGTTCCAATGATCAGGCCAGTGACCTAATATTATAGTTTGTAGTATCGGCCAGTATCGATCCGATACGTATACGGTCTGGTATGTCCTGATCCGATACTGACCGATACCGACATTGGGGGGCTCTTTTATCGTCAATTCGACAAAAAAAAAAAAAACCAATCAACGTAAAAGCATAATAAGGTAAACCAATCGGCCAGTATATAAAAAAGAAGAAAACTTATCTATCGCATGTAAACCAATCGGCAAGGGTGACTACTATTTCATTCAATTCCAAAATTACTAAGAAACAACACAGAAAATACTTAAAATTATGCCTAAATGTATAAAATACTTTTTTCTAAAATTTTAATAATTTATTAATAATTATTTGTTTTCCAATACCAAGAAATCCGATGCTCCAATCCGAAACCGACGATAGTGTTGATACCACCGATCCCACAACAAAGTTGCTCATGCGCGCATAGGTCCAACAGTGCAGCAACTCAAGCAGCAGAGCGACGCATGCGCATAGACGCGCATACACGCATTGTCTCACATAGCCGCTCAACGTCCGCGCACGAGCACAATAATTACGACGATAATGACATGCTAAGTGCAAAGTACAAATTGTAAAGTGTAAAGTGCGTCATCAAAATACCACTTTTTGCCCCTGAGTTCGAGTCGCTTAGCTCCAAAGAATTTTTTTTTCAAGAGTGACAAAACATATAAATACTTTCTTAAGGAGTTTAAACTTAACCATACTAGAAAAACATCTCACATGACACCTAACACTTGAACCACCACCCCATATGCATATCTCTCAACACCAAACATAATATTATATTAAGATACTTCAAAATATTTTCTAATGTGAATTATCTTTCTAGCTCTCACGAAAAAAATACCTCATGCCTATAAGAAAAAACTCCAACACATTATAATGCATGCAAACAAAACATTCAATGAGGAAGCAAGCACGAAACGCTCAAAACATTCAACGAGGAAGTAAGCACGAAACCCATAACCATTTATTCCACTTCTAGGCAGTCAGTTCCCACCAATAACTTTCTAATCTCTTCAATGAATAAAACTTAGAGAGCATACGAGTTTATATAGCTATAGAAGTTTTGGTCTCCAAGAAATATTAGTTCTAACTAACTAGCATGCTAAAGTACATGTTTCAGAATTTAGTCGATCATAATAAAAACTACTGAATAAGAATAACCATGTGCCTAATTAAAAACCTTGTGCACCATAATTAGAAACAATTTTGCACCCAGATGCATATATATACTTAAAACAGATACATTCAAATAAGTAAATTCAAAAATAAATTCGAAGTTTAAATTCTCAAATATGCATAAATCCTACAAGCTCCATTGCTATGATCCTTGACTTTAAACTCACATTGAACCTCGATCTACATCACAATTTGTAGTGGATTCGGGAAGTTCCTATTATCTTTACCTTGATTTCTTTTCCTTCAATGGTTGAATATCTGCTGCAACATTTATGTGCATTGAATCTTTGACTCAGCACTTCCTGCATTTTCCATCACCCAATATTGTAGGTGATGGAAGCAGTCACAAGGAGACACGGGGGAAGAAAAGTGAGGGGGGGGGGGGGGGGGGGGGGGGGGGGGGGGGGGTGCTTAATTTAGATGTTTTGGGCTCTCTCTCCTATTGGCTTCATGTAGACAAATTTCATGGATTAATTGCTTAACTGCAACTATCCTTTTATGTGCACAATACTTGTCCATCTATAATAGAGATAACTTTAAGCAACTTGATTGTGCTCCATTCTCGTCAATATTGTACAGCAGTTTAGTAGATTGGGCTTCCTATTCTTGAGTCGGATATTTAGAAAACAGGACTGATAAGCTTATTTAACGGAACAATATTGAAATTTGAAGGCTTAAAAGTATTCCTTGAAGTATTGGCATACAAGATATCCGTTCCAACTATATGTATTGAAGATATCAGAAGTTCAGAACCTTTTGTCAACAAAATGTTAATCTTCCTAGTGTTGGTACCTGTCCCTTGATTAAGAGATTTATGTTCAAGAGAAGCGGCTCATGCGCGCATAGGTCCAGCAGCGCAGGAAGATTATCGGAAGAATTAATACCGATTCCGATATCGATACTGCTAACTTTGCTAATATATGGGATGTGGATCCAGAGGACACTAGCGTCTGATGTTTCTCATGTGAGATTAGAGGAGTTATCATGTGAGATTATAGGAGTTACGATAACAACCTTGAAGAATGAAAATCTTTGAGGCTCTTGACACTGAAAAAGAAGAAGGTTCACTATCTCGCATAGACAACTTCAACGTTGCACTCTTAGTGAACAGAATGCAATGTAGCAAGGATAAAGAGAAAGAAGATGTAGTTCAGTTAATTATCAATAAAAATTTAAGAGACGATAACTTGGTACTTTTTGAAAAAAGATATATTGCTAAAAAGTTTGCAAATAATGAACTTATTTGGTTTTAATTTTGATTAAATAATATTATATTGCATATGCGTCCCTAAAAAATGTTCCAAGTATTGGTTCAGCTTACTGCATTCCGAATAAGCATCCCGAAGCATTCGCAATCTACCCGCGAGCTTACCGCATACCCCTTTTCGTTCTGCGTATCAGAGTATTCTAAGTTACGGGTAATCTAAATGATACAACTTTTATTTAGATCCTCCATAAGAACATGGAACTCTTGATAAACCCTAACCTAGATCACTTAAAATAATAATAAAAAACAGAGGAAAGGGAGAGGAGAGAAACCAAACAAGAGAGTGGCAGAGGGAAATACATGTACATTATCAACAATCGTGGAAGCTGGAAAGCCTTCGGAAGGCAGCAGCAGCAGGCTTAGCAGTAAGGACTAAAGAGAAGAAATTTTGGGTTGAGGAATTAGAATGGAAAGATATCTTCACATATGTACACTAATCAGGTACAGGTTCGAGTATAGGAATTCAATAGATAAGAATCTAGTATATCATATCCTAGGAAGCACGTACACTTCAAAATTGTGGACGAGTCGTGTCTGACACGTATCGGACATTCCACATATACGTACCGGACGCTCCAAATACACTAGGACACACCAAAGTAAGCACCATATCCTTGTCGCCATGTCCTTACAATATAGTGTCGTATCCGTGGCAGTGTAACATAGATAATATCATTCTGGCCAAGTAACTGGTTATGACTAAAAAGATATTATGCCTTGTTAACTTATAGAGATCCACACCTGGTTAACGAACAAGTTATAAAGATCCACCACCGATTAACTTATGTAAGTTTTTTTTAGAAGTTCCAAAATGTTGACTTTGGGCTTCTTGCAGATGAATAGGCCTCTAACCGATAACCCGGCCTGATTTGCAACTAAAAAATCGGGTTTGGATGTAAGAGTTTCAAACCGAATGAGTTTCGGGTGGGACACAGGTACAAACTTTGAAATCGGTAAAAAAAATTGGGTATGATCAAAGTTGGTCTTAGAGCAGTTGATACTTGGTAAGAGGATTGTGTTTATCTGGGAGATCCAGGGTTCGAGTCTGACAGATTGCATAGTATTTATGGTTTTATTTTCATAACATAACATTGAACCGGGGGTCGGGTTCCAGGTACAAACTTGGAACCCAAAAGTGTTTCAGGTCGGATTTGAATTTTACATAAATTCAGCCTGAACCCGTTGACAGCCCTACATATGGAGCCCTTATAATGTACTACTTTGCTCATTTAATGTAATAAATATGTATATAAACCGAGTCCAAACCTTCTAAAATTGGGCAAAATTAGCTTAAACGTTAAAAAATAACCCAAATGTATTACATGATTTAGTTTCAACTTTATTTGAAGCTGGAGAAAGGCATTTATCAGACACATAGGATAAATTACATCTTAAATCATGACACTATGTAATTATTTGCAAAAAACAACATATAATAAATAAAGATTTATTTATTATGTTTAGTTTAACATTCAGTTTCTATAATGATAAATTTTGACCATATTTTAATTTTCTTTTCTAAAGTGTCGAAACTCGATATTGCGATACTCCGGACCGAAACCCCAAAAATTACCCAAACACATACTAGTACTGGAATAGTGTCAGATACTGATACAGACATCAAGTTTTTGAACCTTGATAGGAACATGCTCAAGAACCAGACCAGAATAGCAATGTATGGACTAAAGTCTGTATACAACGGCACCTATACCATATTAAGAGCAATAAGACTTACATTGTCAATCTGCTGATCTTGCTGGGCTTTTATAGCAGCCTTCACACTGTCCTTGTCAATATTTCTCTATAAAGTAACAGCAAGAAGTTAACAATAGCAATCCTAGACAAACTATACAAGCAATAAAATCTCAAATATAAAGTGTCGTATATCTGGCTACTAATCCAAATAGAATCACTTCATTCTGCAATAATCTTTTGTTCAAATAGTAAGAAAGAGCATGATTCTATTCAATGTTCTCTGGTAATGAAATGCCATAGCAGGATAACTATATCGAAGCACTAACCCTTGAAGACTGCTAAACCCAAGGCCTGAGCCAAATGTCACTCGGCGAGGGTCGACAAGTGAGTTGTAGTGATTACCATGATTGTAACTTAACCTTATGGGAGGTGTATCTGTATTATAGCTTCCATGGAAGATGTTGATAGGTTCTGGAATTATAAATTAAAACAAGATGAATATCCTGTGAGCTTTAAGAAATAACATTATAAATAAGAAAAGTAGAAAGTCACCTGTACTATAACAATAAATATGAATAGGCCGGTTGTACATCTCGCAAAAACCCTGGATTTCGACATTGTTCCCATATACGTAATACCAGGAAAACATGTAATGGACTTCATAAAAGTAGAAAAGATTGAACAAATTGTTTTAGCAAAAGGTAACAAGTCTATGAAATAGGAATACTTATATATCATATATGTTTGTACATCTGTCAAAGATCATGAGGGAAAAAGACAGTGACAAACACGTGTGGCTAATTTATAACAATACGTATTACCTATTGCTAAAAAATAGCAACATGTGGCAAACAAGTTGTCTCAACTAGCCTCATGTGTTCTAAACTATATACAAATGAAAAATCGCATTGATCGAACATATTTAATTCGTGCATCAAGAAATCTCTATTACCAAAATTATTCAATTTAAGATTACCTGATGCATAACTCTCAGTTGCAAGATCGTTCATTTACGGAAGATGAATGATCCAACATATATTGATTTCTTTCAGTTGGGGGGTGTGTGTGTGTAGAGAGAGAGAGAGAGAGAGAGAGAGAGATGGTTCTGCAAACATATCCAGAGAAGAGTGTAGGGTAGCAGTATTCTCAAAAAATGTATCAAAAGTCCCTAATCTGTATTCTCTAACTCTTGTTGTCGACTCAAGAAGCTTCAACCATCATAAGCTTTTACGGGTCTGTGAACTTTATATTAACATGTCTTCTCTCTAAATTTTTCAGCTGCTCATCCTAGCAACTAAACGATTACATTGTGGGCTTCCCTCACATAAACCAATTGGTTCTCAAGTCATCTCGACCAGTTAATATATTTTCTCTGTGACTGAATTCTATGTCCTTAATTCTTTGCATGTTCGAAGGAAAAAAGACCTATGGATATTAGATAGACAAGTAAACCTATTACTTATTATCATCCCTCTATCCAAATACCTATATATAGACTACAAATGCAAAAAGAAGACAACAAATCTTATCAACTTGCCATGATGTATCTTTCAGTCTTTATCATTTCTCAGTTACAATTGATCGTAAAATTAGCATGCTTTGGCCTAGTACTTTTATATACGTTATAACACCATTCAGATACTAATTTTGTCCATCAGCTTGCAGTCAACACTCATTAATTAGTAACAGCATAACAATTACAAGACCATACAGCAAAATATGTAATAGTATAAAACCATTACAAATTGAACTATCTATTTACTCACAGAAAATTGAATATGCAGGAAGGTTAGAACTTAGAAGTACCTTGTCTCGCCTTTTCCTCTTACACTAAGATGTGAAGCCTTCAGTTATGAACTGAGAGAAATGGTCTCTTCCCCTTTCCTGCAAAAAGAAAAAAGAAAAGAAAACCGAAATAAGGATAGCCATTGTTTGCCGGCTACTACTCATGAACCCAAGAATAAGATGTCGTATGCCCTTATAATATACCCATATAAATCATAAGATATAATTTAGAGAATGTCTAAAGAACTACAGCATCTAAAGAACCACAGCAACTCATAGCTATGTCAAAAAGGCATTTACAAGTTGAAAACCTGGTTGGCAATCAATTACAAGGGAAACGAGAAGGCAAACTAAAAGCTGAATATGTAACAAAACATTCATGACAAGTATAAACGGAGAACAAAGAATCATCTCATAAACCTACAAGAAACTACAATTACAGGAACAGTAAGAGCTTAAAACCTCCTGAGAATGATTATGACCTTGTGAACATGATGAAAGAATATCAACTTCTGGTGTACTTAACTTCTACACTAATATGACCCATAAATGTGACAAAAAGGTGAAATAAATTGTTCTGGACTTTCAAAACATGCAAACTAGAACATCTTGCTCAGGGTTTTAGTCGTAGGCTCGTAGCTTGATTTCATCCTGATTCTTATAAGTGGGTGTAGTCAAATTTCTGAGATGACGAAAACGGGTGTAGTCAAACCGAAATCTTGATTCACAGATTTGTGAATCACAGAAATCCAACCAAAATAGTTCAAATTAGGTGTAGTAAAAGATGACGATTTTCAAATTAGGTGTAGCGAGAAATAGAGTGAATTTTATGTTGAATCCAATTTGGGCTGATTTGAGCCTGATTTGGAGGCTCATTTAAGTTTTTTTTGCCATCCAAAATGAAACATAACTTGCATGATTTCATACTTCACTCTTTAGAGCATCTCCAAGGGTCTACCTAGGAGATTACCTAACTTTACTTTAAACCATTTTATAGATTTAGGGAGTCATTTAGGTAGATAGACTCCAATGGTCTACCTTAACAGACTCCGTAAAAAATATTTTACAATATTTTTAATACACTATTTTCTAATAGTTTTAAATTTAATTAATATATTTATTTCCTTTCTATAATTTAATGACATACAAATCAAATTCCTATATTTATCAAATAATTAAACCAAATATATTAAATAAGTCATAATAAATTAATCAATTACTATTTAAATGTAATACTCGTATTATTTAAATGTTATGTGTAATGTATTAATTGGAACTCAACTATCAAAGATTAATGATGATAATATTATTCACAAAATATAATTTTAATAATATTTAAAATTTAAATAATAATTAAAAATATTCAAATTAATTTAAGTATGAGAAATACAAAATAATTTCATTATTTTATGTATTTTATATCAATGGGATCCACCTGAGATTCTCTTAGGGAGACCTAAAGTTAGGGGGTCACTTAGGTAGTTCCTTGGAGTCCATTTTTTTGGATCCTCTACCTACATCTAAGGATTTTTTTTTTTGGGTTGGGGGTCGGGGGGGGTGGGGTCACTTAGGTAGTCCCTTGGAGATGGTTTTACTATTTTCATTTACATGGCTGAGGTCTCAGATTTATGTACTTAGAGCTTATGTTTGGTCCACAACTAGGAAGGACACTCCGAAAATCAGTGCGGTGTCCTATATTTCAAAAATATGGAGTCTTGTTTCAATTTCGTCATGTTGTGATACATCATACATATAGACACTCTAATCTATTCTTGTTCTTATGTTTAAAAACTTTGTATTTTGTTAATATTGCAATAAACCTGATCATCATGTCCATATGGCTGAGTTTCACTCTTCTCATTTAGAATTTTCATTTACATGGCTGAGGTTTATGTACTTAGAGCTCATGTTTGGTCCGCAGCTAGGAAGGACACACCGAAAATCAGTGCAGTGTCCTATATTTCGAAAATATGGAGTTTTCTTTGTCGCAATTTCCATAGTGTGTCATGTCGTGACACATCATGCAGACATACACTCTACTCTATTGATTTCAATGTTTAAAAACTTTGCTTTTCGTCAATATTGCAATAAACCCGATGATCATGTGCATAATGCATAGGTGATGCACTACTTTGCTAGCGTTGGTACTAGTGATGTACCGATACTTTTTTGTCCTATTCTACATGACATCAAGGTTAAAGAGAAGAACCCAATTAAACACTATGTGGAAACCGGTGATTTCAAAATTCACTATTCATAAATACATTATGAGATATAATTCCGATGAGTTATATGATACATGATTGTATGTATTGGTGTTGTCGATGGAACTCATATCCCTCCAACGGTGCAAATGGAAGATGTCGCAATATATCGCAATCGGCATGTACTTACATCACAAAATGTATCGACAGCTTGCAACTTCGATCTGGAATTCATCTCCGTGATTGGTTGGTGGGAGGGATCTATGCATGATTTCAAAGTTTTGAGTGGTGCGCTAATCAGGAAACTAGTAGGATGACATGGTTGTTGGACTTTATTTTGTTTAATAATTTCAGAATTTGAGAATTCAAATATGATTGAAATCAATCATCCAAATGTGAGTTTGAAAATCAAGGTAAAAACAGGACAAAATCAGGAGTCAAATCATGAGTAATTGAGTGAAATCAGGCAACTAAGGCAAATAAGGGCAGACAATAAAATCAGGCCAATTCAGATTTTTAAAGAATCAGGTAAATCAGCAACAAATCAGGCTACGACTACACCCCCAATGATCACAAAAAGGTGTCTTAATTAAAAATTGATACGCATTGGACCACAAGCATCAATAAGATAGAAAGATATCTCAACACCCTTTAACACATTTTCAAAAGGACTGGATAGCATCCAAAACTACTTAATGAGAATCGAGGTTAAAAAATGGTTTGACATATTACACTAGTTAAGAAACTGAAACAAGTTGCAAACAAATAACAGTATGTTGTCATGGTCAGGAAAAAACTTGACAAATTACAACATCAATTTTAAATGTAAAATGTATGCCTGCTACAGTAGTCAATATCTGAAGCAAACGAATTGACTTTTAAAAGATAAGGATGCTCAACGGATGACTCAAATGACAAAGAGAGAGGATCAAATAGTACCATATAATCAATGCACATCTGTCTAGCCATATCATATGCATCAGGATCACCATAAACTTGGTCTGCAACTGCACGGAAAAGACAATTCCCGTCTTCCATCATTCTTTTAACCTCTAATCCCTTTGTCCTTCTGATCTCAAGCTCAAACATATGTTTTTTCTCCTGAAAACCAGACGTCCACAAATATAAGTTAAAAATCTCAAAAAATTGAGAAATTTACTAAAGAATGATCAGAATGTTAGCCTGATTTAAATAACCTGAAAAATGATGCTCACATCAATGCATTCCTTCATTATCATGAAACTAGAAACAGTTACATCGTTTAGCATGCAAGTTTTTTAAGGCGGTGAGGAGGCAAAGTTCTGAAAGGCCTAGGCCTAGACTAGGCCTCAAGGCGGAGAGGCAGGGGCATCAAGACTAAACTTTTGGGGTGTGCGGTAGGTAGGTTAAGAGAAACATGTAGCTACTAAAACTTATGTCACCCCTAGTAATAAGAGCTCTCTCTCTCTCTCTCTATCTCTCTCTCTCTCTCTCTCTCACAGTAATAAAAAAATCTTAGCCTTTAATTAGAGAAGACAAAACCATGGTTACTTGAATCCGTCATAAAGGAAGGGAATATGACATGACAAGTTTTGGATACAATGACACAAATTCAATACCTAATATGGTCTTATAGTGTATTTGGAGTGCTTGTGACATGTTCATATGTGTTCAACAAAGCAAGGATTTTTGGAGTATTTGTGCTTCCTAAACTGCAAGTAAGGAGATAAGAAGGGATATACCCTACTAGAGAGAACAAAAGTTCATTAAAACAAAAACAAAAAAGGAGGAAACATCTTATCATAGACATCAACATCCGTCAAAAGTCGATGTCAGCGCCGAGATCCTTGGGCCATGACATAGGAGAAAAACAAAAAGAAAGAAACAGTAGGAAAGGGGTGAGCGAGAGAAAGAGATTTACATATTAGTTGAGCGTAGCGCCGGTTGTAATTGGAAATAGAGATGAGAGACACTAGATTAAGACAGACACAAGGAAATAACCCCAAAAAAGAAATACTATTGTTTCTCTCAGATTTACATTTTTTTTTATTGTCCGATACGATATGCTTTGCTTGCTTATCTCTTTTCTCCATCCCAATATGAATAGATGCCAATCTCCACATCATGTCTCGGATTGATAGCCCGAGAGCTCTAATATTTTCTAAATGTTGTTTGTTGAGAATCATTCTTTAGATTTAAACTTTAGAATATATTCTATTTCCGTTATTTTTCCGAAACATAATATTATACTTTTCTGGATACTCAAGTTCAAACACCCATGTATTTTTTTTGTTTGCTTATTCAAAAAAAAAAACTAGTTTTCACGAAGCCTCTTGCTTATATCTCTCACCGAATTCACACACTCACCAGAATGTCTTACCCTTTTCTAGATGTCCGACGATACGCACAGGACTTTGTGCACGCTGCATTGCATGCCTTTTGGGCCCACTGTCCCCAACTCCCACCATTACTATAAATGAACGAATAATACGTTCCCGTGGCTCGATCCATTGATGTTTCGCCATCCGGCCGGGGTCTTATACCTCTCCTCGGTAACCACAAGAGCCACTCGAGTTCGGTGGGAGCTTCTGAGCCCACTGCTGACAGAGCTCTAACTCAGGCAGGCTGAGAGATACATACATCAATCGACATGGATTCGCTCTACTAGTCGAGCCTACACATCTATTCCTCAACTCAAAGTAGTAGACAACTCCATGCATCAAATCGCTTCCTATTCTCGATTAAAAGACCGAAGTGTCAATTTGAAGTCTTACGATAAATATATATTGAGTGAGTGCTTGACCCCATTATGTTGTTGCTAGCAAATATCGTTGTTTCTAGCTTTGGATTTTTCAAATTATTCCGACAGTAGATCTAGATCAATTTTTTCATATCCTTCAATCAAAAGATGAGGATGAGCCGGTTCTTGTCCGGAGTGAATTGTTTCTTTAACAATTTAGATGGTGTTTTTGTTCAGTCTATAATGAGGACAGAAGTAGATCTACATCTAATTGTTGGATTGAAATAGAAATCAGACTTTAAGCGAGCAAGGTTCAATACGAATTTTATAATCCGTCCTCTTATCAATCGAAAAAAGAATCAATCTAAAGCTTGCCTACATCTCTCAATTCAAAGCCCCGACACTGCAATCGAAACCACATCTGCTCTTCCCACCAAGTCTAGTCTATCCTCATTGTACATTTCTTATGTACCTATAATAGGTGTTGTATAGGATTTTATTCAGATTTTGGGTCAATCTATATTGATTAACTGCCTCCATTATCCTAGCAAATACCCCTTTTTAGATTTGGATATTCCAAATCATTCCCGCAATAGATTCAGATCAAATATTATTTCTCTAGATGATGAAAAAAAAAGGGCTTAACCACGCTTATACTACTATAAGGTCAAAACTTTCATTCTTTAATAGATGCACACATTTGTAGCTTTCTTGGTGCAATCGACAAAACAAGACGGATCCTATGGCAAGAAGGTGATTACATGAACTCAAATCCGATAAATCTGATACTATACATTTTTTGTTTTAATTTCAATTTTTATCTTTTCTATTTTCTTTGTCCATTTATTGTTTTTGGACTATTTTCCTTCAGGTGTTTCACTGACCATTGTTTCTATTATAGGCCTTATGGTGTTTAGTCCATAAATTATGGATGTTATGAACTTATGTTGGTTTTGAAACTTGTAATTTAGTTACATCTTTGGTTATCAACTTTATAACGATTGTCATTTAGATGCTTATGATACTCTTTATTGTTGTCAATGGCGCATCGAGGGGCTCACCGTTAGCGCGATGCGCACCAAGGTGCCTCGCCATGATGGGAGGCATTGCACTTTATTGAGGCGTCACCTCATGAAAGTGAAACCTAACATGAACCATAGGTTTTACTTTGTTTGGGCTTAATTATGAACCCATAACATGCACCCTACTCTAAACTATTACCCCACTGACACGCTTTAACTTTCTATTTTAATAAGTCCATTTTTACCTTGTTTTATCTCTCAACCATCTTTCAATTCTTCAGCAATCGTCGTTGACCATCATCCATCGATTGCCAACAACTTATTGCCAGCCAAATGATTCAAGTTATATAATTTACGAGTTTCAAAAATTTTATTTTTCAAGAAATTAGTTCTTTTATTTTGCAACGTATTTTTTGTGAATTATTTCATACTTTCCTCTCTCGACACATCAAACAATTCATCGATAGACTAGCATCAATCTTCCTTTATGGATTGTTTGTCATTGTTGAGTCCAGCAGGCCCTCGGGTGATATTTTTAAATTCTGTAATTTTTATAAACGATTTGTACAATAAATGAATGATTAAGATATTGCAATCACTTTTATTGTATTTTTTAGAGTTCTAAAATAAATAAATAAATGTGTCTCATTTCAATGAGGCATGCGCCACGCCATGTGCCTTGTGCCTCGAACATTATATGTGCCTTGCGCCTCACTATGCGCCTTGC
Source organism: Iris pallida (assembly GCA_029216955.1). Taxonomy (NCBI): domain Eukaryota; kingdom Viridiplantae; phylum Streptophyta; class Magnoliopsida; order Asparagales; family Iridaceae; genus Iris; species Iris pallida. The sequence continues at coordinate 12,191,720 of JANAVB010036615.1, forward strand.
CGCATGACAATACTAATTGTTGATTAATGTGTTCAACATATCTTTATATGTTATACCAATTTTTTTCTATGTATTTACAGTGTTCTAAATGGCGGTTGAGGCGGCCGCCTAGGCGGTAGGCGGTCTCTGTCCGTACCGTCTTTCCGGTAGACGGTGGAGTAGGCGGCCAACGGAGATTTGGCGGCATAGACGAACGCCTAGGCGGAGCAATACCTAACAAGATGTTTTGGCCAAAAGGTTTTGCAAGTATTATGGACCTATGGTTTACTTTTACAAAACTAAAACTTCATAAATCTTCGTTCTACAACTTAGTTATACATGGAACACCCTTAAAATATGCATATTATGAAAGAAAAAAAAAGTGGTAAATAGTAAAAAATCTCCAAAATATATCAACCGCCTAGGCTGTGCCTAAGCGGCCTAGACGGTAGGCGAACTCTCTCCGCCACGCACCCGCTTACCGCCATTTAGAGCCTTGTGTATTTGCCAATTAATTATGTATCTTACATTACACGATACAATAATCAGGCAAACTAATACACAATAGGTATCGCGATATGACAACATAGCCCCTAAGATTAATATATTGATCAAGTAACTTCATCGCATGCCATAATGGTTGTATATTTAGACTGAAGCAAGTCGAGCACAACGGGCTATTGATTTAACATACTTATTATATATAATTCACTTTTCCTTATTTTTCAGGACCAGCATCCAGTACAATCGAAAGCAAGGTTCAAGAGAATGCATCTAAAATAGCTCAATTTTTGTCAGGGTACACGGTTAATTTTCAAGCTCTGATGATGTTTAATGATCATCAAAGATGTTAATGCCATTCAAATAGCTACAGTGTGTTAAAAAAAAGCCAATTGGATTTGTAATCAAGATGAGCTAACTTCAAGTTGTAACTGTTTAGAGAATGTGCTTCAAACCATAAGCATCCTTTGAATGAACAAGTTAAAACAACCCAAGCTTTAATAGGTGTTCCCTTGCTACCTACCAGCTACAACAAGATCACTTATTATCATCTTGTTTACCTATACGGTTTGTTTTCTATGTTATGAAGAACCTCGATTAGTTCTATCATGTTTCACTCGCATACATTATATACTTACCATCAACAAGTTTACAAGAATAAACATTTTACTAAAGAATGAGAATTTAAACATGTGCATTTTAAGGTCCAGACAGCAGAGGAAATGGTTGAGCTGAGTTGCCAAAGTCAAAACCTTAACTTGAGGCATTGTTGATATTAAGGTTTAGGAACTATAAGAGAAGCTTATAAATAGCACAGCAATAACTACATCGCAGAAAGGCAAAAGATCTTACCGCATCATCATATGACGACACGAAACATGGGCTCTGCTCATCCGCGCTATTGTAACCTTCCCCTTCCGCATACAACCTGGTAGGGGTGAGCATATAACGGTTGAAAACCGAAAACCGAACCGAAATATGACAAACGGTTCGGTTTTTCAGTTATCAGTTCGGTTTACGGTTTAAAATTTTGAAAATTTGAAATAACGGTTCGGTTTTCGGTTCTTCATCCGAAAAACCGAACCGAACCGAAAACCGATTTATATTTAGTAATTTATCAAACTACCCACAATATATATACTAATGTTTATTAATCCCTAACTGAGCGCACTCTCTTCTCCTATTCTATGTCGGTGCTTCTTTGAGCACTCTCTCTATCTACCCTCAATCTATATATACTAATATCTTTCACTCTATGTAATATAACAATTCATAAATACAATAATGTCATATATTTTTTAAAAAAAAATTTATTTAAATAGATTCATTTTGCTAAAAACTTGAAGGCCGTGCACATTGGTCCATGAAACCGAACCGACCGAAAACCGAACCGAATTAATTCGGTTCGGTTTTGTTCGGTTTTTATAAAAACGGTTCGGTTTTCGGTTTTGAGAAATACGGTTTACGGTTATTTCGGTTTTCACGTATTCGGTTCGGTTTGAACCGAACCGATGCTCACCCCTACAACCTGGGCGAGGAGGGCAGAGACTCGGAAGGCGACAAACGAGTCCCGACCGGCCACCCCAACTGCCTTCTCGGAGAACCGACCACCCTTCCGACATTAGAACAGCCCAATACCAATCTCCTAGCACCTAAACTAGTGGCAGGGGGCTTAGGAGGCGGCATGGGCGGAGGCGGCGGGTTAGAGCCCCCTGTTACAATCTCTGACGGTCCGTAGTCCGAACTAATCGAACCACAAGTTTCTGAGTTTCTTATAGAATCCACAACCATGTGATCAGAACCCTTTTCCTTATCGGTCGGATCATAGCTCGTGGAAATTTCAGGTAAAAGCACATCATTGCTTATTTCAGAATCGTCCTCTAGACCATCAGGTTCTTGAGGAACCTCCGATTGTGGCAGCAAACTCGACAGGGACGGCTTGGATTGGAGGAAGAGCTCGACAAGCCACGCTGGTCTAGGATTCGAGTCATCGTATGCTTAAAAACTACACAAAATAGCTCAATTTGCCCCTTTTCTCCGGTTTCTTTATAGGGATCAAAGATCAGAAGGCACGGGTTTATCGCGAGTCCTGACCTTTGGAGAAGTGATGCCGATCCCTTGGCTGAAGGAATTCTTCCAGCCAAGTATGCTCTTCTCCGCGCAAAACGATCTACGCATCCCAATAGCAATTCTCATGAGAACAAAGCCCTAATTTTCTCACCAACAAAACCCTAACTTTCCACCAAGGAAACCCTAATTTTTCAATACACCTGAGAGAAGAAACCCTAATCACGTAAATCGACAGGAACCCCTATAAATTGAGGAATAAAGGAATTGAACGTGGATTGACATGCTCACCTTGAGAAATTCGAAGATAATTGGGGATTTTTTGCGAAATAAATTGAGAAAATAGAGGAATTTGTGCATCTATATATCGGAATCCAGGGTTTATGGAGGAGGAATGAAAGAGGAGGAGCGGAGCGTGTTATAGGAAATATGTGTTATTGTGAGGGCTATAAAGCAAAGGCTTTTTCTAAGGGCACCACACAAATTACTTGGGCTATCCCAAAAAATTTCAAAAATATTACAAGTTTGCCATTATTTTTTTTTTACTTGGGGCTAGCCCAAAGAATGGTATAAATACCAACTCCATTTCATTTCCTCTCTTTCTCTTCCTCTTCCTCTTGGTAAATTATAAGGGCACAACACATTTTATTCAGGGCTGTCCAAGTGTTAGTTTTTCATTATTTACAAGTTTGCCACTGAAAAAATTACTCAGGGCTATCCAAGTGGTAGGTATAAAAGATAAGTGTTATAATTTTTGTTTCTTTCCTCACTCTCCATTCCTCACAAGAAGAAGAAGAACAACAAGAAGAAAGAAAAAAAAAAAGAACAAGAACATCAATTTTTGCAAACCTAGTTTATTTTGATTTTTTTCTCTCTTCTAATTTCTCAGATCTCTTTCTCCAAACCCTACTTTATTTTTCTTCTTCTTGTTTGGGCATTATGGATGAAACCCTAGTTGTAGAAGAAATTGGGTTATCAAATCTATCAAATCTATTAATCTATTAGTCTATTAACCAATTTTTCTTTATTGATAGAAGAATTATGCATGAAATCCTAGTTGTAGAAGAAAACTATGGAAGAAATCCTAGTTGTAGAATAATTGGGTTCATATCAGGACTGCCACAATTTCTGGCAGTCCTATAAGTATTGAGGACTGCCAGAAATTGTGGCAGTCTTGAAATAGTCTCGATGTACAACAGGACTGCCACAATTTCTGGCAATCCTAGAAGTAATGAGCACTGTCAGGAATTGTGGCAGTCTTGAAATAGACTCGATGTACAACAGGACTGCCACAATTTCTGGCAGTCCTAGAGGTAATGAGGACTGCCAGGAATTGTGGCAGTCCTTAAAGGGACATGCTCTACAGCAGGACTGCCACAATTTCTGGCAGTCCTAGACATATTGAGGACTGCCAGAAATTGAGGCAGTCCTGAAAGGTACTTGCTGTACAGCAAGTTCCTTTCAGGACAGCCACAATTTCTGGCAGTCCTAAAGTCGAAATTCCCGAATAAAAAAATATGTTAGGATTTATTTCAATCTTGATAATAGAGTGAAATATGCATTTTAGGATTTATTTCCATGCATTCTTTGTGAGGAAAGAAGTATTTAACCTTTATTTCATGCATTTTAGGGTTTATTTAATTTTTTTGGTGCCATCGAAATTGGGAAAGAGAAGGAAACTAGGATTTTGATGGAGATGGTGATGATGGAAATGGTGGAGAAGAAGAAGATGATGATGATGAGAAAAAAAACTAGGATTTTGATGGAGATGTGAGAATGGAAATGGTGGAGAAGAAGAAGATGGATAGAAGAATAAGAAGAAGAAAGTTAGGTTTGTGAAGAGAGAGAGTGGAAATTTGAAATGAGAGTGAATTTTCGGGTTTGGGGGGGCTGTGGCGTTTGGACAGCCCCCTGAATGAAAAATTTGGACAACCCGAGTAAAAGTTCCTCAAAGCCTGGCTAGCCCCGAGTAAAAAAACATGTGCCCTTATAATTAGCCATTCATCTTCCTCTACTCTTTCTCCCTCTACTCTTTTCTTCTTCTCCTCCACATTTCTAGGTCATAAAATTCTAAACCCTAGCCCAAATTTTTTCCCAAATTTTTCTAGAATAGCACTTTGACATCAGTGGGCTGGAAGTATATGAAGAGAAAATAGCCTATCACAATCCCAACAAAGATTTCAACTCTGAATCCAACAAAACCCAGCACAGAGCTCAACAAACCCATCTCCTCCATTGCCGCCTCTCCAAGAATCAGAAGAAAATCAACACCACCACAACAAGAAAATAAAATACTAATTTTCCACCCAAAGAAAATAATAGTTATTTTGGAAAACTTAAAAGTGCAAAAACGGAGGTCCAAACATCATTTTTTGTGATTCTAAAATTTTGGAAGGCTGTCTAACGGAAAAGCGGTTAATCTCAGGCTCCTCGAAGATACGCTCATTTTGCGACAAACCGGGGCTCGTTTCGACCTCTCAGTCAAAAGTTATGGCCCTTCAAAGTTTCAACTAACCATAAAATGCAGGAGAATGGCCATTCTTCGTGTTAGAACACGAAGAATGTTAATTTCGCATGAGGGTGGTCATTCTCCGTGTTAGAACGTAGGAGAATGGTCATTATCCGTGTAATTTAGGACTGCCAGGGGGGTGGCAGTCCTATTTGTAAGTCTAAGTGATGAGAGTTTTGAAACTCTCTATTACATAGAGTTTCAATTAGGACTGCCACCCCCTGGCAGTCCTATACAAAATGAGGACTGTCAGGGTGCTGGCAGTCGTAATTGAAACTTGCTGTTACAGCAAATATCAATTAGCACCCTAGCAGTCCTACACTTAAGTAGGACTGCCAGGGTGCTGGCAGTCCTATTTATAAGTCTCTGTGACAGAGTTTCAGTTTGAGGAGCTCATCACAGAGTTTTATAATTAGGACTGCCACCCCCCTGGCAGTCCTACGCTTATGTAGGACTGTCAAGGTCCTGGCGACTACATAAGCGTAGGACTGTCAGGGGGTGGCAGTCCTAATTATATAACTCTGTGACAGAGAGTTTTAGTTTTCCTTAAGGACTGTCATGTTCCTGGCAGTCCATCATTCTTTCAGGACTGCAAAATAGATGGCAGTTCTGTTTTATAAAAGGACTGCCAGGCTTCCTGCAGTCCTGTTTTATAATAGGACTGCCTGGAACATGGCAGTCCACTTTGGCAGTAGGACTGCCCGTTCTTCGGCAGTCCTCAGAGATGACGCCCACGAGCAGCAGCCGAACGGCCATTTCGTGTTCTAGGGTTAGGTTTAAACGAAAAAACGGAGATTTTATGAGTTCGAAAAGTACTTTCACAAACAAAAATTTGTTCTAACCTAATTTATCATAACATTTAAGAGATATTGAAGAAGATTCTTTGAATTGTAAAATAAAATATACTGTCACGACCCGATCCCAAATAATTGGGTCGACCCGGATCATGCCCAACCTGCACCGTTGTTGAGACGGCGGCAGTAAGCTGTATCCACTATTACAGGTAATCACAACAACATATATATATTTGTCACAACTCAATATTCGGGAATTTAAAACTTTATTCAACATTTGAAAAGTACAACTGGAATGTAAAAGAACTGAAAAGAATGCTGAATTCAAATTAACAAAATTCTAAAACAACAAATCTGGAAACAGATAATCTAGCTAAGCGTTCGGCTCGTCGGCCTCAGGTCCTGCGTCCTCCAATAGGGACTCTGGCAATACCACATGGTACAGAACTGGGTCATAATAGCTGTTGTATAACAGCTCAGCATCCTCAAAATCCCCTAAAAATGTTATCTCCAGTCAGGAGGGAGCAAAGTACAATTCATGATAATCTAACAATTAAAATAATAATAGAGTCATGCACTTTTAAACAATTTAAAATAAACAGTTCTCCAGCAGTTAAAACATTGTGATGTGAATAGGCAATGAATATGACCGGCTTGGGTTGTACAGTTTTATCCTATTGATACGATATGGCTTATCCCCGTGTGTATGAGGGGTAAGCTAATACAGTTCTAAATTATTACTTTGGATGTGGTCATACTCATTACACTACTCCCCCAGTACCCAACAGTCAATCAGTCAGTGCTCTCAGAGAGAGTTCCGTGTTGCATCGTGGTTTAAACTTGCAATAAAACGATTATTAAATAATTGTAAACTAACACAAAATGTACTTGCCTTTGTTTATGACTGGAAACGGTGTTGATTCCGGGAAGATGCTATGTTCGTCTCCGAGATCCTACAGTTGGAGAACTTGACTTAGAACCATTGTGAAACCAAGCTAGGTGTGCTAGTTGCAATCTCTAGTAGCAGGTCCTAGTCAGATTTTAAGTTTGTTTATTCTACTGCTAACGGTTTATGACGCGTGCTACGTTGGTTCTCATTTAGTTGGATAGCCAGTTTCTGGTTTTACTTGGAAAATCGTCGTTACCGGTTGATTTGGCAAAAACTTGTATTTTGTAATACTATATATAAAACTACTATTTTCTTTCAATGATAAATCATGGGTTTTGTTTAATTATCAATATTTTAATCAAGTTATTTTATCGTGAAAAATTCTTATTAATTTATACAAAATATTTATCAGTCATTTTGTTACGAAGCGCCTAATAATATAAATGATAAAACCACCAGAAAATTAAAGGAAAATCAACCCAGAAAATAAATGAAAAACCTAGACTACGCAATACAGGGGCACAGCTGACAGAATAGGAATATGGGCTTATGCCCTAACAAACTTTACATAAATTAAAATAAGAGAAAATTAGTTAGCTCTGACTAATATCCTGTATTTTTTAAATACCGAAAATAAAACTAAAAATAAAATAAAAATCTTAGGAGTCTCAGACTTGGTCCAATCGTCACTATTAGCTAATGCCTCAACGTTCGGGTAGAACCGGTTTCGTTTGCATTTCGCTAGGGCCCACGGACCGGTATGGTCGTCGCCCAGAAATCAAATTAAATAAATAATTTTCGAAAACCGATTTGAAATTCATTTCTAAAATTTTATAAAAATTTGGGCAGCATTTTCTCTATTTTCGGGACAACCCAAAACTGGGAAAATGCGCCGAAACACCCATAATAGAAGTCCCAAACCAGGGAACACCCAGAAAATAACTTCCAAACTATTTTACACCAAAATTAAATTCACAGAATAATTCCCGATGCTTAATCGGAAACCCGAAATATAGTTTCGGGAATTCCCGAAATAAATTCGGAAACCACAGCGCCCAAAAAACCAGAAAACTCATTTCGGAAAAATCCGAAATAACCACAGAATGACACAAAAACGTCTCCGAAAAATCCGAAGTTGCTACGTCGCTCAAAAACCGAATTTCCGGGAGGGAATCGGGGACCAATCTCATCATTGACTACCGAAATGGGACGGGACAAAGGAGTTATACCTTAGGTTGCTCGGCTAGAGCTCTCAGATGAAAAATATAGAAAATAATCGTGGACAGTAGGTCGGGAAAGCCCGGGACAGCGCTGTTCAGAACGACGAGGGCACGGGAGACTCGCGGTAACCACGCCAGAGTGGTGCGAGGCCGGCAGAAGGGTGCCGGAGGGGCGCTGGTCCAGAAGAGGGGGCCGGGCTCGGGGAGTTCCGCGCGGGCGGAGGGGTGCAGCGCCGGGGAACGGCGCCGGAGCTCAGGGTCCGACGGAAGACGCGCGCCGGAGCTAGGGCAGCGCAGGGGCCGACAGGGGAGGCGCCGGGTCGGGTGCTCGAGTTGGGGGCGGCCCGGAGATCGTCGGGGCGGGCGCTCGGGTGCCGGGCTGGCGTCGCCGGAGTTGGCTCGGGAGTTGGGTCGCAGGGAGGAGATCGGGAGCTAGGGCACGGTTGGGGAAAGAGTTGATAAAGAGGGGTTCTGGAGAAAAATATGAGTGAGGGAATTTGAGAGAGAGAGAGTTGTGTGGGAGAAGTGGTGGTGTTGGTGTTTGGTTATAATAGAGGAGGAGTGGAGTTAAGTATGTGGAGGAGAGGAATATTGTGCTGGAGAATAGAGGAGAAGGAGAGGGTCGTGGGGGCTTGGGTCCAGCGGCTGAATAGGTGTAGGAATTTGGTTTTAAGTTTTTTTTTCTACCTATTAATCCAACTACCATATATGTACAATTATATATAATAAATTTTGTATTGAGGATTTTAAAAGGAATGTCCAGGTTGGGTTCGGAACTGAGTTGGGTTTGGGTTCGGGGTCGAGCTGACGACAAAAATCCTAGTTATAATTTTTGAAAATAGTTTCGAACCCATAATAAAATTAATAATAAATAGTAATAATTTTATATAATAATAATAATAAATAATCACACATTCTAAAACTGGGTTTCACAATCTTCCCTCCTTAGAAAATTTCGTCCTCGAAATTAAAGACAGGATTAGGGGTTACCTCAAGTCTCAAACAGGTACGGATACTGTAGCACCCAGTTTCTAAAATAAGGGTAATTTTAAAATTTTGTAATTATAATTATTTAATAATGATATTTAAACCATATTATGATTTTTGGTGATTTTTAGTTATTTTAAAACTATTTAAAACCACGACTTGTGATTTTGATGTTTTCCTAGTGCAACCTTAGAGATTACTTAACCTAGAGACTAATCATGATCATATGAGCCTAGTCATAGGTTTAGAACACCAAGTTAGAGCTTTTTAGCCTAAGGGGTATTTTGGTAATTTACTAGGAATTATTTGAAATTATTGGATTTATGTGAATTATTATTATTTAATTATTGTCATGAGAGTCCCTAACCCAGATTACCCTAATCTGGAGGTCAGCCACTAACCTAGAGACTAGAGGATGGATATTACATATTAGTCAATATAGGAAAATATCTAGGATATTTACATATTAGATATTTTCCTTAAACCCCTCAAAATATCATTCCTTACCTAGAAGTCCTTGCCTTCACCATGAAGGAAGACACAAAAGTCTTCATGGACACCCCCTCCCCACACCCTATGACCAGCCATGGGCACCCCCCTATCACTACCCCTTCCTATATAATCATATCAAACCCTTGCATACAAATTTACATATTTTAAACCTAGAAATTCTCTTTCCATCAAACCTTCATAACTTCTTCAAATTAGCTCTAAATTTACCCAAGTCTTTTGCATTGGGACCCTACAACATTGAGGGTACTAAGGGAGGCTAGCAATCAAAGTTTCACAAGGCTAGGACATCACCAAGAGAAGTGGACACCCCCTCCCCTATTCTAGGCTTTTCATTGAGTTTTCACTCAATAGGTAATTACCCTCAAACCTTGTTAATACTGTGATTTCTCTTCATAAATGCATGCATATAGGTATACCCTAACTGTGGGTCAAGTTTGGTAGGAAGTAGGTTTGGTTTGGTGTCCGTATCGGACACGTATCCTAGGTTATAAAACCATGTTTGATGAATTGCCCCAAAGGTTTTGACTTCTGTAAAATGTAGAACAAATTACATTTTCAGGTAGCCCTAACCTTGCTAACCCTAACCCTAACTTACTGAGCACGAATCCGAGTCGTGTCCGTGTCCAAAATGGACACGAACTCACTGCACGATGCACACGAGCAGTGCCCTGCTACCACGCTGCTCGTACTCACTGTACAGAGCACGTGGACACGCCAAAATTGGTGTGGACACGGGGGCAATGTCTGCGAACATGCCCCCAAGGTTTCACGGTGTCTCATTTTGTATCGGACACGTAATCACCCACGCACTGGACACCTACACGCACGTTCAGTCGAATTTTCGACTAGGACACGAGCCTCGTGTCCCACGCACACGAGTCGTGGACACGTATCAGGCTGACACGTGTGTAGCCCATCATTGGGCGAACACCAGGACACAAGCACGTGGTGCGTCGTGTCCTGTGTCGTGAGCACGAGACACTCGATCGCGTGCACGATGCGGTCTGAATGCACGATTTTAGGTCTCTGATACGCGTCTCGTGTCCTTTCTACACGACACGTGGACACGTATCAGGGTGTTGGACACGTACCCTACCCCTAGGCGCACCTAGGGACACGATCACGAGACACGAGGACACGCGTGTCGTATCCTAGAGCTAGGTGCATGCGTGCACGATGCGGTGACAATTCCCTGTGTCAGGGTTTACCCGATTGGGTTTTCTAGAGTTTAGACACGTTGTGTCGTGTCGTGGTGTTGTATCAGGGCCCCTAGACACTAGAGGACACCTAGGGACACTATTACCAACCCTTGGTTGGGGACCATAGTCGAGTTTAGGAGTTGGTTTTGGGTTTACCCTAACCCACTGTCACAGTGTATTATTTCCAGTTTTTTGTATTATTTTCCAGTTTTCAAATTCGAGATTCAAAATGATTTTTGATGTTTAATATACATGTATTTGTATGTATACGTATTGTATATACATATATATGTGTTTGTGTGTGTATAGGTGGGAATTTGGGTGAAATTGCATGTGTATATATGTATATATGAGTATATGTATATATGTATGTATTTATGTATGTTAGTGTGTGTGTGTGTGTCATTGTTCTCTGTCACAGTGGACAGAGAACCCCCCCTACTGTCCAGAAATCTCATCTCTCTCTCTCTCTTGTTCACTCTCTATCTCTCTCTCTCTCTCTCTCTCTCTCTATATATATATATATATATATATATATATATATATGTTTTATGTGTATATATATGTATATATATATATATGTTATATATAGTGAGTGTATATGTAGTATTTTATATATTGGTTATATATAGTATATATAGTGGGATATATATTTTATATATATTGTAGATATGTGTATATATATAATATGGCCTATGAGTATATATATGGTATAGATAGTGTATGTATCTATTGTATATATATATATATACCTATATGTATCTACTAGTGCCCTAGATGTACTAGCCTATGGCCAATGAGTTAGGATAGACCATTAGGCCTACTAGACCTAGGTAGTTGACCTTGTTTGACTAGAGTTGACCAAAGTCAACCTTAGGTCAAACTTGACCTAATTGACCTAGAAATGGCTTGGATGGACTTTAAAGGGCTTGATGACTAAGGTTTGACTAAACCTAGACTATTAAACTAGTTGATTTATGTTTGACCATATGGTTATGAGGATAGTCCTATGTAATTTAAGATATGTATGGGGTTAAGTGGGATAATTAGGAGTTGTGTCATGATTTGGGTTAGCCTTATAGAGTTGACATATAGAGTTGACCCTTGATCTAAAAAACCTTAGTTAGTCTAAGTTTGACCTAGATTTGACTAACCTTGACTTGCTTGACCTTGTTTGACTTAGTTGACTCCTTATGACCTAGTATGACTTAAGTTGACCTAGTTTGACTGTTAGAGTTGACCAAGAGTTGACTTTTGACCAGATTGACCTAGAATCATGTAGTATGCATTGTATACTCTATTTTTACCATTGTGGATATATTGTGACCTGTTTTACTCTAAATAGGACTCTATGACACCAGTTCGGACATCTATTCATATAAGTCATACAGGGTGACAAGCGAGTACATTCTCTGATCATTTCATACATGTTAGGATTTATATTCTTGCTCTAGATTACTTTACATGATGCTGTCACGTTATTATCACGGGTTGGTACTATATGGATCTTGTCATGCGATGTTATCCCCCTCGGGGTGCATCAAATACAGTTGTCATGTGCTTTTCACGAACATCTTGTATTTCATGTACACCTCTATTCATGTATACTCTTGTGCAATCTTGTACTCTCATGATCACGTGAGCAAACATGATAAAAACCTCTTGTGCAAGGTAACGTAACTTGACTGGATCCTTGTGTATTGATTGGGGAGGGTAAGTAGGAAATGGTTATGTGATCAAAATCCCATCTTGTGAAATCTTATGAAATCATGTATATGTCCATAGTACACTCACGTATGATGGAGTTACCCTTGCATTATCCTAACCCGTTTATATAACCATCTCATGCTCTAAATCACAGGTTACCTATAGTTCTTACTTATCATATATATAGACATTTCCAGTTATCAAATCTCTCTCGTTTATATATATATTCTTTACAGTCCATGTATCTTACTCTATGCATGTTTTACATTTTCTAACATGATATGAACTGCGTGAGATGTATTGTGCTCGTTCCTGTCCTGACTGGACCTGTTAAAAATATTACAGATGATGATGGTGACTGTCCTACCTTCTATGGGACACATGAGGGTGACCTTCAGGAGCCTGAGGAGCATCTAGCTCAGTAGAGGGTGCCTAGTCTAGTCTAGTGTTTATAGTTTTCATTTTGTATCGGATTGTTCCGATTGTTAGTTGTGACTTAGTTATATTTCAGGTCTTGTACTTATTTGTGTTGGACATCTACTTTGTGTGGTGTGATAACTCTATTTATATTCAGTTTCTTCCTTTCCTCTGATTCCATATCATGCTCTATCTTTCCTAGATTTGTGTTTGAGATATAGAGTTGAGATGTTATGTTATACCTCCATGCGGAGATGACAGGTTTATATATCTTGTTGTTAGATGTTAGATTTTATAGATGACCTATACAGCATTCTACCGCCGACACTGCGACGTAGGCTGGACGTACCCACGTTCTCGTGCCCCTAATCAGGGTGCGGGTCGTGACACGTTTTTGTGGTGGCCCATGCAGGTCTGTGTCGTAATTAGTGCGATCTCGTAATGGTGCTCGACTTAGAGTACTAATTACGAGCCTGCAATTAGGACGTAGGACCTAGGACATGATAGGAGTTTCTCAATCACACCTAGGAAATTTTCGATCTTTTGATTATCATGATTACTCTTCTTGTATTAAATTAACTGTCCTTCCTTGATAAATCTACTCATGTGCCATATTGATCTCTTTGTTTCAATTCGTCTCCAGGATGACGAAGACGCACCCGCAGGCCACTGGATCGAGTAGCTTGCCCGATAGATCTGACCAGGCTGAGGAGGAGGTTCACGAGACTGCCCCCAGTGATTCTACTATCCCGGAGACCCCGACAGTTGCACATGGAGGTCTACTACCTCCACCCCAGAGGGTTTCGGCCGTTGTTCCAGGGATACTACCGCCACCACCACCGATACCGACGGATACAGATCATATGTTCCTTCTCCTTCAGTAGATAATGGAGACTCAGCGGGCCCAGGCAGAGGCATCACAGCGCCAGTCGGAGGCGTCACATCGTCAGATTGAGATGCTGAGGTAGAGCATGGAGAACTTGCATCAGCTTGTACTGGCAGCAGTGGAGAGAGTGGCACCGGGTACGGTACAGGGCCCTACTGGCTAGCAGCCGTACCAGCAGCAGTCCAGGCCGGGAACAGTACTAGACTTTAGGAAGATGAGCTCCAGAGACTTCACGGGCACAGAGGGCATCCTTTATGCAGACGACTGGCTAGAGGATGTGTAGCGGAGTATGGAGCTGGCAGAGCTTCCTAGAGCACTTTGGGTTTCGGCCGTAGCCAGCCGATTCTTCGATATCGCGCTGACATGGTACCGTACGGATCCTCATGCATCGGTGAGAGGGCTGACATGGGAGAACTTTCGGAGGCTCTTCAAGGAGAAGTTCTTCCCGGACGTGGCTCTTACAGCATTGGAGGGCCAGTTCGTGGGTCTAGTGCAGGGGAACTCGTCGGTGGACGAGTATGCAGCAGAGTTCTTCCGCCTTAGCAGGTTCGCTTCCGATATGATCCAGGATGAGGGGCAAAAGGCTCGTAAGTTCCGTAGGGGACTTATTCATGCAGTGCGCACCCGCACCTCGGGACGCCGTGACGCGACGTTCGATCAGATATTGATGGACGCACAGATTGCAGAGGAGGACTTCGGCCTCAAGCCGAAGAGGGGCAGTGATACCTTAGGGGCTAGTTCTAGTGTAGGGCCAGCCAAGCGCCCTCACATACAGCATAGGCCAGTTCAGCAGTCGTTTCAGGGCCAGGGACATATACTTCACCAGCAGGCACCCAGGCAGCAACAGCACCCTATATGTAACTTCTGTAATAAGCAAGGTCACGGATGGGACGACTGCAGAAAGAGGCAGGGCCTGTGTTTGCTTTGTGGTTCAGCAGAGCATCAGTTGAGGGAGTGCCCCAAGAACTTGGCACGATTGGCTCAGGCAGCAGCATGAGCTAGGGCTCCGACAGGGCAGCAGACGGGACCACCGTTGCAGATTCAGCAGCAGAGGTTTGTTCAGCATCAGCAGCAGGCCAAGGGAGGCCAGCCGGGGCGAGCTTTCGCCATGGCAGTCGATGATGCACAGGAAGAGGGAGAGCTGATTGCAGGTTCCAACCTTTTCGATTCTATTTCTGCATTTGCCGCCTTATAACTGTCTTGGAATTTCGATTCTATCTGTTCCTTGTAGTTGATAAATTTTGTTCGGATATTTCATTGTGAATTATTTTCTTCTGAGATAAGTCGTATGGGCTAGGTCGTCTCGATCATGGGATCTAGAGTCTTCTATAGTCATGTTAGCTGGCATAGTGAGGACATATAGTCGGATTTTGGACGTATTTCTCGGATGTGGGAATTTAAGGTTTTCGCGGCCAGGCATGCGGCAATGCGAAAATTTTAAATACCATGATTCTAGAGGTATGTACCTTAGTCGAGGACTCTGTAAATATCGTAGCCTTGCTCACTAGCATGACGAAGATTCCGAGTATCATGATTTGGACAGACGCATATAATTATCGGACTGTGTGTTTGAGACTGATTGTTGGGGTGTTTGACCTAGAAGGAGTATGACCATTCTAATTTCGAGGACGAAATTTTTCTAAGGAGGGTAGACTTGTAGCACCCAGTTTCTAAAATGAGGGTAATTTTGAAATTTTGTAATTATAATTATTTAATAATGATATTTAAACCATATTATGATTTTTGGTGATTTTTAGTTATTTTAAAACTATTTAAAATCACGACTTGTGATTTTGATGTTTTGCTAGTGCAACCTTAGAGATTACTTAACCTAGAGACTAATCATGATCATATGAGCCTAGTCATAGGTTTAGAACACCAAGTTAGGGCTTTTTAGCCTAAGGGGTATTTTGGTAATTTACTAGGAATTATTTGAAATTATTGGATTTATGTGAATTATTATTATTTAATTATTGTCATGAGAGTCCCTAACCCAGTTTACCCTAATCTGGAGGTCAGCCACTAACCTAGAGACTAGAGGATGGATATTACATATTAGTCAATATAGGAAAATATCTAGGATATTTACATATTAGATACTTTCCTTAAACCCCTCAAAATATCATTCCTTACCTAGAAGTCCTTGCCTTCACCATGAAGGAAGACACAAAAGTCTTCATGGACACCCCCTCCCCACACCCTATGACTAGCCATGGGCACCCCCCCTATCACTACCCCTTCCTATATAATCATATCAAACCCTTGCATACAAATTTACATGTTTTAAACCTAGAAATTCCCTTTCCATCAAACCTTCATAACTTCTTCAAATTAGCTCTAAATTCACCCAAGTCTTTTGCATTGGGACCCTACAACATTGAGGGTACTAAGGGAGGCTAGCAATCAAAGTTTCACATGGCTAGGACATCACCAAGAGAAGTGGACACCCCCTATTCTAGGCTTTTCATTGAGTTTTCACTCAATAGGTAATTACCCTCAAACCTTGTTAATACTGTGATTTCTCTTCATAAATGCATGCATATAGGTATACCCTAACTGTGGGTCAAGTTTGGTAGGAAGTAGGTTTGGTTTAGTGTCCGTATCGGACATGTATCCTAGGTTATAAAATCATGTTTGATGAATTGCCCCAAAGGTTTTGACTTCTATAAAATGTAGAACAAATTGCATTTTCAGGTAGCCCTAACCTTGCTAACCCTAACCCTAACTTACTGAGCACGAATCCGAGTCGTGTCCGTGTCCAAAATGGACACGAACTCATTGCACGATGCACACGAGCAGTGCCCTGCTACCACGCTGCTCGTACTCACTGTACAGAGCACGTGGACACGCCAAAATTGGTGTGGACACGGGGGAATGTCTGCGAATATGCCCCTAAGGTTTCACGGTGTCTCGTTTTGTATCGAACACGCAATCACCCATGCACTGGACACCTACACGCACGTTCAGTCGAATTTTCGACTAGGACACGAGCCTCGTGTCCCACGCACACGAGTCGTGGACACGTATCAGGCTGACACGTGTGTAGCCCATCATTGGACGAACACCAGGACACAAGCACGTGGTGCATCGTGTCCTGTGTCGTGAGCACGAGACACTCGACCGCGTGCACGATGCGGTCTGAATGCACGATTTTAGGTCTCTGATACGCGTCTCGTGTCCTTTCTACACGACACGTGGGCACGTATCAGGGTGTTGGACACGTACCCTACCCCTAGGCGCACCTAGGGACACGATCACGAGACACGAGGACACGCGTGTCGTGTCCTAGAGCTAGGTGCACGCGTGCACGACGCGGTGACAATTCCCTGTGTCAGGGTTTACCCGATTGGGTTTTCTAGAGTTTAGACACGTTGTGTCGTATCGTGGTGTCGTATCAGGGCCCCTAGACACTAGAGGACACCTAGGGACACTGTTACCAACCCTTGGTTGGGGACCATAGTCGAGTTTAGGGGTTGGTTTTGGGTTTACCCTAACCCACTGTCATAGTGTATTTTTCCAGTTTTTGTATTATTTTTCAGTTTTCAAATTCGAGATTCAAAATGATTTTTGATGTTTAATATACATATATTTGTATGTATACGTATTGTATATACATATATGTGTTTGTGTGTGTATAGGTGGGAATTTGGGTGAAATTGCATGTGTATATATGTATATATGAGTATATGTATATATGTATGTATTTATGTATGTTAGTGTGTGTGTGTGTCATTGTTCTCTGTCACAGTGGACAGAGAACCCCCCTACTGTCCAGAAATTTCATCTCTCTCTCTCTCTCTCTCTCTCTCTCTCTCTCTATATATATATATATATATATATATATATATATATATATATATATATATATATATATATATATATATATGTTTTATGTGTATATATATATATATATATATATATATATATATACACATAAAACATATATATATATATATATATATATATATATATATATATATATATATATGTTATATATAGTGAGTGTATATGTAGTATTTTATATATTGGTTATATATAGTATATATATAGTGGGATATATATTGTATATATATTGTAGATATGTATATATATATAATATGGCCTATGAGTATATATATGGTATAGATAGTGTATGTATCTATTGTATATATAGATACCTATATGTATCTACTAGTGCCCTAGATGTACTAGCCTATGGCCTATGGCCAATGAGTTAGGATATACCATTAGGCCTACTAGACCTAGGTAGTTGACCTTGTTTGACTAGAGTTGACCAAAGTCAACCTTAGGTCAAACTTGACCTAATTGACCTAGAAATGGCTTGGATGGACTTTAAAGGGCTTGATGACTAAGGTTTGACTAAACCTAGACTATTAAACTAGTTGATTTATGTTTGACCATATGGTTATGAGGATAGTCCTATGTAATTTAAGATATGTATGGGGTTTAGTGGGATAATTAGGAGTTGTGTCATGATTTGGGTTAGCCTTATAGAGTTGACATATAGAGTTGACCCTTGATCTAAAAAACCTTAGTTAGTCTAAGTTTGACCTAGATTTGACTAACCTTGACTTGCTTGACCTTGTTTGACTTAGTTGACTCCTTATGACCTAGTATGACTTAAGTTGACCTAGTTTGACTGTTAGAGTTGACCAAGAGTTGACTTTTGACTAGATTGACCTAGAATCATGTAGTATGCATTGTATACTCTATTTTTACCATTGTGGATATATTGTGACCTGTTTTACTCTAAATAGGACTCTGTGACACCAGTTCGGACATCTATTCATATCAGGCATACAGGGTGACAGGCGAGTACATTCTCTGATCATTTCATACATGTTAGGATTTATATTCTTGCTCTAGATTACTTTACATGATGCTATCACGTTATTATCACGGATTGGTACTATATGGATCTTGTCATGCGATGTTATCCCCCTCGGGGTGCATCAAATACAGTTGTCATGTGCTTTTCACGAACATCTTGTATTTCATGTACACCTCTATTCATGTATACTCTTGTGCAATCTTGTACTCTCATGATCACGTGAGCAAACATGATAAAAACCTCTTGTGCAAGGTAACGTAACTTGACTGGATTCTTGTGTATTGATTGGGGAGGGTGAGTAGGAAATGGTTATGTGATCAAAATCCCATCTTGTGAAATCATGTATATGTCCATAGTACACTCACGTATGATGGAGTTACCCTTGCATTGTCCTAACCCGTTTATATAACCATCTCATGCTCTAAATCACATGTTACCTATAGTTCTTACTTATCATATATATAGATATTTCTAGTTATCAAATCTCTCTCATTTATATATTTATTCTTTACAGTCCATGTATCTTACTCTATGCATGTTTTACATTTCCCAACATGATATGAACTGCGTGAGATGTATTGTGCTCGTTTCTGTCCTGACTGGACCTGTTGAAAATATTACAGATGATGATGGTGACTGTCCTACCTTCTATGAGACACATGAGGGTGACCTTCAGGAGCCTGAGGAGCATCTAGCTCAGTAGAGGGTGCCTAGTCTAGTCTAGTGTTTATAGTTTTCATTTTGTATCGGATTGTTCCGATTGTTAGTTGTGACTTAGTTATATTTCAGGTCTTGTACTTATTTGTGTTGGACATCTACTTTATGTGATGTGATAACTCTATTTATATTCAGTTTCTTCCTTTTATCTGATTCCATATCATGCTCTATCTTTCCTAGATTTGTGTTTGAGATATAGAGTTGAGATGTTATGTTATACCTCCGTGCGGAGATGACAGGTTTATATATCTTGTTGTTAGATGTTAGATTTTATAGATGACCTATACAGCGTTCTACCGCCGACACTACGGCGTAGGATGGACGTACCCACGTTCTCGTGCCCCTAATCAGGGTGCGGGTCGTAACAGATACTGCTCCCGCATCTGGTCTTCTCGCTCCCAGGTCGACTCGCCTGGGGAGTTGTGCCGCCACATGACTCTGACTATCGGCGTCACAGAGTTCCTGGTTCTCTTCTCTCCTCTGTCCAATATTGCCACTGGCTTCTCTGGTACTGTGAGGCTGGGTCCAATTTCCAGCTCCGAATGGTCCAAGATGTGACTCGGGTCCGGGATGTAGCGTCTTAGCCGCGAAACGTGGAAGACGTTGTGGACGCCTTCGAGACTTGGGGGTAGAGCCACCCGATAAGCCACTTCTCCAATCCTGTTAAGTACTTCGAAAGGACCAATATACCTGGGGCTTAGCTTTCCTGCTCTGCCGAAACGGATGGTTCCTCTGGTAGAAGAGATCTTCACAAACACACTGTCACCTTCTTCAAACTCCAAAGGCCGTCGGCTGCTATTGGCCCAATGCTTCTGTCTGTCCTGGGCAATACTGAGCTTGTCTCTGATCATTCTCACCTTCTCTGCTGCATCGGTCACCATCTCAGGTCCAAGCAATACTCGTTCTCCGACGTCGTCCCAAACAAGTGGCGTGCGACAACGACGTCCATAGAGTACCTCGAACGGTGTCATAACGATGCTAGCTTGGTAGTTGTTGTTGTAGGAGAACTCTACCAAGTGCAAATGGTCTTTCCAAGACCCTCCAAATTCCAAGACGCAGGATCTCAGCATGTCTTCTAGCGTGTAGATTGTTCTCTCTGATTGCCCGTCAGTCTGGGGGTGGTAGGCGGTGCTGAACTTCAGTTGTGTTCCCAAACTGTCATGCAAACTCTTCCAAAAGTGAAAAATAAATCTAGTATCTCTGTCAGACACAATACTTACCGGAACTCCATGAATCTGGTAGATGTGCCGCATGTACAGTGCTACCAACTTCTCGGTGGATAGACCAACCTTGAAGGAAATAAAGTGAGCTGACTTCGTCAGTCGGTCCACGATAACCCAAATGGCATCCTTCCCTCCTTGGGATCGAGGCAATCCCGACACGAAGTCTATCGTCATGTGCTCCCATTTCCACTCCGGGATGTCAAGCGGCTGCAACAGTCCTGCTGGTCTCTGTCTGCTAGCTTTTACTTGTTGACAAATTAAACATCTAGCCACATACCTGGATACATCCTTCTTCATTCCGTACCACCACACTATAGTACGTATATCCCGATACATTTTGTTGGCTCCAAGATGCATGGAATACTGCGACTGGTGCGCTTCTTGCATCAGCTCGTTCCTCAGTTCGCCAGTTGGTACGCAAAGTCTCGTACCATTCTTCAGTGCTCCGTCACTGGCGATTGAGAATCCTTCCAGTGTTCCCGCCAGCACTTGATCTCTGAGTTTGCAAAGCGTATCGTCATGGAATTGTGCCTCCTTGACTCTGTCCATAAGACTTGAACGCACTTGCAACTTCATCATTGTTGAATCAGCTCCTGGTACAATGGCTTCTCTTCCCAGTTTCTTTATTTCTTCTTCAGGCAGTACAATCTCCAGTCCAAGCTTTTCCATGTCCTCCAGCAAATGACGCTCCTTGGTCAAGAACATTGCCATCGGGTATCGACTAAGTGCATCTGCAACAATATTAGCCTTACCCGGATGGTACTGCAGGTTGATGTCGAAATCCTTCATCAGCTCCAGCCATCGTCTTTGTCTCATGTTCAGCTCTTTCTGAGTGAAAACATATTTAAGACTTTTGTGGTCTATAAATTTTTTCACTCTCTCTCCATAAAGGTAGTGCTTCCATAGCTTCAATGCAAATATCACCGCTGCAAGCTCCAAATCATGTGTGGGATAGTTCTTATCATGAGTCCGTAATTGCCTAGATGCGTAAGCAATTACTTTCCCGTGTTGTTGAAGAACACAGCCCAATCCCTTACCGGAAGCATCACTGTAAATTGAGAAACCGCCGGTACCTGCGGGTAGCGCAAGTATCGGCGCCGTTGTAAGCCTCTTCTTCAGTTCCTCAAAAGCTGACTGGCAAGCTTCAGACCAAATGAATTCTTCGTTCTTCCTGGTAAGCTTCGTCATTGGTTCAGCAATCTTGGAGAAATCCTTCACAAACTTCTGGTAGTAGCCAGCCAAACCCAAAAAGCTTCTGATTTCTGTAACCGAGCTTGGTGCAGTCCACTTCTCAATCGCAGCTATCTTCTTTGGATCCACCGAAATTCCTTTTCCTGTGACAAGTACATGGCCCAGAAATTCCACTTTGTCTAAAAAGAATTCATATTTAGATAGCTTACCATAGAGCTTCTCCTTTCTCAAGGTGCTCAGAACTTTCCTCAGGTGCTCTTCATGTTCTTCTTCAGTCTTCGAGTAGATCAGTATGTCTCGATGAAGACAACAACAAACTGATCCAGGTATTCATGGAAGACCTTGTTCATGAGGTTCATGAATACCGCAGGAGCATTCGTCAGTCCAAACGGCATGACCAAGAATTCAAATTGCCCATACTTGGTGTTGAATGCCGTTTTCGGGATATCCTCCTTCCTGACCTTGATTTGGTGGTAGCCTGATCTGAGATCTATCTTCGAAAATACCTTGGCTCCACTTAGTTGATCAAACAGGTCGTCGATCCGGGGCAGAGGGTACTTGTTCTTGATGGTGATGTTGTTCAGTGCCCGGTAATCAATGCACATCCGCACGGTTCCATCCTTCTTGGGCACGAACAAAACTGGTGCTTCCCAGGGTGAAGCCCCGTCTCTGATAAATCCTTGTGCCTTCAGTTCATCAATCTGGTCCTTCATCTCCTTTGCCTCCTTGGGGTTGACTCTGTAGCATCCTCGAGAAATAGGGGAAGAGCCGGGTACTAGGTCGATGGTGAATTTCACACCTCGATCTGGCGGCAATCCTGGAAGACTATCTGGAAAGACGTCCATGAATTCCGCTATAATAGGGTGAGGAGGCCCGGGTTCTTCGGTGATAGAGGAGTAGGTAACACTCTTCATGTCTTCCGGAGCTCGAGAGATTTCAAACTCCGGTTCTCCTGGTGGACTGAAGATTACACATCCTCTATGACAATCTATCAGCGCATGCTGCTCACTTAACCAGTCCATCCCTAGGACTACATCATAGTTGGGCAAGGGCATCACAAGTAAGGGTGTTAAGAATTGATGGCCTGAGATAGTTATGGGACAGTTACAAGCCTCGGTGATGGGTATGGGTCCACCACCGGTCATAACTCTACTAATCATCTTGCTAAGTCCCGTATCTAGGTAGTGTGCAGAAATAAACTTTGATGATATGAAATTGTGTGATGCGTCCGAATCAAATAATGCTAGAACAGGATGTGAAAACAGATAAATGGAACCTGTGATGACATCAGCGGTAGGTTCCTGCTCTGGTTCTTGGCTCTTCTGCTGCTAGGGCATAGGCTCGCCCGATTTTCTGCTGGTGTTGTCCGAACCGCTGTTGCTGAGTGGGTAGGGGAGCTCTTTGCTGAGTTGCTCCGGCCCGGTGGACTGACGAGGGGCAGTCCTTCACTTGGTGGGTGGCAGACCCACAGACTAGGCAGTGTCCTAGCCTCTTCCTGCATATGGTCGACTGATGTCCTAGCCTCTTGCAAAAATCACAGACAGGGATCTGCTTCTGAGGCGCTCGTTCATTGGTCCTTGCTTGATGGTGCTGCTGCTGATGGTGCGAAGGCCTGTTGTTGTTGTTGTTGGGCTTCTTCTGGTTACCCTGGAAGTTGCTAGTTCCAGGATACTCCCTCTTTGAACGAGAAGGCTGTCTCTTCTCCACATCCTGAGCTCGTATCAAAATCTTCTCATATGTCTTGGCACCACCTGCGATCACAGGGGTGCGAATTTCTTTCCTTAGTCCATACCTGAATCTTTCAGCACGATCCTTGGGGTCAGCAACCAAGTTCTGGGCAAAGCGGCTAAGTCGGCCGAACTCTGCCGCATACTCTCCAACCGTCATGCTCCCTTGCTTCAGGTCCTGGAACTGTCTTTCCATCTCCCGCATCTCTGATGTTGGGAAGAACTTCCTGCGGAACAGCCTCTTGAAGGTGTCCCAGTCAAGCTGCTTGTCCTGGAGTCGGGGTTCATTCCGATACCAGATGCTAGGGGTGAGCATTCGGTTTATTCGGTTTAAACCGAACCGAATAACCGAAAACCGAATTGGACCGAAACCGAATAAGCAAAACCGAATCAAACCGAACCGAATTTGCCCAAAACCGAATCAAACCGAACCGAATTAAATCGATTCGGTTTTCGGTTTATTCGGTTTATTCATATTTTTTTTGATTTTTTTGAGCTTTTTTGTTAATACATATAGTAACTAAATATACATAGACATATTTAGTATATACCTATATATATTTAGTATGTACCTATATATATTAATACTTATATATATAGTACACACACACACACACACACACACACACACACACACACACACACACACACATATATATATATATATATATATATATATATATATATATATATATATATATAAATTAATTAAATTTTCTTATTCGGTTTTCGGTTTTGGACCGAAACCGAAAACCGAAACCGAATAAGAAAATTTAGTATTTTCAAAACCGAAACCGAACCGAATTTTTTTAAAACCGAACCGAACCTCTTATTCGGTTCGGTTCGGTTCGGTTTTCGGTCCAAAACCGAATAATGCTCACCCCTACCAGATGCTTGCCACATCTTGCTGCTGGAGTCCTACTGCTTCGGTCTTGAGGTCTCTGGGAGTCGAGCGACGCTCAAGAGACGCTCCATGCTGTCTAGCCATTCATCGGCGTAGATGATACCCTCGGTCCCTTTGAAAGGTCGAGGGCCTAGCTTCTTGAAGCTCTCTATATCTCCGACCTTCATGTAATAATACGCCTCTAATCAAAAGAATGGCCTTAATGATATAAAACTTAACTCCTGAATTTATGTTTACCTTGGCAGGTCGTGGCTCCAATGAAGTTGTTGCTCCTCTCTCGAGGGCAGCCATAGCCACATTGTGGAGATTCTCCATGCCTTCTCTCATGATCGCGGTCTGCTCGCGATGGGCTTCAGCTTGGGCTGCGGTCTGTTCTCGATGAGCTTCTGCTTGGGCTCTCTAGGCCTCAAGCACTCCTCGTAGCATGCCCACTAGATCGGTGGGATCCACGGGCACTGGTGGGACAGCTGGTGCGGGCACTACCGCAGGGTACTGCGGCTTAGTCCGGGGAAGTGTAGGGTTCGCCGCTTGAGATGTAGTGGCGTAAACGCCGCGGAGTGCCGGAGATTGATGGGGACGGTCGGTCAGCTGCAATGGTGAAGGGTCTGGACGTGCTGGGGGAGATGGGGTGTGTTCGGGTGATGACACCTCATCGCCAGCAGGGGTGGTCTTTTCCTTGTCCATATTCTGGAAGGTTTAGGATGAAAACATAAGCAAGGTATCCTACCAGTCTATAATCAAACAAAAATATTTATGTATATAATTCAGACCTATGTTGTGACAAATCAATGTTCTAGTGTTCTAATTGTTTCTAGGTATGTTTTCCTAAGTTATTGTTACGACCTGCATGGGCCACCACTAAAAACATGTCACGACCCGATCCCAAATAATTGGGTCGACCTGGATCATGCCCAGCCTGCACCGTTGTTGAGACGACGGCAGTAAGCTGTATCCACTATTGCAGGTAATCACAACAACATATATATATTTGTCACAACTCAATATTCGGGAATTTAAAACTTTATTCAACATTTGAAAAGTACAACTGGAATGTAAAAGAACTGAAAAGAATGCTGAATTCAAATTAACAAAATTCTAAAACAACAAATCTGGAAACAGATAATCTAGCTAAGCGTTCGGCTCGTCGGCCTCAGGTCCTGCGTCCTCCAATGGGGACTCTGGCAATACCACATGGTACAGAACTGGGTCATAATAGCTGTTGTATAACAGCTCAGCATCCTCAAAATCCCCTAAAAATGTTATCTCTAGTCAGGAGGGAGCAAAGTACAATTCATGATAATCTAACAATTAAAATAATAATAGAGTCATGCACTTTTAAACAATTTGAAATAAACAGTTCTCCAGCAGTTAAAACATTGTGATGTGAATAGGCAATGAATATGACCGGCTTGGGTTGTACAGTTGTATCATATTGATACGATATGGCTTATCCCCGTGTGTATGAGGGGTAAACTAATACAGTTCTAAATTATTACTTTGGATGTGGTCATACTCATTACACTACTCCCCCAGTACCCAACAGTCAATCAGCCAGTGCTCTCAGAGAGAGTTCCGTGTTGCATCGTGGTTTAAACTTGCAATAAAACGATTATTAAATAATTGTAAACTAACACAAAATGTAATTGCCTTTGTTTATGACTGGAAACGGTGTTGATTCCGGGAAGATGCTAGGTTCGTCTCCGAGATTCTACAGTTGGAGAACTTGACTTAGAACCATTGTGAAACCAAGCTAGGTGTGCTAGTTGCAATCTCTAGTAGCAGGTCCTAGTCAGATTTTAAGTTTGTTTATTCTACTGCTAACGGTTTACGACGCGTGCTACGTTGGTTCTCATTTAGTTGGATAGCCAGTTTCTGGTTTTACTTGGAAAATCATCGTTACCGGTTGATTTGGCAAAAACTTGTATTTTGTAATACTATATATAAAACAACTATTTTCTTTCAATGATAAATCATGGGTTTTGTTTAATTATCAATATTTTAATCAAGTTATTTTATCGTGAGAAATCCTTATTAATTTATACAAAATATTTATCAGTCATTTTGTTACGAAGCGCCTAATAATATAAATGATAAAACCACCAGAAAATTAAAGGAAAATCAACCCAGAAAATAAATGAAAAACCTAGACTACGCAATACAGGGGCACAGCTGACAGAATAGGAATATGGGCTTATGCCCTTACAAACTTTACATAAATTAAAATAAGAGAAAATTAGTTAGCTCTGACTAATATCCTGTATTTTTTAAATACCGAAAACAAAACTAAAAATAAAATAAAATCTTAGGAGTATCAGACTTGGTCCAATCGTTACTATTAGCTAATGCCTCAACGTCCGGGTAGAACCGGTTTCGTTTGCATTTCGCTAGGGCCCACGGACCGGTATGGTCGTCGCCCAGAAATCCAATTAAATAAATAATTTCCGAAAACCGATTTGAAATTCATTTCTAAAATTTTATAAAAATTTGGGCAGCATTTTCTCTATTTTTGGGACAACCCAAAACTGGAAAAATGCGCCGAAACACCCATAATAGAAGTCCCAAACCAGGGAACACCCAGAAAATAACTTCCAAACCATTTTACACCAAAATTAAATTCACAGAATAATTCCCGAAGCTTAATCGGAAACCCGAAATATAGTTTCGGGAATTCCCGAAATGAATTCGGAAACCACAGCGCCCAAAAAACCAGAAAACTCATTTCGAAAAAATTCGAAATAACCACAGAATGACACAGAAACGTCTCCGAAAAATCCGAAGTTGCTACGTCGCTCTAAAACCGAATTCCCGGGAGGGAATCGGGGACCAATCTCATCATTGACTACCGAAATGGGACGGGACAGAGGAGTTATACCTTGGGTTGCTCGGCTAGAGCTCTCAGATGAAAAATATAGAAAATAATCGCGGACAGCAGGTCGGGAAAGCCCGGGACAGCGCTGGACAACGCTGGTCAGAACGGCGAGGGCACGAGAGGCTCGCGGTAGCCACGCCGGAGTGGTGCGAGGCCGGCAGAAGGGTGCCTGAGGGGCGCTGGTCCATAAGAGGGGGCCGGGCTCGGGGAGGTCCGCGCGGGCGGAGGGGTGCAGCACCGGGGAACGGCGCCGGAGCTCAGGGTCCGGCGGGAGACGCGCGCCGGAGCTAGGGCAGCGCAGGGGCCGACAGGGGAGGCGCCGGGTCGGGTGCTGGAGTTGGGGACGGCCCGGAGATCGTCGGGGCGGGCGCTCGGGTGCCGGGCTGGCGTCGCCGGAGTTGGCTCGGGAGTTGGGTCGCAGGGAGGAGATCGGGAGCTAGGGCACGGTTGGGGAAAGAGTTGATAAAGAGGGGTTCTGGAGAAAAATATGAGTGAGGGAATTTGAGAGAGAGAGTTGTGTGGGAGAAGTGGTGGTGTTGGTGTTTGGTTATAATAGAGGAGGAGTGGAGTTAAGTATGAGGAGGAGTGGAGTTAAGTATGTGGAGGAGAGGAATATGGTGCTGGAGAATAGGGGAGAAGGAGAGGGTCGTGGGGGCTTGGGTCCAGCGGCTGAATAGGTGTAGGAATTTGGTTTTAAGTTTTTTTTTTCTACCTATTAATCCAACTACCATATATGTACAATTATATATAATAAATTATGTATTGAGGATTTTAAAAGGAATGTCCAGGTTGGGTTCGGAACTGAGTTGGGTTCGGGTTCGGGGTCGGGCTGACGGCAAAAATCCCAGTTATAATTTTTGAAAATAGTTTTGAACCCAAAATAAAATTAATAATAAATAGTAATAATTTTATATAATAATAATAATTAATAATCACACATTCTAAAACTGGGTTTCACATATACAATAATTAGGAAAAACATAGCTAGCTTGTGATGAGGGTTTCATTTTTGGTGCCATTGATGAGATTTGAAGAAATGTAGAAGAAAACTAGGGTTAGGAGTTTGGATTGGAGTTGGGAAGAATGAGAGTAGGATTTTGGAGAGAGAGTTTTGAAGAGAGAGAAATTTTTTATGAAAATGAAATGAAAGAGAGGGTTTGGGGGGGTGGGATAGCCCCAAGTAATTTTCGGGACGTCCCCAGTAAAAGTTCATCAAACCTGGGCTGTCCCCTAGTAAGTGATAGCCCCTAGTAATTTTGAGGGTGCCCTTAGAAAAAGCCAAAGCAAAATGGATGAAAGAAATGAGAAATCTATTCTACTATATAATATAAAAACTTGGTGGTGAAACTTTTGAATTCCTAAAATACTCTTGAATATTTTATTTTTATAAATATGATGTTATTATATCAACTTACATGTCATTTATATTTAAGAGTCAAAGCAATAAAGTTTTATGCTATGAAGTTTTATTTTTTCATACAACCCTTCATGTTCAAATGGTAATAATTTTTTGTGTCATTACCATTTTTCAAATGTTATTGTTCTAAGTAGAAAATTTAAAAAAATAACAAAATTCGTACTTCAAATCTCTTGGCATTGTAAAAAGAAAGCACACATATGAATAGTCACATGAAAAAGGCAGAAAGACAACAGCTGACCTTATGATATTCTAATTAAAATATGTGCAAATCACGTACACGTAGACTAGTATGACGTTAATTTGGATAATCCGACAATAATTTGTGGGACTGAGCATATTTTCGGTTCAAAACCGAGTATTCATCCGAAATCAAAATGAAAACCGACCCGAAATCAACTATATAAACTATCAGAAATTTCTCATGAACATAGAGGGAGACCGACGTGATATTCTCCGTTAGACCAATCCCTTCCCCTAATAACGTGGGATCCATACCGGTTCAATAGAGGACGTCACGTCAGCCTTCGGATTGGTGCACAGTTCTCTCTCGGTCCATAAAAAAATGTTCGTAAACTATTTGGTTAGGTTTTTCAATTTGGATTTAGTTTTCGATTTTGGCTATTAAAATCTTAAGTTATTCGGTTAATGTTTCCATTTTCAGCTTTAGAAATTAATCCAAATCGAAAATCGAATTATAAGTACTTATATACCCTTTTTTTTGTGTGTGTGTGTGTGTGTGTATATATATATATATATATATATATATATATATATATATATATATATATATATATATATATATATAAAAGAAAAAAAAATATGTGGTGTAGGTTTTTAGCCATGTTTAACACTTATAAAATTGTACGAGACTAACAATTTTTTTACTAAAATTTTCTCTTGTAAAAAAAATACTGTAAATCCTAGATTGCTGGTTACACAAAAAGACTGATGAAAATCAAATTAACCTTTAGCTTGACCTACTATACAAAATTCGTACCGTTTTTGTTTTGCACGTTTTTACAAATTTGTAGTTCAGTTTGATTTGCAATAAAATATATTTTTGTTGAAATTCGGGTTTTATAAATTTTGTTTGTTTTAATTGGATCGAATTGACCGAATGTTGAGCACTAACACAAATAGCTTTAAATTCATTGGCACCATAGGAAATAAGGGTGTGTTAGAACCGGGACACAATTTTTTTTTTCAATAGAAAACTGAATGAAACAGTTGTAAGAGCATCATTAGTAAGGTCCATCCCATTTTCTAGATTCTAGATTTAGAATGTAGGAGCTCATTTTGTAGAATAATAAGTCTCATCCCTAGTCCCAATTTCTACAATTTCGGTCCCAACCCCATCCATGGGTGCTAAGGGTTGGGCCTCCCAATTTCTAGATTCTAGATTGTAGAAACTCGTTTTATGGAATAGTAAGTTCCAATTTGGAGCTCAACTTTCTAGATTCTAAACTTTATATTATTTTTTTCCTACATTAATTTTTGACCACACAATTTTTGGGACCGGAGCTCACTTTATCATTTCCTACCATTCTCATACAAACCCAACCCATTCTACATTTACCTTTTTTTTTGAAATTTTGGGCTCCAAATTGCATTGGAGAGTCCCAACTACTAATGATGCTCTAAGAACAACGTTCCAACACAACGCTTCAAGGAAGGTGCGTAACAGAGATCCTAGGAGAATTCTGGAATACGAAAATCTAAGAAGATTTCGTAAATGTAGCAAACGATAGTAGTGCTTCTAAACAGAAGGTACTAATCGAAATGCTAAAGGCAGCAGTGAAGGTGACATGCGATAAATGGAAGGTGGTGGCCTGCTGGGGTGTCAAGAACACCAGTGCTCAAAGCTAGATCCGTCCACACGGTCAGCTTCTAGGAACCAGCAAGCTCGAGTGAACTCTGGAACGCTCTTGAAAAATGCTCTAAGACGGACTGCTCGGAGCGATAAGGACAGAACTCCAGTTGCACGAGGAAGAACAATGTGCGCAGCAGCTCTCTCTTCTCTCTTCGTGAATTTTTTGAACGAGAGAGAGGAGAGGCTCTGAATAAATAGCCACTGCTGTAACTGTCCAGATCCGAGATGTGCGCCACGTTTTAATGTCAGATCCACAAATCCAGGATCAGCTACGAATCAGTCAGAACGTGGACAGCCACGAACTGCGCGAGTTGCGCCATTTGAACGAGTTGCGCGTGCGCCATCAGCGCAACCAGCGCGCACTGCACACGCTGCGCAACCAGCGCAAGCTGGCGCAACCCGCGCGCGCGGCTCGCGCAAGTGCGCCAACAAAATGCCACATTACGCCTCATGAGCCCGAGTCCGAGTCGCTAAGCCCCTACGGGGCTTAGCCCCAATGGAAATTAATTTTCCAAGAGCAAAAAGTATGAATGCTTTTCTTGGAGCCTTATCATTACATCATAGTAAAATCATCCATATGGTTCCCTCCTTAGGGTCACCACCCCATGTGCATATCCCAACAACACATACAAGTATATATGTTGAGATAACTCATGGTGCTTTTTCAATGTGGGACTAAACTTTGCTAGGCATGTTGAGAGCAAGCTCTCTTCATGTCAAGGAGCAAGAGCACCAACAGGGTGTCGTCTAACATGACGGTAAGACTAACTGATTATATCCTTTTCGAGCCACATAACCTTCGTATAAATGAGGGTAGACTACATACGTCTTGACTCTTCTCGATTTTTATTTAAACGATAGACTCTTAGTATTGAAATACACTTTATGACGGCACGTGCACTACAAAAAAAATGCACATTGATAGCATAACGTAATAGCACGTTTTGCTGAACTGCTATAAAAAATAAGTTTGATATTTTGGTTACTTTATAATAGCATTTGATAAACGCTAAGATAGAGTTTCATTAAGCGGGAACCTAAAAACACTTATACCGCCAAACACTTGACCAAAAAACTCTAAAACTCACCACACTTACGTTAGGTTTATTTCATTTCCTCTTTTATTTTAGGTTTCTTTTATTTCCTCTTTCAGTTTCCCTCTTTTTCCAAAAACCCTAAAACTCACCACACTTACGAATTCGCCGTGAAGGTCGCTGACACCGCCGATTAGAGTCGCCGACGCCGCCGTGAAGGTCGCCGAGACCACTGACACTGTCGTCGGCCCTGTCGAAGGCATATTTTTCTTCCTTCCTTCGATTTTGGTATCATGCATTTGATTTTGTTTAGGGTTTGTAGGTTTTGTAGGTTGATAAGTTTAGGTTTTGTATGTTGATAAGTTTCAATTGTAGAGTTTTGTATCATGCATTTGATTTTGTTTCGATTTCATAGTTTTGTTTCGATTTCATAGCTTTCAATTTCATAGTTCTCGATTTTATAGCTTTCATGCATGTGATTTTTGTTTCAATTTTGGTATCATGCATTTGATTTTTGTTTCATTTGATTTTTGTTTCAATTTTCATAGTTCTCGATTTCATAGCTTTCATGCATTTGATTTTTAAAATGCTAATTAGATCCTGTATATGTTTTCTAATCTCTGATTAGTTGATATTACATATTAGAATAGGTTTTGATGTGAAATGGAATATTTGATTTGAGTTTTGGGTTCAATGTTCGACTGATACATGGTTATTTCCCATTTCCTAACTGTTAATCCTAATTAAATTGATTTCTAATTGTTGTTTCAATTGTCAATGATTCCCACATATTTGTCGTTCATGTTTATTTCATGTTTACTTTCGAATTTGACTTGTTGGGTGTGTTTTCACTTAACTGATTAAGACCTGAGATTTTGGGGGTTTGTTTTGATAAGAGTTGGCTCATAATACTGTTAATTCATGGTGGGACTGTTTTTAACTAAGTTTGAAACTGGTTATTACATTGTTTTGTGTGATGTTAGTTCACTCCTTTATGATGCAACTGCTAATGCTTTCAATATAAATCTGTGAGTGTAATGGGCTGTAAACTGATGGTGTGTTTTACTATTAATCTGAAACTGAGCTCTGTGATATACCTGAGAGGTTTTCCCTCTGATTTCCCTTCACTTAATTCTGAATCCTGTCCTTGCCATTCCTGAAATCACAGTGATGACACACCCTCTACACACATGTCATATTGCAAGGCTTGAGGGTTGGAGAACATGGTGTGTTTTACTGTTAATCTGAAACTGAGCTCTGTGATATACCTGAGAGGTTTCCCCTCTAATTGTTGTTTCAATTTTATAGTTCTCGATTTTAGTATTGATTCGAAATTAATTTTTTTCTTTTTTGCATGTGTATGTTATTTGCGAAGAATGTTCTATTTTGACATTAAAGTTTTTGGGAATTGATTTAGCTGTAGCCATAGATAAATAGAATGAACAATCTGTTGTCTGATACTTGCGATGCATATTCATTTTGTTGTGTTGTTAAATTCAAACAATTGGATATTATGAAAGTTGGATTTGAGTAAACTGTGGTTTGATACCAATAATATAATATATTAAAATAATATTATGTTTTCTTAGTTGGATTTTGGTTTTGATGTGAAAGTTGGATTTGAGTTCTTATGTGAGAGAGTTTCAATCTGTTGTTCTCCAAACCGCTGCATCATCTACCTTCACTATATCTACCCAAACTCTAGCTGCATTAGGCCCCAAGCGAACAAAGTGTACCTTTTGCTCTGGGTCGGTTGAATGCACACGCCCTTCAGCAACATGTTATTAACATGTTATTGTTATTCGAAATTGAATTTCCCATGAGGGACTGATACGCTGTGTTCAGTTCTATTTACCAGTGATTAAATTCCAGTTTTATTGTTTAAATTATGATTTAAAATGCTAATTAGATCCTGTATATGTTTTCTAATCTCTGATTAGTTGATATTACATATTAGAATAGGTTTTGATGTGAAATGGAATATTTGATTTGAGTTTTGGGTTCAATGTTCGACTGATACATGGTTATTTCCCATTTCCTAACTGTTAATCCTAATTAAATTGATTTCTAATTGTTGTTTCAATTGTCAATGATTCCCACATATTTGTCGTTCATGTTTATTTCATGTTTACTTTCGAATTTGACTTGTTGGGTGTGTTTTCACTTAACTGATTAAGACCTGAGATTTTGGGGGTTTGTTTTGATAAGAGTTGGCTCATAATACTGTTAATTCATGGTGGGACTGTTTTTAACTAAGTTTGAAACTGGTTATTACATTGTTTTGTGTGATGTTAGTTCACTCCTTTATGATACAACTGCTAATGCTTTCAATATAAATCTGTGAGTGTAATGGGCTGTAAACTGATGGTGTGTTTTACTGTTAATCTGAAACTGAGCTCTGTGATATACCTGAGAGGTTTCCCCTCTGATTTCCCTTCACTTAATTCTGAACCCTGTCCTTGCCATTCCTGAAATCACAGTGATGACACACCCTCTACACACATGTCAC
The DNA here is from genome assembly GCA_029216955.1 of Iris pallida. Lineage (NCBI taxonomy): Eukaryota > Viridiplantae > Streptophyta > Magnoliopsida > Asparagales > Iridaceae > Iris > Iris pallida. Next base: position 12,225,683 of record JANAVB010036615.1, read on the forward strand.
ATTGCAAGGCTTGAGGGTTGGAGAACATGGTGTGTTTTACTGTTAATCTGAAACTGAGCTCTGTGATATACCTGAGAGGTTTCCCCTCTAATTGTTGTTTCAATTTCATAGTTCTCGATTTTAGTATTGATTCGAAATTAATTTTTTTCTTTTTTGCATGCGTATGTTATTTGCGAAGAATGTTCTATTTTGACATTAAAGTTTTTGGGAATTGATTTAGCTGTAGCCATAGATAAATAGAATGAACAATCTGTTGTCTGATACTTGCGATGCATATTCATTTTGTTGTGTTGTTAAATTCAAACAATTGGATATTATGAAAGTTGGATTTGAGTAAACTGTGGTTTGATACCAATAATATAATATATTAAAATAATATTATGTTTTCTTAGTTGGATTTTGGTTTTGATGTGAAAGTTGGATTTGAGTTCTTATGTGAGAGAGTTTCAATCTGAACTCAGTTTTCAGAGTTGATGGTATCATGTGTTGTTTCGATTTCATATTAAAATAATATTATGTTTTCTTAGTTGGATTTTGGTTTTGATGTGAAAGTTGGATTTTGGTTTTGACATTGTCGTCGTCCCTAATTTCGCCCATCCCTGTCGAAGGCATGTTTTTCTTCCTTCCTTCGAGCTTTCGTGAATCTAAATAACAATTGTTTAGGTTTTGTAGGTTGATAAGTTTCAATTGTAGAGTTTTGTATCATGCATTTGATTTTGTTTCGATTTCATAGTTTTGTTTCGATTTCATAGCTTTCAATTTCATAGTTCTCGATTTCATAGCTTTCATGCATTTGATTTTTGTTTCAATTTCATAGTTCTCGATTTTAGTATTGATTCGAAATTAATTTTCTTCTTTTTTGCATGCGTATGTTATTTGCGAAGAATGTTCTATTTTGACATTAAAGTTTTTGGGAATTGATTTAGCTATAGCCATAGATAAATAGAATGAACAATCTGTTGTCTGATACTTGCGATGCATATTCATTTTGTTGTGTTGTTAAATTCAAACAATTGGATACACCAATACTTATGTTACTGTCTGATTAGAGATGAACTTGTTTGGTTTAGGAAATTCAGATTTTTTGACTATAGCTTAATCTGTTATATGAAACGTGCGATGCATCTGTTCTGTATTTTGGATTCTAGCTTCATTTGTTCTTCACGTTTGCATAACCTTAGACTCATTATGTATTTTTCTTTTGCAAGTACTGCTAAGTGCAATTATGGGAATTTGAAGCTTTTCTTTGGTATCACACGACAGGTTAGTACCATCTTTCTACATTACTTAGGCTGTTAATTGATGTCTTGAATTTTTGTATATTGTTGTTGTTGTTGTTTATTAGGTTTCGTGCTTTTAGTTTTATTGGTTTTAAACATGGTGAGATATGTTTGATATATTAAACAGATCTGGACTGAGTTTGAATTTTTTTTGCTTGAGTAATTATAAGCAGTTGAGTTATTTGTTAAATGGTCTGAATATTGAATAATTTTGTGTTGTGGAATACTCTATCATTATATCTGATATGGCGCTTATGGTACTAAAGGTTTAGATTAAAGTTATATCATATAATGGTGGACAAGGCATGGGTGCATCTTTGCAGGTAAAACTTGAATTATATAGGTTAGGTTTCAGTAGGGGTTTGGAGACTTTATTTCTTTTTTTTAACTTAAATTCTGAAATGAAGAGCTGATCCTGGTTATGAGAGAGGTGCTACAAATTTTGTGCGAGCTGTGGCTGCGGCTTTGGGAGACGCTGATATGATTGTATGCCCTTGTATTGACTGTCGTAATATAGATCGACACTCAGGTAGAGTTGTAGTTGATCATCTTGTTACTAGGGGAATGGATGAGGCTTATAAGATGCGGTCTGATTGGTACCATCATGGAGAACTGAACTCAGGCGTTGAAGGTGAAAGTAAATTAAGTCATTGGAATGATGAGATTCTTGGTTTATATCAAGCTGCTGAATTTTTGGATGAAGAGTTAGCTAGTAAGGGTCAATTGGGTGAAATTGCAGAGGGTGAGGACAAGAAAGAAGATGAGTTTCTTGCAAAGATTGCAGATGCTGAAACACCATTATATCCAAGTTGTGTAAACCATAGCAAGCTTTCGGCTATTGTATCACTTTTCAGACTTAAGACGCAGAATGGCTGGTCTGACAAGAGCTTCAATGATCTGTTAGAGACATTGCCGGATATGTTGCCAGATGATAATGTGTTGCACACATCACTGTACGAGGTGAAGAAATTTCTGAAATCATTTGATATGGGATATGAGAAGATTCATGCATGTGTCAACGACTGCTGCCTATTCAGAAAGAAGTACAAGAAGCTCGATAATTGTCCAAAATGCAAGGCTTCAAGATGGAAGACTAACATGCACACTGGTCAAGTAAAGAAAGGTGTACCACAGAAAGTATTACGGTACTTTCCAATAGTCCCACGGCTGAAAAGAATGTTTAGGTCTGAGGAAATGGCTAAGAATTTAAGGTGGCATTTTTGTAACAAAAGTAGCGATGGAAAACTTCGGCACCCTGTGGATTCGGTCACATGGGATCAGATGAATGACAAATACCCTTCCTTTGCAGCTGAAGAAAGGAACGTGAGGCTTGGCCTCTCCACAGATGGTTTTAATCCATTCAACATGAAGAATACAAGGTATAGTTGCTGGCCTGTTTTGCTAGTAAACTATAATCTGCCACCTGATTTATGCATGAAGAAGGAGAACATCATGCTAACATTGTTGATTCCTGGTCCACAACAGCCGGGTAATAGTATTGATGTGTACTTAGAACCCCTCATAGAAGATCTCAACCATCTGTGGAACAATGGAGAGTTAGCATATGACGCCTTTAGTAAATCGACTTTTACTCTTAAGGCAATGCTGCTTTGGACGATTAGTGATTTTCCTGCGTATGGGAATCTTGCAGGCTGCAAAGTAAAGGGTAAAATGGGTTGTCCTATCTGTGGGAAAAATACAGATAGTATGTGGTTGAAGTTCAGCAGAAAACATGTCTACATGTGTCATAGAAAGGGTCTGCCACCATCGCATAGTTATAGGGGAAAGAAATCTTGGTTTGATGGAAAAGCAGAACAAGGGAGAAAGGGAAGAATTCTATCTGGTCGTGAAATTTCTCAAAACCTGAAAAATTTCAAAAACGACTTTAGAAATTTTAAACAATCTGTAAGTAAGAGAAAAAGGACAGATTGTTCTGGGTTAGGCTCTGATAGTGAGGATTTATCCAGCGAATCAGAGGAGGAAGAAGAGGAAGAAGAAAACGTAGATGAAGAAGAGTTATCAAGATGGAAGAAAAGGTCCATCTTTTTCAAGCTACCTTATTGGGAGGTATGTTATTCTGTCATTTGTTTCTTTTAGTTTTTTTTTTCAGATTCCATCAATTAAGCGTTGTTTAACTTTGTTTTATTTATTGTATATGTGTTGGTTAGGAACTACTGGTTAGGCATAACTTAGATGTAATGCATGTGGAGAGAAATGTTGCTGCAAGTATTGTATCTACATTGTTGCATTGTGGGAAATCGAAGGATGGCCTTCAAGCTCGTAAAGATCTGGAAGATCTTGGTATTAGGAAAGATTTGCACCCTAACACCCAAGGAAAAAGAACATACCTTCCCGCAGCACCTTGGAATTTGTCCAAGGCAGAGAAGAAAATCTTTTGTAGGCGTCTATTTGACTTTAAGGGACCTGATGGGTATTGTTCTAACATATCCAGAGGCGTATCATTAGATGACTGTAAGGTCACAGGTTTGAAATCACACGATTATCACGTGTTAATGCAGCAACTTCTTCCAATAGCACTTAGAGGTTTACTACCTAAAGGTCCTAGGGTAGCAATTGTTCGCTTATGTGCATTCTTCAACCACTTGTGTCAGCGAGTTATTGACCGAGAGCAGATTTTGGTTATGGAAGCTGAGATTGTTGAAACTCTCTGCATGTTTGAAAGATTTTTTCCTCCAAGTTTCTTTGATATCATGGTGCATTTGACGGTACATCTAGGAAGGGAAGCTCGTCTTGGTGGACCAGTCCATTTTAGATGGATGTATCCATTTGAGAGGTAATACTTGTATTTTATATGATTTTTACAAAAATTTTGCATTTGACAGTTTTGTTGATCTTTCAGTTTTCACAATTGTCAGGTATATGAAAGTTCTAAAAGATTTTGTGAGAAATCCTGCAAGACCAGAAGGTTGTATTGCTGAGTCTTATCTTGCTGAAGAGTGCATCCAGTTTTGTAGTGAATTTTTGAAGAAGACAACAAATGTTCAAGAAAAACAAGATAGAAACACTGAGTATGATAACAACTCAATCCTAGAGGGTCGGCCAATATCCGCAGGCATTTCAATTACTCTTACTGAAGTAGAGAAGAGAATAGCCCATCTTGCTGTCATCCAAAACATGGCTGTCGTCGACCCTTATGTAGAGTAAGTTCCACAGTTTTCTAGTTGATTACTCATTTCTTTTAATGATCAACAAACTGATACCTTTTTATTTCAAAATCTTGTACAAGATAGAAACACGGCACGTGCATGGCACTCACTTATGGTGACAAATAATATGATTATAAGAACATCAATAGTAAGGTTCATCCCAATTGTTATATTCTAGATTCAAAATATAGGAGTTCATTTCGTAGAATAGTAAAGCTTAATTAGAGCTCCACGATAGCCTCATTCCGACAGCATGAGTTATATCATGATCCTGAGAATTTATACATTCAGAATGTAGGAAGTCATTTTGTAAAATAGTAAGGCTTAATTTAGATTCATAGATTCTAGATTTTATATTATTTTTTGACCATATAACTTTTTGACCTTTGTCACTAAAGTTGGTTCTAAATACTATTTTTGTTATAAATTTGGACCTAAAAATGAAGGCAAATGTTAAAGGCCACCCCCAAATTACTAAGGGCCACCAACTTAAATTTTTTTAAAAAATTACAAGTTTGCCATTTTCCAAACACTAAGGGCCACCATCTTCTTCCTTTGTCTTCTTCCTTTGTCTTCTTCCTCTTTTCTCAATCCCCAAACCACTTCTCTCAATCCCCACCTCCATTGTTGTCCCCACCTCCTCCATAGTTGTCCCCACCTCCACCATTGGTCCCCCCTCCTCCATTGTTGTTGTCCCCACCTTTATTGAAGTTGTCTATCTTCGGTAGTTCTCTATTTTTTTTAATTTTTTTTTAATTAGGTTATTGTGTTGACACTCAATCTTTGTTTAGAATTATGGACCAAAATATTGTTGAAGAAGAGATTGGGTCATCCAATCCCATTATGGCCGAGGGAGCGCACCCAAGTTGACAGAAGCTCAGTGATGAGGGAATTTGAAAAAAAAAGGATGGCTACAGTGACTGCAGGCCAAACCTGCAGTCCCAAGTATATTGAGGACTGCAGGCTAGCCTGCAGTCCCCAAGTATATGGCCACAAGGGAAAGGTGGTGAGATCCTATCTATGTTTTCTTGTATATGAGGTTCGGATGGTGGGGTTACTCTCTCGGCTGAGGTCAGTCCTCCTCCAGAAGCCAGAGTTGTCGCCGCTTCCGAAAGCAATCATCAATGCTGTGTGGAGACCTTTGACCATCAATGCTGCTTTCGCAGGTACATATACATAACTTGTCCTCCTCTAATTATTCTTAATCGGAAGTTCATATTGATGAGTAATTCTCTATGAATGACAGGCATCAACACCCTCTCTTCCTATCTTGGACCTCTGCTGATCACCAATTTCGTGGAGTTCCTCTCCGGGAAAGGTTCGGAGTTCGGTAACAGCTCCGGCTACGTACTTGCATTCGTCTTCTTCTTTGGCAAGACATTGGAGTCCATGTCTCAGAGGCACTGGTACTTTGGTGCGCGCCAGATAGGCGTCCGAGTGCGGGCGGCGCTCATGGTGGCCATCTACAACAAGTCTCTCATGACCAAGTACTCGAGCACAAGCAGTGGAAAGGCGATAAATTTCCTGGAGGTGGACGTGGAGAGGATCGGAGAGTTCTTCTTCTATATCCACGGCATTTGGATGCTCCCGCTCCAAGTCTCTCTAGCTCTAGTCATTCTGTACCGCAACCTCGGCCTTGCAGCCTCCGCCTCTGCATTCCTCGCGACGGTCAGATGGATTTACAGTGACTGCAGGCTTGGCCTGCAGTCTTAATTACGTGGAGGACTGCAGCCTAGGCTGCAGTCCAATGTCGGAGGGGACTTCGTGGAGTGGGGGGGAGGGGGGGGGGGCTGTCGGAGGGGGAGGAGACTTCGGGGAGGAGGGGGGGGCTGTCGGAGGGGGAGGAGACTTCGGGAAGGAGGGGGGAGGGAATGAACGGGAGGGGGGAAGGGGGAGAGGGCTGTTGGGTTTTGTTTTTTTGTTTTTTTTTTTGGGTAGCCCTTAGTGAAATGATTCATTTTAGGTTGCCCTTAGTAAAAATATAAGTGTAGGATGGTTGTCCTTAGTAGATTGGTGGCCCTTAGTAATTTTGGGGTGGCCTTTAACATTTGCCAAAAATGAATTATTCAGTTCAATCAATTGTGGATGCTATAACAGGGCCAACAGCCCAACTGGAATGTTATAACTGATACAGTACACAAGTACACAACTATTAAAATAATTTATTATTATTCACTGAAAAGGAGAATTTGATAGAAGAGTTTGGGGGACTTGATTTTATTTTGATTTTCATTTGTCGGTTGAACAGAACAAATGGGTTGCTGTGGTGTAGTGGTTATCACGTTAGTCTTACACACTAAAGGTCTCCAGTTCGATCCTGGGCAGCAACAACATTTGAACTTTTTTATTTTCCAATAGGGCAAGAACAAAAAACAAAATGTGCGCTAATTGAGCAGATAGAAGGCTCCGACAAACGATGAATAACTTCTGCAACCAAACCCTAATAACCAAGTCCTCCATCCTTTCACAAAGTTTGTACTATAGATTCTTGGCATGCTTCACATAGTTCATTCTTTCTTGTAGGTATGAACTTTTGATAGCATGTTTAGTTAGCAATCCTACTCCAAAAGATGAAAGAAACAAATCACTACACTCATTAAAAAATCAGTAGAAAAAGCTATGGATGCCAAGCTCCTCTTGCAGCACAATGCGAGATAAAATAGTTTCGGTCCCGACTTGATACAAGGTTCATGGGGGCAAAATTTTAGAGGACATCAATTTGTTAATACTATTTAATGTATATAAGTCCAATTTTGAATAAAAATTAGTAGAGACTAATGTAATTATTTTATTCCGAGTAAAATTATTTTTTTTATAGGATATCAAAACGTCATATATTAGAATAATGTAACAAGTAGTCACACTAAAGATTTATTTTGGTTCAGTTGCTGTCAAAATTATTTATAACAATCTAACGCTCTCAATCTTCTCTATCCTTATCATTGTCAATCACCTCAATCTCTCTCTGTCAATCTCGTCTCTCTCTCTTTTGTCAATCTCCTCTGTCGAGATCTCTCTCTCTCTCTCTATCAATCTCCAATGTCGATTTCTCTCTCTCATTATGACATTGTTTTAGATATTATATTCTGTTTATTATTTTATTTCTTGCATTTTCTGTTGATAGTACTATTGTATCATTATCGATGGAAAAAAAATTATGTGGACACTATGCCTTGAGGACACCACTTTTAGAGTTTAGCAAAATAACTTGCTTACAAATAAATCATCTTACATACCCAGGCAATATATATGCATCAGCACCAAGGATAATATAACCCGTACAGGAAATCTCAAAGTATGATCTTCATATGCTACAAAGCTTATATTGTTAAAAAAAAAAAGGACGGTGGAAAACCTACACTCCAGCTGAACAAAATAATCCAACGGTTCCTCTTAAAAGCCAAGTAGTCCCGGTACTTGTATATGCTGAATTTTTTCTGTAGTAATGTCGTTACAAGGAGAGCGCATTATAATTTATAGAAGCAAGCAAGCATGAATTCAACAAATATTACTGTACGTCCGATGAGCTTTCTAGTCTTCATGATCTGCATGATGGTAGAGTGATGCCCCCGCAACAAGCTGCTATTATAATGTACAGCAGAACAACAATGGAGAACGTCAACAAAGCCCTGGAAAGGATCAAACAGTAGAGGGCAGAATCGGCATTAGCAAATACTGGGTACAAGAAGCTATACTACAACAAATGTACATCTCTTGATATTTTAACCAAGGTTCACATTCCTATGAGCATCGGGATCGTCCGTATCGGCACTATCGGAGTATCAGATTCTTTTCAAGCAAACAATTATTAATTAATTACTAAAATTATATAAAATATATTTATAGATTTAGCCATAGTTTGTAAGTATTTTATGTGTTCTTTCTAAATAGTTTTAAAATTTAATGAAATAATAGTCGCTGCGATAAATATTTTTATTTATTTACATGCTTTTACAACCTTACTATGCTTTTACGCCCTTGTTGACTGGTCTTTTTTATTCAATCTACCGAATTGACCGGCAAAAAGACCTCCAACGTCGGTATCGATCAATATCGGTAGCGGTTGGTATCATATCGGGATATGCCGATGCGGTTGATATCAGATCGGGATATGTCAAACTGTATCAGTATCGGCCGAATCGGTATCGGACGATACTGCAAACTATGATTTCAACATGGCAGCAAAGTGAAATTATTTCAAATTGTCTTCTACTTGGATTCAGTTCAGGTCCAAAGACTCCAAAACCTCCTTTGATTTACGAATTGGCAGTCTATAGGGTCTGATCAGATTTATCACATAGTTGTGAAGGTCTAAAAGACAGGCAGCCAGGAATAAAGTTACACAGGTCCAGCTATTTGCTGTTATTCTGGACGAGTAAGGTTAAAGGAACCCCACTATATATGGAGAAAGCTACTTAAGTTTGCCAAATAAGATTGGCCTGAATATACAAATACCTTTATATGGCTGCAGTAAAAGAAACAGAAAAATACAAGGGCAATATGTTTGGCCTATTTTTAGGGTTGCAGTAATACAGATGCTCATTATACAAATACCTAGTTTTAGGATTATAACAATACAGATGCTCATTAACCTCCCCCTATGCCACACCATATGGCAACGCAATGAGAGTGAAATATAGCTCTTAAAATCCTTTTGTAACACCTCTACCTGTTAACCTCCATCTCTTCGTCTACCATTTTGTTTCTTCCCTCGAATTTGAATCTCCCAACAGCCCTCCTCAACTTGTATCGATATTATACCATATCCGTCTTCATAGATAGTTTCAAATTTAGCAAAGCCATGGACTGCTTTGACTTAATCATTGCTGTAATCTGAATACTCATTGGAGGAAACAATACTTATCGTTGGAATCGTCAATTTTATTGCTTGAGATGCTAATCTTATTGTGGAAATAATTCCATCCCTTCTTTAAATTTCAATTTGAGAGTGTGCTGAGGTTCAGAAATTTCTTGCTTAAATTGGTTTCTAAATTTTCATTACTGTAGATTTGAGGGGATATTTTAAATTCAGTTCTGAACTTGTTTTCTTTCTCAAAATTTTTGATCCTAATATACATCAAAGGGGAATATTGGTATGAAAACTGAACTTAAAAATAGCTGTTTTATTGCTATCCCGCAGCAAAATATCATAATTGCATATTTTGATCCCAATGCAAGGAAGTCGTGAACATGTTTGAGAAGTTAGGAATACCTCTATGAAAAAATAAAGAGAGGGCTATGAAATTAAACTTAACACTTACAGAAGCTTTGCGTTCTTCATCCACAATGCACGGCGTAGACGCCTCGATTGCTTCTTGAAATGAAAGGTGCTATCTTGCATCGTAGCAGTTTTGTCAACAAGAAGAGAGATGCGGTCACCTCTATCTAATATCTTGTCTATATTATCCACCATGATGGTGTGTATCTGTAGAAGAATTTTAGATTAGGACAAATGATGAGTAAAGATCATGTCATAAGTACATATTGAGCTGTCTAAAATTGAGAATACACACAATTATATGACCAACAATATGTAAACATCAAAGCTTATATACTTTTAGAAGGTTCCTAGACATGCATTAAGGCTTCATAAGATAAATGGTCATGGATAACAAAAATATTAAGATTGAGCCTAGTATCAAATAACTTACATGTATCTTTTAGAATTCACAGGTGTATATATATATATATATATATATATATATATATATATATATATATATATATTGGACGCCCATTCTGGCCCTAGCCATTGATCTAAATACCATGTTATTGAAATATCTGATTTACACCTAATGAAACCGTTTGGTGTCCGACTTTCAGGTTTTTATGACATTAAATAATCAAAATGATCCAAATCACAGATTTCATCATAATATTCACTTAGCTGGTTTATATTGTCCTGATAGATTAATATACAAATAATCTGCCTCAATCAGTCACAATACTCGCAAATTATTCTAAAAATCATAAACAATTTGTGCATGGCTAACAAAATGCAGATCTGTCAATAGCAGAAACAAATGAATTTCCAATTTTAAAAGAAAATTTAAATTTGTGACCTATTCCTGAATTCCATGCATAAGACCTAATAATAATTAATGATGTATTTCACAATGGTCCTGAACTATCCTAGCCATTGCTCTAAATATCTTGTTGTTGAAATATCTGATATATGCCTTATTAACCATTTGGTGTCTGATTCAGGTTTTTTACAACATTAAACAATCCAAATGATCGAAATCACAACTTTCATCAATATATGCACTTAGATTAGAGCTGTCAAGTGCTGGGCCGGGCCTCTCAAGCCCATGCACTATGTCGGGCCGGGCCCTAAGAGTGGAAATATGAGCCCAGCCCGGCACCTGGCCCACGGTACGGTAGGTTTCGAACCGGGCCATACCAGGCCGGGCCTCTCTTTGAACTTCCATTGTTGTGCGACCAATTTCTGCATAATGATGCCACCTTAGCTAACTGGAAAGGGGTTCTCTGTAATTGAAAGCTTAGATGCATCTTACATGTTTTTGATATAACTACTTTCAGACCATGTTTTTGATATGTATCTTATAGGTTGAGGCTCTATACATGACAGGGGTAAAATTTAAGTACAACTGTACAATGAAGTACATGAAAATTGAACTTGAAATGGCCTCAATTGAGGCTCTATATTTGATGGAGGTAAAAGGAGCATGAGATTAGGAACAATGAAGTACATGAACATAGAACTTAAAATCATCAGAGACAAGAAACTCCTATGTCAATTATTGGGGCAATATAATCTGATAAAAAGAAAAAAGAGGTAAACCTTCTATGACTCAGTTTCAAATATCAGGCATCTAAATCTGCAAATAGCAAAAAGAAGTCACATCAAGTATTCAACAAAATTGAATGACTCTCATAACCTTAAAATGTACAAAGATTGTAACTCTGATGTATTCATTTTTTCAAAGACCTCCCATCCCCCATGGGCCCCATCTAGGTGAATGAGCAGAACCACCCTTGACAGTGACTAAATAAACCAATCAGCACATATACACGACATCCTCTATACTCAAATTTAGGTTCACAGTATCGGAATCTGAATTGGTATCAAACCTTCCTATGAGTATCGGGATCCGCAGTATCGGCAGTATCGGTAGTTTCAGATCGGAGTATCAGATTTATTTTGTTATCGGAAAACAAATAATTATTATCAAATTATTAAAATTTTAGAAAAAAATGTTTATACATTGAGGCATAATTTTAAATATTTTTTGTGTTGTTTCTTAGTAGTTTTGAGATTGAATGAAATAGTAGTCACCCTTGCACATTGGTTTATCTGCGATCTATGTTGTTCAGGGCGCTGCCTTTTTTAATGCTCCGGTGGCGTATTGACCATTTTTATATAGGGCGTTCCGTCCGTGTGTTTTGGCGCCCCAAAACGCCTTTGGCGTCTGAAAGATCCGCCTACGCCCAGGAGGTGAGTGGTATGGGCCTTTTTTTAAGATCAATTCAGCTTATTAGTTGTTACTAAGGAATTACAGATGGGAGGGGCCAAGAATTAAGAATAATTATTTAATATGCTAGAGACTCAAAATTTAATAATTCAATGGTCATGTACTTAAGTAAAAAAAAAATTGTATTTGAAAACTAAAACTTAATTACAAGTTGCAAGTAAAAAAAATGACCAAAGAATATCTAGCAACCCAAACAATCAATTTTTGGACTTCCTTCTCTGTCATCTCCTCAACCAGGAAAGTATTCTCTACTTCTCCATCATCCCATGCCTCGTCAAGTTCATAACTTCATCTCTTTATCTTCAAGATAACAAGCCAAAGTTCAACACCAAGTCAAAAACTCAAAGATATGTCAAATCTTTTTTTTGTTCTTTATTTTATTTTATTTAGCTATGAGACTATGCTTATTAATTTAGTTTTACTTCTAGCATTTAATAACATAATGAATATTGAGATTATGAAATGCTAAGATTTAGTTTTATTAATTAATTTGAGTTTTTGGCATGAGAGGCACAATTTACATAATGTATACAAGGGAGGATAGTGGACCCCACCCCTTCCCTCTAATTTTAGAAACCATCGCCCCGTCCCATACAACATAGACTGCGATAGATAAGTTTTCTTCTTTTACATGTATTAAGAACCTTACTATATTTTAAAACCCTTGTTGATTGGTCTTTTTCATTCAATTTTCTTTGCCGAATTGATTGGAAAATAGACTCATGATGTCAGTATCAGTCAGTATGAGTTGGTATCGGATCGGGACATGTCAAGTTGTATCGATATCAATCGTATCGGTATCGACCGTACCGGATCGATATCGGCCGATACTGCAAACTAAATTGCCTATTATGAAAATGTGTGTTATCAGTTTATCTTTTAATAGTAAAGTAGAAGTTTTAAAGTTGCCAAATGATGGATATCATGACATGGAGGAGCAACCGGAAGACTGCGAACTTCAAAAAGTAGCCTACCTACAATCTCAAAGCTCCCCTTACCGGTGCATCCATTGTCTAAGTTGCACAAGCCCAAACCACCTAACGCGATTTTCTCTCATATTGTCCTCAATCAACGCCACCTCCAACTTCCCATTTAAAAAATTCATTTTTTAGCCTATACTTTAATTTATTGTGATTCGTCCATCTTAGCATTCAGAACTAAAAAAACTAGTCAACATAAATTGAAGTTTAGTGTACCTGTCTGCAGCTTAAATGAAGTAACATAATAACATTTGAACCAAGCCATTAAAATTTCACAAAGTAATAAAACATAGTACCCATTTTGTGAGAGAGCCATCACAGCGCTGCAAATTTTAGCCAAAGGTGCCATGACATTATAGTAACACTACTACATTTTAGTTTTCATAGCCAGAAACATACTGCATTTTTCATTATTATGCAACTTCCTGTAGAACTAATCACATATTAGGAAACATAAAACTTCCAAAACACACTTATCACCGAAATATGCTCACCATCTCAAAAGTATGGTGCAAAATTTTGATGATTACCATAAGGAAATATCTGTGTAATTGATCACCTGTAACTCCCTTATACATTATCAATAAGGTGCAAATTTATGGCAAAATATGTGAATGTATGACATAGCAGGAAAAAAAAAAGTCAAATTGATGTAATGGCTCAACAATTAGATTATGAAGGTAAACCAACTTGCCTCGCTGACTTCACCTCGGACACGGTTGAGTGCATCTGCACTAGGATTACTAGAGAAATACTCCATTTGCTGATGAAGAACCCTAGAGAATTCATCATTCATGGCATAAGCTAGAGCAGAATGAGCAACTCTGCCATAATTTTTCATAAATCTCATGTGGATATCCTCCAAGTAAGAGAAAGGAACCCTCCCTAGGAAAATGCAAAGAAATGAAGTTCAAAATTGATAGTGCAGGAAAACATGTTGGCACAACACTCCACTAAAGCAATTTTAAATAACAAGTGAAAAGATATGTGACCGTCAAAAATTAACAAAAGGTGATTTTACTGCTTTTCGCATTGTCATAATTGAGTTTGGAGGTACAGTTGTCAACCAATTACCTGATTTCCGAAAACTATTTCCAAACATAGATAAAATTACAGTCGCAACGCCTGAAACAATTCATGTTAACGGTAAGAAAGTTATCCAGTCACAATATAAATACTTTCTTCAGCTGTTGTAAACTGGTTGACGATTGGTAATACATATGTTAAGAATTTGTTTGAGAAATTCACCTCATCTCTATTTTATAAATTTAAACTCCTAGATCTTAATTCATGCAAAACCAGCATTGTGATCAATGTGATGACTGCGTGAGTGACTTGGGTACCTTTTATTGGTTTTGAAGTACCATGATATTTCATTGATATCTTTGACCATAACCTGTGAATTGAGAAAGTAAACATACTCGCTTTTTAAATTTTTCGTTTGTCATGGAAGAGAGATTCAGAATTGAAGGCTCCCTATCATATGGATGGTGGCTCCAAAATTCCAGATTTCAACTTGAGGAGGCTCTGGAATCTTAAACCTCCAGTGGAATTATTTCAAAACTGGCCACCCTGTTATATGGCTTCTGTTCAGTCCTCCTTTTTTGGGTCTATGTTATATTTGGAGGGGTTATTGGGTTCATATACTTTTTGAGGACTAATACTAAAATGTTATGTTTCTTTTTCTCTCGTCTTAGATTCTAGGTTTTCTAAGCTTTTGTAATATCATAACAATATTGATCCAAGTTTGTGATAGTCTACTTTCATCTTCTTCTTTATTCTCCTTCATGATTTTCCAATCTTCTTTATTTTCATGGTTCCTACTGAAAACTACTACGGTTTCTTTCCAGATGTCTTCCCATGGATATCATAATTTTATTACATTCCCTTTCTATTTGGATCCTCTTCAGGGGTAGTTCTTCAAGGTCCTAGCCATCTCCAAGAGATGGAGATGATGCCCTCCAAATTTGTTCACATCCTCCAACGAAAAATCCCCACTGCCGCCGCCCACCGGCTATAAGCGTCGTATAAAAGCCTTGCCTCATCTTAAGCCAGCAGATAATCTTTGATAAATTTTGTCCTCTCTTTCTCCGCGGAAAAGAGTAACTCCTGGATTTTTGTTGGTTTCTGGGTAGAACTTAGGCTTGTGGTAGCTTCGGATGCTTCCTCCGGTGGTGGGGTGAAAGTGGGGAGAAGAGAGAGGATGAAGTTGTAATCGATGTGGAACCACATCTTGTGTGGGGTCGGTGAGGTGAGGGTGAGGAGAAGAAATGGATCGATGACCGAGATCGGATCGACGACAAGGTTGCATAAGAAACGACGGAAGGAATGTAATGTTAAAGGGCGAAGAGACAAAATTCTACATCACCCGAGATAGAAAGCCAGAGGAAATCAGAGGTAGCTAAGGACTAGGGTTATACTTTATAAATAATGGACAAGGAGGATTGGACAGGAGATGGAAAGGCAGCTAAAAGGTAGGACTAGGGTTTGTGAAAATAACGAGCCATTAACCATATATCTCTTTTATTGCTTCCTCTTCAACCATGTCATCACTCCAATCTCGGTCGTCGACATCATCTCTTCTCATGACCCTCACACGAGGGGCTGCTGGACTCAGTTGGACTCAACAATGGGAGACAATCTGTAAAGAAAGATCGATGCTAGCCTAACGATAAATTGTTTGATGTGGTGAGAGAAAAAATAAAAAATAATTCTTAATAAACAAGTTACAAAATAAAAGAGTCCCACTCGTGGAAGGTAACTAGACTTTTGTAGAAAAATTCGTCGATGCATGAAAATCATCGACAAAGACTAGATTGAAGTTATGAAAAAAGGGAGTACCATGAAAAAAATTGTAAATTAAAAAGTAACTTCAATAATTTGGCTAGCAATAAATTGTTTGCGGCAATCGAGGGATAAGGGTCAACAAAAATTGGATTGCTGAAGAAATGAAAGAGGGTCGAGAGATAAAAGAGGGTAAAGATGGAATTACGAAAGTAGATAGTTAAAGTGTGCCAGTGGGCTAGTAAGCTAGAGTAGGGGACATGTTATGGGTTCATGATCAAACAAAGTAAAACATAAAGTTTATGTTAGGTTTCATCAGACAACATCTTGATGCATCACTGAGGCCTGCACCTCAATGAAGCACAACGCCTAGTGTCATTGCGAGTCGCCCCGGTGTGTTACGTTGTGCCTCGCGCACGTGCCAATCGTGCACGTCTCTATGCGCCATTGCCACTGTTTTCATGTAATTTATAAGTTTTAGTGAGCAAATCCTCACACCACAACCTTAAGGATCATGTAACCTAATTACAAGAAATATAAAGATATAATAGCAATTAGCAAGTTAGTATAAGGATTAAAATACACACACATATACAAGTATATTAGTTGACAATGCTAACAGATACAGATTAGAATAACAAACTTAGTAAATTACAGGTAAGCTATGTTAACAACCATCGCATGAACTATCGAGAAAAGCATGACTTTATTTGAACAATTATATAAGGGCCGGTCCATGGGTAAGCCAGACAAGACTTAAGACTTGGGCAACCCCCCTCTATTTCGGGCAACCCTCCAGGCTCACCATGACACTACAAAGGTCGGGATCGCAGGTGACCCTCCAGGATCGACCCACATCGAGGATCAATGGACAACAAAATTAGCTTCGGATAGGGCAACCCAACCCGGCTCTGACAATCATTATACGAACTATGTTAACACCCATCCATCGAGTGACGTTAATCAGTTAGATTGGCTCATCGGCGCCCCTGTATAATATCGAGCTTTTAACTTTCTTCTTCCATGACAAACTCAGGACTTTATTCGCTTCCTAACAACACAGACACCGTGAAATGTAGCAAAAACAGTGCCGTGTCCGTGTCTGTATCGTTGTGACCATGTCGCGTTGGATCTGCAGCGATCCACGACGACGGAACCCAAATTTTGTGCTTTCTAACCCATTCGACCAGAAAGAGACGCAAATCAACGATTCCATCGGTCGAGATCGAGAAGAAATGGGGGTGGGGGACTACTCACTGCCGAAGGTGTCGTTGGCCATGCAGAGGAAGGTGATGCCGTCGGCGCGGAGGACGTGGAATATGAACCGGTCCTGGGAGAAGCAGGACCTGGAGCCGGCGTCGGAAGGGAGCTTCTCGAGGATCCGACGGGCGACGGCGCCGGTGTTCCCCGTGACGGCCGAGAACTCGGCGAGGACGACGGTCCCCCTCGCCACCAAGGCGTAGAGGATCGCCATCTCCCTCTCTCTCTCTCTCTCTCTCTTCGATAGTTATGGTTTCAGTGAATGTCAACGGGGGGAGTTTCGGCAACTTTTGTTTGGGCCTTGCGGCATTGCACGGTGGCCAAGGGTTTGTTTTGGCCCGCGTGCCCTAGAGGTATGGGCTATTTTGATTTCCAGATTGAGACGGAGGGTTGGAGCATTTTATGGCTAAATTACAACTTTATAGGGGTGAGCAAAAAACGGTTTTGGGCCGAAAACCAACCCGAAATAACAATTCGGGTCGGGTTTCAGAAAAACGGGTCGGCTATCGGTTTTAGAAACACATATTCGGTTTTTCGGTTCGGGTTGCGGTTATGGAATTCGGGTTTTGACCCGAACCGAAAACCGATCACTTTGTATATATATAAAAAAAAACCTAAGCTTTTTCTCTCCTCTCCTCACATTCATTCTTTCAGCTGCCGCTCTCTCTTCTCTTTTGTCTCAGAGAGGCCTCCAGATCTCCCTGGCTCCTCGTCTCAGAGAGACCTCCAGATCTTTCCGGCTCCTCCAGATCTCCCCGGCTCCTCTCTTCTCTGTTCATGATGCTTCTTATTTTTAATTTTCTTGTCTGAATAGTTTCTTTGATATTGTAACTGCTGGTGTGTTATTGATTGTGATGGAGGAAGTTTCAAGTTTTACTAAAATTCTGTTGCTTTTCTATTGATTTTCTTCCATTTTTGTGAGAGATGAGCACTGAGCAGCCAAAAAAAAAAATGATACTTGTTGGCTTTGGATGGATAGTTTATGGGTTTGTTCTTGTTTTGGTAGAGAACCGACCAGCCTTTGGATGGGTATTTTTACAGCTCAAATTTTTTTTTTTTTACCATGGATCAAAAACCGACCTAAAATCGAACCGACCGAAGTTGGCGGTTCGGATCGATCTCTTGTTATACGGTTCGATTTTCGGTTGTATGAAATATGGTTCTCGATTTTTTCGGTTATTATATGAACGGTTCGGTTTGAACCGAACCGAACCGTTGCTCACCCCTAACTTGATACTCTCAACTATCATTATTTTTTCAACTTGATACTCTCAATTTGATACCCTCAACTATTATTGTTTTTCAACTTGATACCCTCAACTTTTATAGGTAGTAACTTGATATCGTGAAAAAAAATTGGACCAAATTGTCCCTACTCTTCTCCCCCCAACCCCCCTCCCTCTCCGGCTGTGGGTGGCAGTGGGCGGCGGACGCTTGGGGTAGGAGGGGTCGCCAGAGGGGGAAGGGCGGATAGGGGGTCGTCGAGGCCGGGGGCGGGTAGGGATCGTCGCGACCGAGGCTGGGTTGGGGGGAGGGAGATGTCACCGGAGGGGAAGGGGGGAGTGGTTGCCGGAGGGGGGGGGGATGGCTGGGGGAGGGGAGGGGTGGGAGAAGTAGCAGCTGGGGGGGAAGGGTAGTTTAGAAATATAAAAGAATTTGAGTATCAAGTTAGAAATATAAGTTGAGATAGGGTATTAAGTTAGTACCTATAAAGGTTGAGGGTATCAAGTTGAAAAATTGTAATAATTGAGGGTATTAAGTTGCAATTTAGCCAGCATTTTATTCCGAGCCTTTTCAGGTTTATTTAATAATAAATGAACTAACTAATGCCCATTCTCCATAACGTGGGCCAATGCTAAGTGTAGCTCCCCTTCTCGGAAATGTTTGAATTATTTTTTTATTTTATTTATTGGATTTAAATGGTGATTTTTAAAATTTGTTTTTACAAATAATTATTTAGTTAATTATTACGGTAGATGATCTTAGCCATGGTTGAGCTTTGAAGTACCATACGACTAGGAATCATGGCACGGATAGTGCAGTGGCGTGCCTTGACTAGGGTATTAGCCAGAGTAGGGAATGCCGAGCCATAGGTGTGTTCTACCGAGGAAAACCAGGCCAAGTTGCGACTTAACCTCTAAAGACGTTTTAATTATTTAATATTTAGAATATTGATTTTTAGAAGACTCGGTCGCACCAAACTGACCCGAACCCAACCCAATCCCGTGTAGGCTCGTAGTGAGACCAAAGGCGTCCATATAGACGTATGTCGTATCACTTCTAATTTAGTGACCCGATAGCCGGTTTCACAAAGGTGGTTGTATTTATATATATTTTAAGTTCTTAATATTAAATAATGTTTTGTTGATAATATAGTAAATAATTGTCCTTAACAAATATGTTGGACTTTATAGGAATTATCTATAAAATATCATCGTATTTGATTTATGTAAATTTTTAGTATATAGATTTAAGTATATTGTATTTCTATTATAAATTGTATTTAGAATATTTTATTCCTTATATTTGAATGTATACACGTATGTGTATATATATAAATACTCGTATATATGTATATGTACATATATAAATTAAGAGAAGACGTTATACAAAGTGTATCCACATGTATATATAAATAATTTATTTGGAAATATATTTTTATATTAAATTTAAATATTTTAGATTAAATATGGTACTTATATGCAAAGTATATATGTGTATTTATAAATATATATTGTATATGTGTGTGTATATATATATATATATATATATATATATATATATATATATATATATATATATATATATATATATATATATATATATATGTAAAAATGTAAATAAGCATTTATGTTTAGATGTAGATATATATACATGTAAATAGGCATTTATATTTAGATGTAAATAGGCATTTACATTTATGTTTAAGATGTACTCCCTCCATCCCAAAAATATAGTCCCACTTTCCTTTTTGGTTTGTCCCATATTATAGCCCATTTCTTTTTATATAATGGATGTTTGTGGAGTAATTTACAATTTTAGCCTTATTTAAACTACAATTATATCAAGATAAACTCTACAATTCTCTATGCATTTAAGAGTTGCATTTTGAAAATATACTTGAGCTTTAATGATTCAAACTAAAATCTAAAATTTGCCAAAATATTGCCTCCAAAATTCAAACTAAAATTTGCCAAAATATTGCCTCCAAAGTTTAATTTACATAGTAGAATGTGATGACATTAAATAAACCCAATTAGAGATTTAATGGCATTCATTAACCTAATTAGAGATCATAATAAGTACAATAGGTTCATGCAAAATTCAAAACTTCTATAAGGGGCAAATTGGAGAGATTTTGTTTTGTTGGACATATTAATTGGATTTTCTTAATCTTGGTGAAAATAGAAATAAGACTATATTTTTGGGACGGAGGGGGTAAATAGGCATTTATGTTTAGATGTATATACTAACCAACACCCCAACTCCCCACTCGAACCCACAGCCAAACCGAGCCCAGCTCACCCAGGCCCAGCCCAGCCGAGCCCAGGCCCATAGCAACCAGTCCACCCAAGCCCCTTAAGTGAATGCAGCAGTTTAACCCAGCCGAGAGCCAACCCGTGAGGAGAGTGTATATATGTATACGTATAGCCGAGAGAAAGAAGAACGAAAAAACCCTAACTAAAATGCCGCCACCCCACGCCACCCTAGGCGACCCCAACACCTGTGCTCGCCGTCGGCCGCCGGCGCCACCGTCGCGCACGGCCATGGCCGCGAGGATGCAGCGCGCGCGTGCGTAGAACTCGGAGAACGACAGAAGCAATGGCAAGGGTCGCAGCGACTTCGCGACACAATAACTCAACGATCGTGCGATCGTTTTCCGTCCCGTAAACGCTGGTACGATCTCGATATAACCAACTTTGCTTTCCTTCAATTAGAATTGATCCTAGTACATCTAATTGCTAAGAAAATCGAATCACAAAAATCCGAAAAACTGTCTAAAATGGAACAGTAAACCCGCCCCCAACTCCTGTGTTCGAAGTAAAATTCTGAACCCAATATTAGGAATTTCAAAAATCTATTTGAAGGAGTTTATTGACAACATGTAGGGCTCCACAACGCAATTTGCAGAAGTCGATTTCATCGACTATGCGCCGAGAAATCGGATCCCAAAGTTCATGAAAAACCTGATTTTAAAATAATAAAATTCTCCGATACCACGTGCGTCCCGCCAATCCAGGCGACGTGGTCGCGAACCGAAAGCATCAAAAGGTGCATAACGGCTTCGTGGATATGTGGGCTTTGACGGAATTCAAATTGGTCGCATGTGCGCGACAAATTTGATGCGTATCCGTCGAAATTCACCGTATCGGCCTCTGTGCAAAATTTTCAATTGTTTTGTGCACGTTCGTCAGATAGAGACAAAACTTGCGCCAACAGGACCGTATCATTTTTTTAATCCTGTACACCAAGTTTGGTCCGATTGAGACAGTTGATCGGATCGCCGTTTTGCGGGCCATACGATCCGATTCAATGGGCAATTTTGTGCACGGCCCACCGGAATCCAAAATTGGACATACCGTTGGGTTCGTATCATCAAACCGGATCCGTAGACATATAGTTTGCCGACTTTAGAGACCATTGACTCTGGCACGCTTTTCGGTGCAAAGCGGGTCCAACGGCGGACATCGTTTTGGCCCAAAATTACCATTTTGCTCCTGTATCCAGAATTGGACTTAATGACAGGCAATCCTACCTAATTTGACTATTTTGAGAATGTTGGCAATGTTTGTTTCAGTTTTCGGAAATAGTTGTGATGATTTGGACTTTATGGCTTAGCAGTTGGCTATATTGTTGTTGGATCTGCGTGCAAACTCCAGGCAATTATACCTTACCGAACATATACAGTATTTATATTATTTTCTCTTTCTTTATTGTATTTTTTTATATTGTCACATGATTCCATATCGTGATTGGTTTGCCTTGATTGTTTTACTAGCTCTAGATTTACGTGCACGTATAGGGTATTCGATATTGCTTATCTATTGGTCTTCTTTGTGTTACCTTGTCTCGTGATTGAGTTGTCAGTTTCTATATCTTGTTCTTGACTTGACCATTCTTGACTGGGAGTATCTTGCATTGTACTACAGTCAAGATATACTATACATTGGGAGTATCTTACATTGTACTACAACCTATAGCTGATTCTTCTATCTTGATATTGCTTGATTGACTCGACTTGAGATATACTATAGATTGGGAGTATCTTACATTATACTACGACCTATAGCATATATTGATTGATTGATTGACTTGACTTGCGACACTATAAATTGGGAGTATCTTGTATTGTACTACGATTTATAGGAGTCCTTGTATCCATTAGGAGGGGAGATCGATACTAGAATTGGCTAATCTCGACTGAGAGTATCCTGCTTTGTACGTCAATTAAAACACCATAGATTGGGAGTATCTTGCATTGTACTACAAGCTATAGGAGTTCTGATTGATAGTTAGCCAAGTCTAATATTACATTTCCACACGACTCGTCGTCCTTAGATGTTCTCCTTGCAGTATTCTTATCCTTCTTACATGTTATTTACTGTCATATTAGTAGGCATGTTTTATGTATCTTGCTAGTCCTCTGAGGAGCTGATGATCTCTTCAGGTTTAGCGACTACATAGAATTAGTTAGCAGAGCAAGATAGTAGAGGATTGCGATGTATGGTACAGGTATTTTGCTTGTGATATTTCTTTATTATCTTCTCGTGCCTTATATTCCATGCCATGATATATTCTGCTTATTTTATAGACTCATATCATTCTTGGAGTCTAATCGGACAATATGCTAATGGGCTGCAGACCATGATCCATAATTGTTCGTTCTAGTTTTATTTGATTCTTGTGGATTTAGATATAGTTTAGATTAGACATGATACCCTACACTGGATAGCTTATACATACTCGAGACGGGCTGGAGTCCGCTCGATACGTAGCTGGCTTGTCCACGAGCTCGCGTCCGAAAAATCGGGTGCGGGTCGTGACACTAAGAGCATCTCTAATCCTATTGTGAGATTAGAAAAAATGATTGCCACATAGGAATGACAAGTTTTCTTTTTCAAAAGTACTTCTCCAATGCAAATGTGAAATCAAGTATGAAGTTGATATGGCAAGGACAATGTGGAGTTGGTTGTCTAGATCTAGACAATGCACTTCACAATGTTTTATGTCCACATCATCAATTATGAATAAAAATATTTATAAAAAAGAGAGAGCAGAAGTTGTATTGGAGGTTGTAAAAAAATACTTTGTATGGTCTCCTCAATACTTTTGCATTGGAGAAGGCTTTTCAAACTCATTGTCATTTGTGAATATAATCTTGCAACATATACAAGACATTGTCTTGTATCCCATGCCACATAAGAATCATAACACAAAATAAGACAATAGGGTTGGAGATCCTCTAAAATTCTCTCTTTTGTAGTTCTGAACTGTCAAAAATTTCATAGCCCGTAAGAATCGTCTAAGTTTTTGGCATTCTTTTGCAATACATGATTATAAAAATTTGATAGTCCTAAACGCAGCAAGTTATCAAAAATTTATACAGCCTTGACTATATATAGGACAGCAAAAGCCAATGGCCTCTAGCTCAAGTGGTTAGAGTGAGGCACATCCTCCCTCCCAAGAGTTTGTAGGTTCGAGCAACGGAAGAAGCACATTTTATTCCATATGGAGGAATAAATGTGAGTGCGGGCCGGATGCTGTGAGATAGTGCTGGTGCGGGCTTGCGGACTGGGCTGGATGCGGTGAGATACAAGTACGGGTGCGGGCCTTTGGGTCGAGTTTGTAGGCCTTCGAGCCAGGAGTCTGTAACACAATTACATGTTCAAAAAAAAGTATATATATATATATATATATATATATATATATATATATATATATATATATATATATATATGACTGCAGAATGTAGTAGTACAACTCGGACGGATTGGGTCAGACTTGAGCTCAAATCGAGCCAAATTCGACCTCGGATTCAACATATAAAATCCAAGAGCTTGGAGGAATAAAAAGGGACCTAGGTTCCTCGGGTTTGGCTCTAGTTGGGTCGGGTCCATCGGGTTTATCGGACTCTAATATAATATTTAAAATAATTTTAAACATGATTAATATTAAATTCATAATCAAGTAGCAATCAAACACAAACAGAAATGAAATTTAAGAGAAAGAGTTGAAGAGTTTGGGTGAAGAGTTTGGGTGAATATATATATATATATATATATATATATATATATATATATATATATATATATATATATATATATATGGGAGCGGATCAAAAGCCCCCTTAGAAAGCCCCCCAAAAATCCCCCTCACTCTAATTCGTAATATTAATGTTAATGTTAATATTAATGTTAATATTAATTTTTTAATTTTTTTTATATTAATGTTAATGTTAATGTTAATATTAATGTTAATGTTAATGTTAATATTAATTTTAATGTTAAGTTTAATGTTAATTTTAGTATTTAATGTTAATATTAATATTAATATTAATATTAACATTAACATTAATATTAACATTAATATTAATATTAAATTACGGATTAGAGTGAGGGGAGTTTTTGGGGGGCTTTCTAAGAAGAACTTTGATCCGCTTTCTATATATATATATATATATATATATATATATATATATATATATATATATATATATATATGTTTGTGTGTATATCTCGGGTTCGTATTTTTCGGATAACCCAACACGCTAATCCGAGCCAAACCAAACTTTTGAACAAGATCAAATATTTTAACCCAATTCTAAGTCCGAGTATCTTTAACCCTAACCATACCGACTAACGGATTTATTCGATCGAACATGGGGTTATCCCGTCCGAATTGCACTCTATCAGAAAATGGTGACAGTTCCTACCACTTTGTGTATTGTCCTTAACATCGGTCATAACTTGTTAATAATATTTATAGTGTTTTCTACGTGACAAGCTTAAATATATAATGTGGCTTGGATCCTATGTGGCAAACAAAAGTTTCACAATAGACATCTTAGAACGTAAATCATCTCTTATCATGCTTAAGTTTTTTCTTCCACACGTGATAGTTAAATTTAATTACATAATTTTTTTATTATTTTTAATGTCATGTAAAATGACAATTGTGGCTGTGAAGTTTTTTTTTTTTCCCTTCTTTTTTTTATCTTTATCTTTGTTTTTTTTTTTTGTGTCATTTCTCCAAGTCAGATCGTGACTATATAAGCCACCCAAACTTTCGACTCCGAAGGAGAATTCGAATCCAAAATTTGCACTTGGACAGCCCCTCGCACTACCACTAGGCTAGTGACTTAGGGACTAATAAGCAAAAAAAAAAACTTCTCTCTCTCTCTCTCTTTCTCTCTCTCTCTCTCTCTCTCTCTCTCTCTATATATATATATATATATATATATATATATATATATATATATATATATATCTATTCTACTATATAATAGAAAAACTTAGATGGTGAAACTTTTGAATTCCGAAAATACCCTTACATACTTATACTAATTAAAAATAGTTCATTAATTTTAATAAGGACAACTTAGTAATTAGGAAGACTACCCTTTGGTCTTCCTAAACTAATTAAGAAATATTAAAATACGTGCAAGACACGTGCACATATGCTAGTATATATAGGGATATTTTAGCAAATGCCCCCATTTGAAATGTTAAAAGTAGCATATACCCCCACTATTTTTTTTATCTAGCAAATACCCCCATTTGAAGGTACGGAACAACAAAAATTTAAGATGTACCCCTACTTTTTTTCTTTGTTTTTTTGCTGTTTACATGGGAGTGCAGGGTATTTGCTAATTAAAAAAAATAGTGGGGGTATATGTTATTATTATTTTTTTTTTGAAATCACACGCACACACACAATTGGGGGGCTCGAACCTTGCCGTCCCCTCCGGATGTCCGCTCTAATACCACTAGGCTAGAGAGCTCGGACAGGTATATGTTAGTTTTAACATTTCAAATTGGGGCATTTGCTAAAATATCCCATATATATATATATATATATATATATATATATATATATATATATATATATATATATATATATATTTGTAGAGATCCTTTGAGTCCTATGTAATCTGTTTCAGTTTCAATAAGAAGAACCATTAGTCCTATGTAATCTGTTTCAGTTTCAATAAGAAGAACCATTACCATTTGCTTCAATATATATATATATATATATATATATATATATATATATATATATATATATATATATATATATATATAAACAGATTACATAGGACTCAAAGGATCTCTACAAAACCCAAATACACCCAGAAAACTCGACCCCCAAGTTGGCCATATCCGACCTACAGGCCTCCCCTCAACCAATTCCTGTCTCTATGGAACGCAGATCTGCATTTATATTGTTGAGGATACCATGGAAGGATATAGTTCTACCTTCGAATATTCGGTTATTTCTTTCTCGCCAAATATGCCAAATTACGGCCAGTAGACGAGTACAAATTCTTTGATATTTCTGCCCTCTACCATGCAGTTCCCGGATCTCATTCACCACCTCCAATAACCCTGTCTGTCTTCTGATTGGTAGACCCATCTCTCTTCTATACGTTTGCCATATCTCCTCCGATATCGGGCACTCGAATAACAGGTGATTTCTCGTTTCATTGCCTCCCCCGCACAGTACGCACCTGGGGTCTTCTATATGCACGCCGAACTGAATGAGACGTTCCCTGGTGAGCAATCGGTCTTTTATAGCTTTATACGCACATAGTTGCCACTTGCTTGCCGCTCCTCGGACCCATATGACTTCCGACCAACTGACATTGGTGGAGGATTTCCGTATCCTCTCATACGCGACTACATGAGAAAACCTACCGTCAGAAGAACCATCCTGTCACGCTCCAGAACCAGAATACTGGCAAGTAGGGACGAACAAGGCCAGCTACGTATACCAAAGTACTCCGAAACAACGTATAAGTTGTATAGATGGGGGTCACTGCTACAAACCAACAGTCAATCCTAGGTCACATGATCCTAGATATCTCAGTCTCAGACAAGAAGTAAAGTACAAGAATATGATCATCAAGCATATAGACAGTAAAGCGTCCCAAACCATAATATATAGATGATCATGAAGCTAGTAATACAAAGTGAAGAACTAGCAAGACTAAGTAATACATGATCAGCTCTAGCTGCAGTCTAGAAATATAACATCATGTCTAAGCCCGTAGGCCAAATGTCAAGTCCAAAACACGAGCTAAACACGTGCTCGGTGGCTAAACGCCTCAAAAGAATATGTACAGAAGAGAGTGGGTAAGAGAAAGAACACCCACTCAAGTCCCCTGGTGCTCCGGGTGGTCACCATCGAGAGGAAGGTTCGAAAGATCCTCGGGCTCCTCAACTAGATCTGGTCAATGCAAAACCAGTGGGGTCAGACCCCCAATAGCAAGTACCACAAAGGAAGCCAAACTATGAACTAAAACCAGCATGCAATTCATAGCAACGGATAGAGACAGAAATAAGTAAAAGCAAATTGAGACTCGTGCGCTACCAATGCACTTATCCCGAGAATAGGAAGGACAATGAGTAAAGCAACATGTAGCATAAGGTAAAGGACATGTGACAGAATGTAAACTGTGTACATGTAAGGAAAAGGAAGCATGCGAACATGAAAGATAAACTAGACATGTGAGCATGTTAAGTAGACGGAGCATGTGAGCATGTTATGTAACTGGAGCATGTAAGATAACTGGAACATGTGAGCATGTAGGGTAACTAAGACATGTGAGCATGTAAGATACTATATAGAACGACAAATGATGAGATGACTTAGGAACTATTCCGAAACCCAAGTTACAACCCGTAAACCAAACAAGGACCGGGGTTGTAACCCTTCTCCTGAACAGAACTTTAGTATCTAATCATTTACCGGCAAAAGTAAAGCATAAACAAAGATGTACTGAAATAAACAAATTCGGATACTGCCTAGACAAACTAGACTAGACTGGACTCCATACAATAGTCACGGCCAAGCAATGAGTACGGCTTTATACATTAGCTAACTAGGGTTGTCACAATCCTAATTACTAACAAATGCAAGTTTGAGGATTCCAAGTCCGGTTACCTGCCTGCTGCCACCTATTGGTCATGCCGGGAAGTGATTACAGGTGTATCCTTGTGCTCCCACGCGACGGTGAAGCTGGGAGAGTGCTCATCTCGACGGATAGCTCCAAACCCTTAAATTAAATGTTATAACGACCTAGACCAAAGGCAACAGGTAACTGGGAAATCCTCCCCACCCATGTTCTAATGATCAATCTAGTTATATAATCCTTACCATTTTCTTGGATTCTGGGTGTGGCATTCCGCAGAATCCATCCTAGTCATGAGACATGCAAGACTGGACAAAAGCGAGAATGTGCACCATAACAAGCCACAACAAGAAAATATAATAAACTGGAAGCTGGGAGTGCGCTACGACGAGCCACTATAGGGAGTGCGCCATGACAGGCCACTATCATGTAAGCAAAGAAAGACATGTACAAGAGTGCACCACGACGGGTCACTATCTAGTAAGCAAAGAAGACATGTAAGGAGAGTGCGCCACGACGGGCCACTATCATGTAAGCAAGAAAAACATGTAACAATTATCATAGCTTGTAAGAAATAATCTATCAAAAGACATATCATGGCATGTGGGAAACAATAATTTAAGCTAAGTACATTTCATAGAAAATGATTGAACATGTGCTAGTGTCAAGTGTATATAGGGTGTACATTCATTTTCTAACTATGCAAGATTATCTTATCATGTTAAAAAATCATTATAGTCGAAGAAAATATCAAAAACGGACAAAAACGGACGAAAACGGACTAAAACAGCATAAAACGGCATACCGGCGGTATACTGCGGTATACCGGCGGTATACCGGACTAAAGACAGTAAGTTTCTGGTGCCAAAAACGGCATACCGGCGGTATACTACTAGGGGTGAGCATTCGGTTTATTCGGTTCAAACCGAACCGAATAACCGAAAACCGAATTGGACCGAAAATCGAATAAGCAAACCGAAACCGAACCGAATTGATCCATAACCGAATCAAACCGAACCGAATTAAGTCGGTTCGGTTTTCGGTTTATTCGGTTTATTCAAATTTTCGATTTAGTTGCACTTTTTTTTGTTAATATATATAATAACTAAATATACCTAAATTTATTTAGTATATACCTATAGTATATACATATGTATATTCGGTATATACCTATATATATTAATACATGTGTGTGTATATATAGTATATACATATATATATAATAACTAATTTTTCTTATTCGGTTTTCGGTTTTGGACCGAAACCGAAACCCAAAACCGAAACCGAAACCGAATAAGAAATTTTAGTATTTTCAAAACCGAAACCGAACCGAATTTTTTGAAAACCGAACCGAATCTCTTATTCGGTTCGGTTCGGTTCGGTTCAGTTTTCGGTCCAAAACCGAATAATGCTCACCCCTATATACTACGGTATACCGGCGGTATACCGGTTTTTCAAACAGCAACAAAATTCAGAAATTTGCCAAAACTTGTTTCGGCCATAAAATCTTCGTTTTAAATCGAAATTCGGACTTTCAAAAGTTAAAATTGAATAGAATTGAATTTCCTACAACATGGAACTATTAGATTTCACAAATTCAAAGATTTGATAGATCAATATCTCAAAATACTCCAAAATAGGGGTTCTCGGAACACCGAAACGAGTCCCGATTGCCACCAAACTCAAAATCCATGTATACTAGCTAGGTAAGGACCTCCTATATGTATATGTGACCAAGATCCATGATGGTAACACTAGTATCACTCTTGATACCAAGTTCTCTACTAAGTCAATATCGGGTTTTCACAGAAAATCAAATCTTGCTTAAACAAATTTTGGAAACATGCATATATATGAGAATCATTAGGAAAAAATATTTAACAAAATTAGTTTAGGAAGATTCTAAGCATTTAATACCAAGGAAAACAAAATGACGATGAAACACTATTGTTCAAGAATTTGGCAAGATGTACTTGCCTAGGTTAAGCTCCAAGCCTAATCTTCTACTCCACCACCAAGAGGGGTACAAAACCACACTCTAGGTCTCAAGGCCAAGCTCTTGGCAAGCTCCAAGGGGAGAGAAGGAAATAAGAAATGAAGAGAGAGTGAAGATAATGAAAAGAGAGAGGAGAGAGAAAGTGAAATGGTATATATAGAAGGGGGAATTAATCTTAGCCGTCGGATCGTGATCCATGTGAAAATCTATGTCAATCATGGCCATTCAAACAAAACTAATTGTCCATTGGATAATATAGTGCATCTACACTATTCACGAAAATATCTAAATACTATTCACGAAAATATCCGAAATACTATTCATGAAAATATCCGAAACACTATTCATGAAAATATCAGAAATCGAAAATATCTAAAGTGTAGAAAATATATCCGGACGGTATGCCGTCGGTATACTCCGGTATACCGGCTGTAATGCCTGTTGTTCGTATTACGTATTTGGAATACGTATACATATTTTATCATGTATTTGCATATCTCCTTGGTTTGGCTTGGCTTGTTTACTCTCGGTTTGGGTTGGCTTGGTTCGGCCGGCCCAATGCTTGGTTCATCATGGGCCAAGGGTGGAACACCTTAGCCTATGCTTCTCCTTCATTTCCACCACAACCCCCCTCTTTATTATCCCCACCAACCTTTTCTCTCCTCCATAATTCTCATTTACTTCTCCTTCCCCCACCATTACTCTTCTCCACCAACCAAGAACACCATAGGCAAGTGCAACTTGCTTCCACAAGAGAACTCCTTTTGATGGTTTCATTAGCTTCTCCTCATGATTCTAAACCACATTAGAACTTGTCATTTTCCATTTTGAGGCTTTAATTCTTGTAGATCTAGAGTTTTGCTATTTTCGGATTTTTGGTGGTTTTGATCTATTAAACTTCCTTGTTTTCAAGTTTGGATGGTTCCATGTTTTAGAGAATTTCATTCTACCCAATTTTGACCTTTGGAAAGTTGGATTCGGACTTGTTTTGACCAAGATTTGGACAATTGAAGCTTAGATTCAACTTTAGAGTTCTTGCTGTTCTTGGCTTTTGGAGAAGACAGTGAACAGTGAGCTAGCTTTTTAGCTTACGCCACTGAGCTGTACGCTGCTGTTTAGCGAGCGTACGCTAGCCTTCGTACGCTGCTGTTTAGCGAGCGTACGCTAGCCTTCGTACGCTGCTCTTTAGCGAGCGTACGCTAGCCTTCGTACGCTGCTGTTTAGCGAGCGTACGCTAGCCTTCGTACGCTGCTCTTTAGCGAGCGTACGCTAGCCTTCGTACGCTGCTCTTTAGTGAGCGTACGCTCACCTTGATACGCTGCCTGTTGGCAGCGTGTCTTGAGCGTACGCTAGCTTGAGCGTACGCGTGCCTTGGTACGCTAGCTTAAGCGAGCAAGGCGTACGCTGGCTCCTTTCGTACGCTAGCTCGAGCGTACGCAGTCTTGAGAATTCGCTAGCTTGAGCGTACGCTGACCTGTAGCTTGAGCGTGCCCTTGTGTACGCTGACCCTTGCATACGCTTCCCATTGGAAGTGTATGGATCCTTTGGTACGCAGACCTGAGCGTACGCTAGCCTGAGCGTAGCCTGGCTTGAGCGTAGCCTGATTACCTTTGATCTTCTATAGCCCTGTATATTGATATTTTATTAGATATTTAACGTCCATTTTATATCCTTACGCCTTTTGTCATGAACTTGATAATCATGGATTTGTTTAATATGTTTGGAAATGATACCTGAGCATGACACGATAGTGACCCGTAGTGGTGTACTCCTGACATAATAACCTGACATGACCTGATAGTGGCCCGTCATGGCGCACTCCTGACAAGTACACTTGGCATGATAACCTGACATGATTATCTCAAATAGCTGTTGCGACGGCTACCTGACATAACATGACCTGTATAATTAATCCTGGACACCGTGGGCGATTGTGCTTGTACAAATATTCCCGTCCTGCCTTGCATCATGTCTAGGAGGGGACTCCTGAGTACCACGGTCAGGAGTACCTACTAAAATGAACTAAGGTTAACAACTAGATTAATACATTAGTCATGAAGAGATTTCCCAGCTACAGGCAATCCCGTTACTTGGGCGCGCTTGGGATCTGTAGCCTGCCGTCGAGTAGGGCACATTTCCAGCACACTGTCATGTGTTGCACCCTTCAAACTGCTTAAGGGTACATGCGTTTCCTGGACGATGTACCCACCTGAATTCAACCCTAATCTCTCGACCTGGGTAACCTGGATGGTCTGCAGGGCTTGTGGCTGTGGAATAATCTCACTGCATCTTGTTAGTAATTAGGCTTGTGACAACCCTAGTTAGTTAAAGTATCAAGCCGTAATTCTTGCTTGGCCGTAAAGTGATTGGATGGAGTCTAACCAGTCTAGTCTTGCCCTGACCCTGTTCCAGACTATTGAATGACCAGAATGCTTGTATTTATTTTACCGATAAATGGTGAGAAACCAAGCTCCCTTCAGACGAAGGGTTACAACCCCGGTCCTTGTTTGGTTTACGGGTTGTAACCTGGCTATCTGAATAGTTCCATGGTTATCTCGTCGTATATCATCCTGATATGTTTCCTTTTATTCCTGTCCTTATTTTATTTATATTTATATTCCTGTGCTGATTGCTGGTTTTAGTTCTTAAGTGAAGCCTCCTTTGTGGCACTTGCTCTTTCTGGGGTCTGACCCAGCTGGTTTTGTGTGGCCAGATTTCGAAGCAACTCTAGAGGATCTACCGACTTCCCAGCCAGATGGTGGCCACTAGACGGAACCCTGGCAACGAGTGGGTTATTTTTGGCTCTCCCGCTCTATTGTAAAAATATTCTTTTTAGGCGTTTAGCCGACGAGCAACTGTTTAGCTCGATTGCACTTTACTTACTGTCTGCCTACGGGCTGTAACATGATTAACAGATCCTAGGATTGATCATGTATGACTAAACTCTTGCTAGTCCTAACATTTTGTAACGACTAGCTTCATGATCAGCTGAATATGTAATATTTGGGACGCCTTATTATTGTATATTTAATGATCATACATCTTGTAACATTTACTTACTTGCTTGTGATTGAGACACTAGGCTTGTTCATGACCATAGGAGACGGTTGGCTTGTAGTAAACCCTCATGTATCTAGACAGCCGTGACCGTATAGCGAGGTGGGTTGCACTTCAATATACGTAGCTGGCTATGTCTGCCCCCGCTCTCCAGTATTCTGGTTCTGGGGCGTGACACCGGCGGTATGTCAATCAAGGAGAAAACCTATAGTTTTAGGGAATTTTTTTTAAAGCATTACGAAAATCAAAAAAAATACGAAATACACTACAAAATACGTATCCGTATATAAATACCGATACTGTGAGACGAGTCTCACACATCCCAAGTCCATGTGTCCTCACCTTCTTCCCGTAGTATAGGAACCCTACTGATTTCTTCGCTAAGTCAGTTCTGTATGTGCATATTAGTTATATGCCACGCCCCTCCATTAATAATATTACTGAGCGGCCCTTCTTGCCCGACCAACTCAAAAGTTGGCCAACCCAAGCGCTCGATAAAACTTTGTTTACCTAACCATGGATCCTGCCACATGCTCGTCATCCTTCCATTCCGAATGACTCGGGTTATACAGGTTTTAAAAGTATCCCTCTGAGTTAATATATTCTTGAACGGCACTGAATAA
Organism: Iris pallida; assembly: GCA_029216955.1. NCBI lineage: Eukaryota > Viridiplantae > Streptophyta > Magnoliopsida > Asparagales > Iridaceae > Iris > Iris pallida. The sequence goes on from JANAVB010036615.1 coordinate 12,259,457, forward strand.
TTGTTACTATGATTCATTGTCCAGAAATTCTTGGTAGAAACATACCGTGCTCGCATCCAGTTCGCCCACAGGGACGTACCTGTCAGGAACTTCCATTCCATTTTTAGTTTAGCCACTTCTCGAAGTGTCGTGAGAGATTGTAGCCCGATACCTCCTTCCGCTTTTGTCTGATAAATCTCCTCCCATGCAATTGTATGCACGCCGCATTTCCATACAAAATTTGCGCATAGTCTTTCTATCTCTTTCATTGTACCTGTCGGAACGATGACATCTTGGAACCAATAGCTCGTGATCGCCCATATCAGCGACCTCACCAATCTATTCGTCCTCCAAAGGATAGAAGTTTAGGCTGCCAACCTTCCAACCGATTCTGAACATAGCTGATCAGCTCCTTGCATTCCATATTGGATACCTGATTAATTGACAAGGGCATACCGAGATAACGAACCGGTATAAGACCTTGTTCAATCTCAAGCCTCTCTGCCCATTGAACTTGATGTGGACAATCTTTACTGAAAAATATTTGGGACTTATTTTTATTAAGCGCCAATCCCGCCCTCCTCCGAAACACCTCAAGTAACTGTATGAGAGCTGTGATTCCCTTATCCGTAGGTTCCATAAATACCAGAAGATCGTCTACGTAGATGAGATGCGATACAGCTGGACTAACTCGTCGGTATAGCGGCATGATATTCCTCCTATGCACCTCCACATCGATCAAGCATGTAAAGTTCTCCATGACGATGGTGAATAAATAAGGGGATAGGGGATCCCCCTGCCGGAGCCCGCGTTTGCTGCCGAAGTACCCCTGTGGCTGCCCATTCATAATCACAGAGAAAGTAGGGGTGGTTATACACTCTTCCACTCTATCGACCCACCAATGGTCGAACCCCATGCCCCTGAGGATCTTGCATAGAAATCTTCTGTTCACTGTGTCGTAGGCCTTTCGCAAGTCTAGTTTGATGCACCCTTTCCGCCCTCCAGTCTTATTAAAATCCTGTATCAATTCGTGAGCGAGTAAACAATCCTCCCCAATTGTCACGGCCCGTACCCGCTATAAGGGCATGTGTACGTAACAACGCCCAGCCCTCACCATAGAAACGGCGTGGAATGCTGTAGATTTTCTACTCTAAACAGTTTATATATATATATATATATATATATATATATATATATATATATATATATATATATATATATATATATCAAAACCTGTTGAGAATATGGTCAACTCCGAACGGAGGACAAGCAATGATAATATATGAATACTCAATCACAACTCTATGATAATAAGTAAAGACTGAAAGATAAAGACAACAAGACTATAAAAATATAACCTGTCAAGTCCATCACAAATAATATACAAGTCTAAGTCCAAGTCTCTAATACAGTCCAAAATATAATATAATAACACAAGTAGCAAGCTGGAGACAAGGTCCAGTCCAAAATGTCTAACCTAACTAAACTAAGCCAAAGGCTCGTCGGGCGGAGCTAAGCCCTGCTGAACCAAGGTCTCCAAGTCTATGCCCACTACGTCAACCGGACCGTAGTAGGTAGGACAATCCTCTTCGCCACAATCTGTAAAATTTTGTCAACATATCCGGTCATGGAACGAGCACAAATCTCAAATAACAATTCTAGTTAGACGATATTGAAAATGTAGCAGTAAATAGAGAGAATCTACGAAGTAAATAATGTGTACATGAATCATGGTAAGGCATGTCAAGGCTGTAATCTGAATGTAAGAACAGGAAAACAGTATAAATCATGTACAACAATCTGGAACTATATCTATGTGAGTTTAGTATTAGTTTCAACATGTGATCGGCTTAGAACTTGATACAATGTTTGGCCTGGCTAATCATACGTGAGTGTATGATTAACACTATACAATGATGATACAATAATATCTGTGGGGTATTGATCACATATCTAGGCCTGTCAATGGTAGACTGAAAATCCGTATCCGATCCCGCGTATTCGAACCGAAAATATCCGAAATTTCGGATATGGATACGAATTCGGATATCATATCGGATATTTATCGGATATCGGATGCGGATACGGTAAGTGTCATATCCGGACCAATAATATCCGAACCAATAATATTTAAATTATTTAATAAATTTAAAATATATTTAATGTATGCATGAGACTATTAGTTATATGTGCTTGATTGGAGAATTTTTTGGTGCAAATATATTCAATGTATGCATGAAAATCTGCTGCTTATGATATTTCAATGGGAAAATCTGCACATATATATGACAAAATCTGATGTTCCAATGTAGAAATATGTTGCTTCTGATATTTAAATGTGAAAATCTGCTGTTTCTAAATAAAATATGTCGTTTCAATATGGAAATATGTTGTTTCTTGACAAAATCTGCTGGTTCTTATTTTTTCCTTCCCTTTTTAAATTATTTTTTAGTAATCTTATTGGTTCGGATATTATCCGATATCCGTTAAAATTATCGGTAACGGATACGGTAGCCAAAACTGATATCCGATCGGATATCGGATAGTTATCGGATATATCCGATAGTTAATGGTTCGGATATGGTAATGCCAATATCCGACCAATAAGCTACCATTGACAGGCCTACACATATCTACGCTAACACCCCCATCCCTGACTAATATAGTGGATCCAGTCATGATACGTATTCTCTGAGGAGATCACGAGCCTACACAGGAATCGGATCTATACAATGAACAATAAACAATGAAGACTTGCCCAGTGTATACCATATATAAGAGGAATAACATCTTATGACGGGATCCAGACAATATCAATCCGTGTGAACAATGTGTCAAGAGAACAAGGATAATCTACACTAAATACTAGAAACAAAGACGATATCATAAAACAGAAATATTATCAGAGAATGTACTCGCCTGTACTGTGATGGATAAGTCGACTGAGTCCAAGAACAGTGCCTTGAGGACCTATAGATGGAATACTGTATCAATATAATGGTTTGGAAGTGAAATTAAGTCATACTGAGTCAAAATAGGTCAAGACACGTCAAACTAAGTCAATCTAGGTCAAACAAGGTCAAACTAGATTGTACGGGATCAATCTAAGTCATATTAGACCTAACAAAGTCATACTAGGTCAAGACAAGTATAGTTTGGTCATACTTGGTCATGGGAGGACATTGGAAATCCATCCGAATCAAACTAGGTCGAAAATTGGCTTACCGTTGACTTTTGGTCAACGGGTCAACTCTAGTCAACTCTAGGTCAACTCTAGGTCACTGGTGACTAATAGTTGACTTTTGGTCAACTGTCCAAGTTTAATGGAATTTGGGACTAAATTGGGTAAAGTGTTGACCCATAGTTGACTTTTGGTCTAAAAAGTCAACCGGGGTCAAGACTAGGTCTAGACGGCTATTTTTAATCATTACCAACCCTTACAACCCATATCTAAGTCCATCTTGGACTTGGAAACTCAAATCTTGGCCGTAGGCCAATATCCTATTTTACCCTTAAAAAGGGTAAAATTCTAACTTAGGCAATTATCAAGTTAGCCTACCTACGCTTGGTATTTTGACCCGATCTCCCTAGGGTAGTAAGATACTAACCTATACATATGTTACCTACCAAAATACCTAGGTAAAGTGGACATCCAGTCCATTTTACGGCCCATTGTCGATATCTTGAAAATCTCAAGATACGCAATGGTACGGCGCGATACCGGCGCCCTACAACCCCGATTTCAACTCGGGAGCCCACCCGCAAAGTCTAATCTATATAATCTAGGTCTCCCCCAAGTTTCAACTCATTCCGACACTCCGAGCTCCGTTTCACCCCTTCACCACATTCCGACTCACTTAACTCCTCTAAATTCCCATTTTCCTTCATATTCTTCTTCTTCTATTTCCTCCTCTTCAAATTCCCCTTCTCTAATTTCTATCCTCCCTTCCTATTCTCTTCTAATCTTCCTCTCATTCCTTTCCCTATTCTTCTCTTCAATTTTCTCCTCCTACTTCTTCTAAACTTCTTCTTCTCATTTTTCTTCTTCTAATCCTTCCTCTTAACTCCTTCTTCCTATTCTTCTTCTTATAACTTCTTCCTCTAATTCTCCTCTAAAACTATCTAATTATCCATCTATACATATATATAACTTATCTATATATATATATACATATATATATATCTACCTAGGGGGTTTAAGGGGGTAAAAGGAGGGTTTAATGGGGGGGGGGGGGGGGCTGGCGGCACTGCTGCCAGTGCTGCTGCTGCTGTTGCAGCCACTTGCTGCAGCTGCAGCTGGTCTTCTTCTTCTCCTTCATCTCTTCTCCTTCCTCTACTACTCTTCTCTCTCTCTCCTCTCTCTCTCTCTCTCTCTCTATATATATATATATATATATATATATATATATATAGATATATATATATATATATATATATATATCTAGATATCTATAAAATATATATATATATATATATATATATATATATATATATATATATATATATATATATATATATATCTAGATATCTATATCTATCTATATATATATCTAATCCCTCTATCTATCCATCTATAAATGTATATATATATAGACACACAACCACACTCACATATATACATATAAATTCATACACACACATATGTAAATACATATATATACACATAAACCTATATTTATATATATAAATAGGCACATACACATCCTCACACACTCTCACACAAGCACACACACACTCTCTCACACATACACCACTCTCACCATTCTCTCATACTCTACACACAATTACATATATATAATACATACACATATAATTATATAGACACACACACACATATAATTTATATGTATATAAATACATACACACAAACATACACTCTCTCATACTCTCACACAACCACACAAACTCTCACAAACTCTCACCACCACTCTCATGACACACTTTCTCACAACACCACCACCACCACTCTCTACATACACCCAAATACATATAATTAAACACACACACATATATATACATATACATACATACCACTCTAATTAATAAAATCCCAAATAAATCCCAAAACCTAGATTTCTAGGAAAACCTACAAATTCTAGGGCAAAGTGTAGAGAATCCTCTTCTCTACATTATTGGTGAAGGAAAATAAATGAAAAAGGAAATTAAATAGGAATTATAAACATACCTAGGTTAGTTTGCTTGGAGGAAGAAGAAGCTTGAAGAAAGAAATGGAATTTTAGAGAGAGAGAGAGAGTTTGCTTGGTTGTGAAGGAAAGAGGGGGGGAGAGACCTACTTGGCCGGCCATGTGGGGGGTCCTATTGGGTTTGGGTGGTGATCCAATAAGCCCCCAAACCTAATAGACTTGGTTCGGGTTGGTTCGGGTTTGGTTCGGTTCGTTTCGGCTTATTTTTAAATACTAATTAAGCTCTAAAATGACTAATTAAGCCATGAAAATTGGGTTTATGGTTTCTAGCCTAATTATGATGGTATGTGGGCCAAGTCCAGCTAGTATGTGGGTCCCACTAGGATCCAGGCTACCCGGGTCTCCAACTTAAGTCCGAATTGGGTAAAATTCAAACTAAATCAAATAAATTTCTAAAAATCATATAAAATCAAATAAAAATTTCTAAAAATTATAAAACTTGAAAAATGACGGAAATACCCCTAATTTGAAAACTGGGGGTGACACCAATTGCCCGCCCCTTTATGAATGATGCTTGATTAGCCGAGATGAGCTCTTGCATAATAACCTGCATCCTGTTGCACATGATATGAGTAATAATTTTATAAATAAAATTACAGCAGGCGATTGGTCTGAAATCTCCCATTTCCGAAGCTCCTTCCTTCTTGGGGATGAGAACAAGGAAAGTATGATTGAGTTCGCGGATAAGCCGGCCAGTTGCAAAAAAATCATCCACCACTTCAAGAATGATTCCCTTCAGTTGGTTCCAATGGTTCTTAAAAAACGTTGCATTGAATCCGTTCGGACCAGGGGACTTGTCCGAGTCAGCTCTCTTGATTACGTCCTTAATTTCCTCCATCTGAATCTTCCTGCGAAGGCCCGCATTCCCGGCCTCCGTAACAAGTCGTTTGCAGACTATGTCAGGCCCTTCCTCACCCTCCTCCACAGCGTTGTACAGCTCCGTGTAGTACGCCACAGCTTTAGCGCTAACTTGGTCAGGCAGAGCAGCTGTTGACCCATCGGCAGACAAAAGAGGAGCCGTTGAGTTGCGGTACTGACGCACTTTAACCGTAGCATGAAAAAAATTTGAGCACCTATCCTCATCTCTTAACCATGCACATTTAGTAACCTGTTTCAAATGTATTTCCTCCTGAAAACGAAGTCTACGAACATCTTCCTGGAGATCCGACTCCCTCCGAGCCAGATCAAGATCGAATGGCGAGTCAATCAGTCCATTTTGGACTTCCTGGAGTTGCCGAGTCCTCTCCTCTAATGACTTCTGCGGTCGTTGCCTATTCCACACTCTTAGCTCCTTCTTAGTTTGCTTCAGGGTGCGGATGAGGCGGAACTGAGGATTTCCCGCATACGTCATTTGCATCCCTCTTTGCACTGCTTCTTCATATCCATCTACGAGCTTCCAGGCATTTGAGTACCTAAATGGACGCCTTCCAGTATTGTGTGAATTTTCCAGGCGGACCACTATCGGAGTATGGTCACTAGTTCCTCTCTGGAGTCCCTCCGCCCTGGCGCTTGGGAACATCTCTATCCATTTCATATTACTAATGGCTCTGTCCAGTTGACAGGAAACTCGATTGACAGTCGAGCTATTATTCCAGGACCATACCTGCCCCATCCTCTCCAGACATAATAAGCCCGCACCTGTGATGCAGTTTTGGAAGTCAGCTAGGATATTAGGTGGGACCGGCCTTTCACCAACTTTTTCGTTAGCAGTAAGGATGGCGTTGAAGTCCCCACTCAGAAGCATCGGGGATTGGTCCCACTTCTACAGAGACTCTGATGATATCCTCCCAAAGTTTGTTTCTCACTCTACGATCGTTGTGCCCGTACACAGCCCCGACCACAATTTCAAGTCCTCCCTTATTAGAGAAATCAAGGACTATCAGTTGTTCAGAGGAGAATCGAACTCTTCCCTTCCACACCCGACTATCCCACATGACCCAGATCCTCGCGACTCCTCCCTGGGCAAGATTATCTACAGCTTCCCAGCTATTCAGGATCCTTTGCTTGAGCCTCCCTGGTTCTCTGATTTTGCTTTCTAGAATAGCCACAATTGAGCTTTTGGTACTCCTCACCATCTGTTGTATCTCCTTCCATCTACCCATCGAATTAGCTCCCCTAACGTTCCACGTCAGAATGTTCATTGGTGATTGGTGGGTCCGTTCTCCGTACTCCTCAGCCTTTCACTACTTCGAATTGTTTGGTTCCTAACTGGGTTTACAGGGGTCGATTTTTCCTTTGTATCGGCACCCTCTGGATTCATCTTCTACAGGTTGATGTGCCACAATGGGTTTTCCATGGTGACTTGATCCCTCTGGTTGTATCCTCCATCACCCGACTCCCCATAAGCTCCACGTCTTGGCGAATCCCTGCTTCCTTCCCCAAATATTTTAACATACTTGGACACCCGTCCGCCTATGTCCTCCTCCCCCGTCTCTTCGGGAGGGAGAATCATATCCGTGAAATTTTCTCTATTCATCTCTTCTACTACTGTCCTGTGTTTACCTTGAGTTAATAGCATCAGGCCTTCTCGCCTCCCTTCTTGCTCCGGAACTGGACGTTTACCGAGGACGGAGTTCTCTTGCCCTCCCATTGATTCATCCCTCTGCTTTAGTCCAGGATTGTGCTCCTCCTCCCTCACCTCTCCCTCCGTCGACGTCGCAAGGTTCCGTGTCTTCCCTGACTCCCAATCGCCCGTACGGACTTCTTCAGGATCATTGGGTGGCGTTGCTTCTTCCTCCATATGGTTCTCTTCCTCCTGGCAGTGTGTGCGCACATGTCCGAAGCACTTGCATCTGTCACACGAAGGAGGAACCCACTCGTACTCAATGGCCTGCCATGTCATCTCACCATTAGGGAGCATGATTTCTATCCTTCTTGGC